>LPNX010081311.1:137584-150599 GCA_001517045.1 Pseudotsuga menziesii | reverse complement strand
ATGAGATCTATTAATGTTAGAACATGGAACACGACATTTACATAGACACCCTTTTGAGAGAAAACCACAAAACTTCTCTTTATAATTATTTGTAGGAACCAACATAATGTTACAAATATTTGTATGCGCCAACCTATTGGAGACACTAATACTCACTTATACAAACTCTGGTAGGCACCAACCTACTCTTATATTTCCTTGTAGACACCAATTTACTCAAGAAACCAATTCTTACAATTAAATACCAACTTAGAAATAAACACCAATTTCTTTATTTGGGTGGCACTAACGTTCAAGTTAGAGTTTAATTTTTAGTACATATAACTTATTCAAAAGATGATAACATTCACATTACCTTTATTTATTTTTCTTGATACTTTTTCCTTCACCAACTCTAACCAAAATTTGAATTTCTAAATGAGATTTATGGTATCTTTTTCAAATATTTTTTCTTCCTCTTCAAAAGAACATAATTGTATAGCGTGCCATGTATCCAATTTTTTAAGTCTGATTCTAAAATGTTTACCTGAGGTACTTTGTTATGTTTCCTTGGATCCTTGAAAATTTCACAGTTGAAAAGACCCAGAAAACAAATTATATAGAAGATGTCAAGCTAACCTATTTGAAATTGATTTTAGGACCATTCGGAAACTCTAAATTATGTAAGGTATATCTAAAAAACTATAGTGAATAAATGTTTGGAAATTTTACTTGAAGTTTAGTGTGTATCCTCAAATCATTGAAAATTTCACTATCTGAAAATTCATAGAATAGAAGTTATAGAGAATATGCTAATGTGACATGTTGGAAATTAATTTCAAGACCATTCAAAAACCCTAAATTCCACAAGGTATATATCTGATGTAAAGGAAAACAAATTATGAAAATTTTACTTGATGTAGTTCTATGTCTCCTCAACAATTCCTTAGAAATTTCACAGTCTAAAAAGTCCCAGAAAATAAGTTATAGAGAATATGCCAAGATGACCCACTTCTTCAAATGTTATTATATTTTTCACCCACACACTTTCTCTCAATACTTTATCTTTTTATATTTTATTATTTATATTTTATTATAACCCTTCTTGTAAGGACATGTTCATTCAAAATTAAATGGAAACCATTAATTAAATAAGTAATTGTGTTTGTGCACACGCACGCACTCCCCCTTGTTTGCAAATGCCTTAACATAACATTAATACCAAAATTTTTAATGTAATGTCGTAATATTAGATCAAATAGATAATGAAAAGAAAGCTTCCTACAGGAGAAATCATAGAACATGTAGAAATTCTACATGAAACAATAGTCGTCTATAATTAAACTATAACATAATTAAATATAATTTAATATCAAGAGATCCCTATATTTCCCATAGGTTGTCCCTACCCAAGGATACTATGGGAATCAAAAGGATACTCAGATAAGTGTTTCGAAAGTCGTCATTTTTATTTATTTCAAAACTTGAGAATACATAATAAGTTTTAAGAACTTAAACAACAATCTAACATGTTTATCAAAAGTAATAATCTTGTCGGAGTGGTAGACCCTTTGGCTTGCTCACTATGTCCTTTAAATACAAAAGTAGGTAAAATGATTTATCAATAACTTCTCATTTCTTCAACCAAACTGAGTCTTCATAGGGATTCTCCCATTCATGGTGACACATGTTCAAGGGGTATCTTGGTAAGTTCTTCAAATCCCCAACTCCCTTGTTTTTGTGGAAATCCAAATCTATTCTCCAGTGCTTAGTAACATGGCTTGTTGAATGGTGACATACTAAGGTCAAATTATTAGAACTCTTTTATTAGTCACCAAATAAGGAATTTTAAATATTTAAATGAATAATTTAAATCAAACATTAATTCCAACTATGTATGCATGCAAAAGAGGTGATTTATTATTGATAAAACTTCCTTCATATCATTTCTAGTCATCAATCCTTGTAAACGATGACACAGATGGGATCATTCTCACCATTTTGGTATCCCTTTAGCTTCCCCCCTACTTAAGGTATTGCACATCCTTGTGTAATAAAAAAAGGGAGGCTTGAGGTTCCTTGTTATGATTAGGATGGCCCCTTGAGTTATGCTCTAGCATCCCAAGATATGCATATGGCCAATTCCCCTAGATGATAGTATCCCTTCGACTACTCCACTTATTCATGTGCATATTCTTCTATATTTTCATTCCATTCTTATACAACGAGGATGGTTAAAAGAAAGGGTGGATTGAGCCTAAGGCTAGTCCACTCAAGATCCATCTTCTCTATAATGTATATGTACAACTCGGATTTGAATATTCCCCTCATCATATTGGAGGGGGTGTGGATCTCTACTGTTTGTAGCTTAGGTGGAATATCCTTTCATCTTACTTTGGATTCTTTGATGACTTTTCCCTTACTTCCTTCAAATACCCTTTTGAAATGTTCTAACGATCCATCTTGTTTCTCTTTCAAGATGGGGATGAGTTCATTGTCTATGATCAGATCTTGATATCCTAAGACCACCCTTTCAAACCTAGCAACCTCTGGCCTTATCCATAAATGGTTGTATCTTTCCTTTGTCTAGTACTTTTCCATTTCAACAAACATTTAATTCTCATTTAGTATCCATTAACAAAGTGCTCTAAGTTGAAAGTCCCAATTATAAGGGTTTGAGGTCCATTTTAAAGGATGGGGAAAGATATAATTGTGGATATTAAACTCACTAAGCTGATATTTTTCTTTCTCACCACTTTTTAGGAAAGTTTCCACAAAATATTTTGGTTTTATACACTAATCAAGGAGTGAGTCCATAAGACTTCTCATTTGAAAATGTAGCCACTTATCTCTCAATAATGATGAGTAGACCCTTTTGGGAGGCATGCATTCTAATAGTTCTTGGGATATTTCCATAAATTTTTCTACTATGGACTCCAGCTCTTCTACTCCTTTGGATTTGAGTTCCAAGTCACTCCTAGCACCCTTATAGCTCTATACTTAGTATGTTATTGCTAGTCTCCAGCTGTCTTTTTCTCTTAATATACTACTTTCCCAAAATATAAATTTTTTTTCTATGAAATTGATTTCTTCTTCTTTGTCAGTAGAGGAACCATTCTTACTAGTATTTTTCACTTCCTGATATGATTGGGAAACATGTTTTTACTAGATGATTTATTTTTCTTTCTCTTGTGACTACTTCATTAATTGTTAAATTTGTTGTTTCTTTCTTTAATAGCCCGATGTTTTCTACTTTTGAGATATTTACTTCCATTCCCATTTAAGGGAGATCCTACATTTCCATGTCAAGGGTAGCCTCAATGTATTCTTCATCTACTACCACTACTAATTCCCTTGTTGAATTCATATTTTCTCCCAAGTTTTTCTCTATTTCTTATTTCAATCCTTTTAATATGTGATATGTAAATTTTGGGTAGCCGATTATGGTTTGATCTAGGACTGTCTAGTTGGATTAATGCATTTTTAAGATATTTGATAGTATCAGTTGTGGCATCTGTTAGCACCCTGTAATTTTCCTATGGTTGTGGTAGGAAGTCATAGGGGTAACCATTTCAAACCAAGCTTTAGACTGCATTCTAGCCACTACAGTGAGAGAGGGCTCTCTCATTGTCATGAGAACATTTCACATGTACATATGGCTTTGACAGGCACACAGAAGGATAGAATTCTAATGGTAGCAGGTTTGTTTATAAAAAAAATATTGAAAGAAATACATATATCAAAACCATTGGGAAACAGAGTCATAGTCTGAATCATTCAAGGATATTACAGCAAGTAATGAACAATGATTTCCCTTATTATGAGGCAAAGTAAGTGCAATATTCAACCAAATATCTTCAAGTGATGGTAGGAGAAAGGAGAAGAGTACAATGCAGCAAGGGGCACCAATCTATGGATGAATTCCTAGCAAACACCTATAGTAGAATAACATGATAAGGGAAATGACAGAAACTGAGCATCTAACAAGGATGAATTCCATAAAAACCATTACTGAGACATAACAAATGCTACATATGATGAAAGGAGCACTTAAAGAAACAAATTCCTCACATACAACTAGAAAACACTTAGAAAGAATTAACATATATGAAAAAAGACATAAACAAAGAACACACACTGAAAACAGGAACCGTGATGAATCTCATAAACTCAGAGAAGAATTTTCATTATTACTCCCAAAAATGTTTGCATATCTACAATTTCAGAGGAGAGGCCTCAAAAATATCAAAGTCCCATCAAACCCTATTTCCTCCAAAGACGTTACATTTATAATGCAATGGATCGCAAGACCCACCTCGAAATAGAGCCTAATTAGGTTACAAAATGGGGGAATCAAACCCAAATCAGCATTGCACATTCTGATAGCTATGAAGTGGCGCATTCACCATGATTTTTACACAAAAGAGGAAATAAGGAATATTAAGCATGTTATATAAAATAGGTAATGAGACAACTAGTAGATCAGGCACACTTGATGTGACGATGATGGATCAAAGCACCCTAAATAGATTTCTGCTGACTCAGCTCGACTTGTTTCTCCTTCTGCTTCTGACTTTTATATTCATTATGTGTTTGATAATATGTTATGTATGTGTTCGTAGCTAGCGGGAAGGTTTATGTTCCTTCTGTGTTTGGATTTCTGCCCGGTAGACTCCATATCTCCTTGTAACACTATTGGATTCACAGACCTAGCGGAGACATCCCTATTTATCAATAGTACTAAATCCTTGATGGGATTGTCATTCTTGTCTACTTCTGGATGCTTGTACCTCCTAGTTACCTGGACTAGATCCCCCTTCCAGGGCATGCCAACACAACACATATTTGGACTCATCATCACCTTCATTAGATTTAGAAATTTGTAGTAAGTATGGCAAAGATGTATACCTATGCTATCTTCTCCCCTAGTCCTACAATTCACTCGGACCAACCACACCTAGAAATGGATACCATGCAATGCGGTAATTAAATCCATGACCTTGTCCGAAGGTTTCGGTGGGATATCCTTTGGGCAGAGAACTCTTGACACTACTTCCACAGTGGTGCTATGCTTTTTTATGATAGTATTTCTCTTACTAGCATCAGAATGTCTTCCTAATGTAATGAACATCTTTACCTCAATGGCTAGAGCTTCTTTGGCATGAAGACCCATAAATGGTTGAATTTCCAATCAGGGCCCAGCAGTCAATAAAAAAAATTGAACAATCGAGTCCCCAAGAAGAAATTTCATTACATATTCCATATCAAGACCCAGAAGACCCTCGGCAGAACAATAGTTAGTCATCCACATTCTTCACCAGAATTCACTAACTCTGTACCTTTGAATGGATCTAAATGTGGAATTATAACGAGCTAGGTGGTTGCTAAATCATCACTAGCATCTGTGTTCAACTATGAGTCTGTCAAATCCTCACACATGCCATCATCAAGTGGCACGATGACAACACAAATGGTCATGTGGTCTCTTGATCTGATTCCTTATGTGGAGATGCCAACTACAACACCCCTTTCTATTATGACCTCATGATATCATTGGTATAAGTGACCCTCATCCTCACTTGTAATCAGCCTCAGGTTATCTCAGGGTGTGTGGTATTGACATTTGTCACTCCATCGATCCCTCCTTATGATGAGATCGGTATTCCCTAGTTTTCCATGCTTTTGCTTCCTTACCATATGTCTTGTAAAGGCCATACTAACCTTTTGTCTCCTAATAATTATGGCATTCATCATCATTACTTGCATCATGAAGGAAATGTGTGGATTCTAGGATGTGATCTACATCGCCCAAGGCCGTGACCTTCCCTGACCATTGATCACCCCAAGATGTAATCTACACCATTGATATTACCTGCCTTGATATCCAGTTCATACCCCTTTCCTCCTTATCTCCCCTAGCATCTTTGGATTGTGAAATAGACCACAACCATAGATCTCCTCTACGATGGATCTCAACCATTCAACTATGTGACCCCTACCCTGTTTTGTGATCTACCTGCTTGCTAACTATCATGCATGCCTCCATCACGAAACTATCTTAGACCATAGATATAACCTTCACTAGATCTCCGTCATCTGAGAGTGGAGGTCGTACAGGACTTCGCATCACCTCGTCATCTTATATTTCATGCACCTTCCCGCTGTGAAATGTATCCCCACCATAGATATGGCCCACCCAATATCATGACCATTGGAATAGGTGAGCCCTACAAGATTCCATGCCATGACATAAGTTGACCTCCGTGTATGTTGGCTATGCGAAGTCCCCACCTGTCGTTGATCATGGACCGCATTCAATCTTGACCGTTAGAATAGGGGGTGTATAAAATATTTCACATACCTCCATTTCTTGCTTCCTCCATGCATATTTTCCAGCGAAATCCTTAACAACCATTGATCTTCTTCTCCATGGATCTACGCCATCCAAAACTGCCACCTGATTATCGCGAGTGTATTTTTGGATCCAGACCCACATGCAGGGTTATACTTCATCATTTTTTTATATTTTTTCATGCCACACCATGGGATAATCTATTCTGAACTTAGGATGAGGTTAAGCTTCCCCAACACCTCTAACTCACAAGATATGAAAGGTTTTTCCTATACCCTCTTCATTTTCACTGTTCCAGGCGTTTACAAGGGGGTTGGTGTAGTTGCCTATGTAGAAATCTCCAAAATTTAGCACAAGTGATAATAAAGGATCCAACTTAGGGATTCTATCCTCCCTTTCAGGTAGAAAATAACCAAGTATAACACATGACTAATCCATTGGGTATATCCACCTCATTTCCTGAAAACCTCATAGCAGGCTCTGAAAACAAAAACTGAACAGATGCTGAAAAATAAACTGAAATAATTGCTTAAAGGAAATGCTAGCCATGCCGATCTTATTCATTTCTACCTACCCTAACCACTAAGCATCAATTCTCAGTCAAGTCAGTTCTGACATCCAGTGAATCCAACCAAGCACTACAGAGAGAGGTATAGTGGAAAACCTTTTATCCTTACATAAGGTTTTGGTAGGGTTTTCAAGAGGGATTGAAGGTGGTGTAGTAGGATGAATCAATATGCGTTGAGGAGCTACAGAGCTATGAAGGACTATGGAACTGAAGGATGACAATTTCCAAGGCTCTAAAATGGCTGAGGAGAGTAGCAAAGCTAATTCTCAGGCAAGTTAGGGGTGTTCTTGGTCGAATAAGTGGGTAGTATTAGCAGATATATCAACTACAACACCATGAGTTTCACAGGGATGATCCTCTTTCTTTAGTGGCTTGGCTAGAGTATCTTGGTCCAAGTCATATGTATAAGATGAAGGGATACTTTCATCTCTCAAGGATGTATATACAAGGGTGAACTCATGTCCTTGTTTTGAGTATGATAAACAGTGGAAAACTGTCTTGACCAACCTGTGAAAGGATAGGAAAATATCTATCAAAAAGAAAAAGATGTCTGGAAGGAGATTTATAGTGGAGTATCTCATTTTTCACCATGCCTTTCCATGTATGTTATATTTAGCCCCTTATTCCTAGCAAGGTCACCATAGGATATCTGAAAATATTTGCAACTTCTTGGTGGTCGGTATTATTAGTGGAGTTACCTTTCAAGGCTTCAAGTGGATTCACTAGAGCATTTACAACAAATTCTATGTCTAGAACTGGCTGCTCAACCAGGTTATAGAGCTGAAACCACGTTGTTTTTCTCGAGGAGATAGTAGCAACTAGGTCCCAGACAATGACGCCAAGATGTTAGCAACCTGTAATTTTCCTATGGTTGTGGTAGGAAGTCATAGGGGTAACCATTTCAAACCAATATTTAGACTGCATTCTAGCCACTACAGTCATAGAGGGCTCTCTCATTGTCATGAGAACATTTCACATGTACATATGGCTTTGAAAGTAACATAGAAGTCTAGACTTCTAATGGTGACCGGTTTGTTTGTAAACAATATATTGAAAGACAAAAAGATATCAAAACCATTGGGAAACAGAGTCACAGTATGAATCATTCAAGAATATTACAACAATTAATGAACAATGATTTCCCTTCTATATTTTGAGGAAAAGTAAGTGCAATATTTAGCCAAATATCTTCAAGTGATGGTACGAGAAAGGAGAAGAATCCAGTGCAACAATGGGAACCTATCTATGGATGAATCCCTTGCAAACACCTCTAGTAGGATAGCATGATAAGGGAAATGAAAGAAATGGAGCATCTAACAAGGATGAATTCATAACAACCATTACATACACATAACAAATGCTACATCTGATGAAAGGAGCGCTTTATGAAATGAATTCCTCACATACAACTAGAAAGCATTTAGCAGGAATTCACACATGTGAAAAATGACATAAAAAGAGAACACACATTGCATGCAGACACTGTGATCAATCTCATAAACTCAGAGAATAATTTCATTATTACTCCCAAAAATGTTTGTAGAGTTACAATCCCGATGCAGAGGCCTAAAAAATATGAAATTCCCATCAACCATTATTTCCTCCGAAGAGGATACATTTATAATGCAATGGCTCTCGAGACCCACCTCGAAACAGAGCCAGATTAGGTTACAAAATGGGGGAATCAATCGCGAATCAGCATCATACATTCTGACAGCTATGAAGTGGTGCATTCGCCATGATTTTTACACAAAATAGGAAATAAGGAATATTAAGCATGCTAGATAAAATAGGTAATGCAACAGCTAGTATACCACAGTTGCTTGACATGAAAATAATGGCTCAGAGCACCCTTAATGGATTTCTGCTGACTCATCTCAACTTGTTTCTCCTTCTGCTTCTGAATTTTATGTTCATTCTGTGTTTGATAATATGTTATGTCTATGTTCGCAGCTGGCGGAAAGGCTTATGTTCCTTCTGTGTTTGGCTTTCTTCTTGGTAGCCTCCATATCTATTGGTAACACTGTTGGGTTCACAGACCTTGAGGAAACAACCCCGATTATCAATAATACCAAATCCTTGATGGATTTGTCATTCTTGTCTACTTCTGGATGCTTATACCACCCAGTTACCTGGACTAGATCCCCCTTCCAGGGCATGCCAACGCGACACATGTTTTGACTTGTTATCACCTTCATTAGATTTAGCAATTCATAGTAAGGATGGTGATGACATAGACCTATGCTCTCTTCTCCCCCATTCCAAGCATTTTTCTAGACTGACCACTCCTAGCAATGGATACCATGCACTACGGTAATTAAATCCATGGCCTTGTCAGTAGGATTCAATGGCATATCCTTTGGGCCAAGAACTCTTCACACTATTTCCACGGTGGTGCTGCGCTTTTTTAGGATAGTATTTCTCTTACAAGAATCAGAATGTCTTCCTAATGTAATGAACATATTTACCCTAATGGATGGATTTGCTTTGGCATTAAGGCCCATAAATGGTTGAATTTCCAAGAAGCACCCAGCAGTCAATAAAACATATCGAACAATCGACTCCCTAAGTATAACAGTCATTACATATTCCATATCAAGACTCCACTATGTATCTTTGAATGACTCTAACTGTGGAATTACAATAAGTCGGGCGGTTGCTGAATCATCACTAGTGTCTGAGTTCAACCATGAGTCCATCAAATCCTCACACACGCCATCATCAAGTGGAATGATGACAACACGAGCGGTCACATGGGATCTTGATCCGATTCCTTATGTGGAGATTCCAAGTATGCCGCCCCTTTCTATTGTGACCTCATGATATCATTGGCGGAAGTGACCCTCGGCCTCACTTGTAATCAGCCTCAAGTTATCTCATGGTGTGTGGAATTGAAATTTGCCACTCCATCGATCCCTCCTTAGGATGAGATTGGTACGCCCCTTTTTTTAGTGCCCCTGCTTCCTTACCATATGACATGTAAAGGCCATACTTACCTTCTGTTTCCTAATCATTATGGTTTTCATCATCATTACGGGCATCAGGAAGCAAATCTCTCAATTCCAGCATGTGATCTATGTCATCCAAGGCCGTGACCTTCCCTAACCATTGATCACCCCATTATGTAATCTATGCCATCAATATTACCTGTATTGATCTCCATTTTGCAACCCCTTTCCTTCGTATCTCCCCTAGCATATTTGGACTACGAAACAAACCACACTCGTAGATCTCCTCTACAAGGGATTTAGACCGTTCAACTATGTGAACCCTACCCCATTTTGCGATCCGGCTTCTTGCTAATCGTAGTGCATGTCTCCATCGTGAAACTACAATGGACCATCAATCTAACCTCTGTCATATCTCCACCGTCTGAGGGTGTAGTATCTACAAAACTTCGCATCGCCTCGTAATCTTATCTTCCAAGAACCTTGCCGTTGCAAAATGCATCTCCACCATAGATCTAGACTGCCCAAGATCGTGACCATTGGAATAGGTGGGCCCTACAAGATTTCCCGGTCGTGACGTAAGTTAACCTCCATGTATGTTGGTTGCACGAGGTCCCCACCCGCCGTTGATCTTGGACCACATTCGATCTTGTTTGTTAGAATAGGGGGCGTATAAAATATTTCGCATACTTCCATCACTCGCTTCCTCCATGCATATTTTCCAACGAAATCCTTAACAATCGTTGATATTCTTCTCCATGGATCTACTCCATCAAAACTGCCACCTGATAATCACGAGTGGATTTTCGGATCCAGACCCACATGCAGGGCTATACTCTGTGAGTTTTTTATATTTGTTCGTGCCACGCCATGGGATAATCTATTCTGACCTTCAGGCTTAGGATAAGCTTCCTCAGCACCTCCAAATCTCAATATATGACAAGTTTTTTCCTATACCCTCCTTCATTTTCACTGTTCCGGACCTTTATAGGGGGATCAGTGTAGATTCCTATGTAGAAATATCCAAAATTTATCCCAAGTGCTAACAATATCTTTCCTAGTGGTCTCATTTACATACACAAATTTATTCTTTGATTTGGTCTTCTCTTCTTAGGGGAGACAAAGGATCCATGTTTGTTTTCCTTTTCCTTCCCATCTGAGTGTTCAAGAGGGGTGTCTCTATAGGAAACTATGAGTCCTTTTTGTATGCCTGAATCCCATCCTCCTTTAGATGAAGGATGCATGTCATTAAGATGGTGCATTGTATTTTCAAGGAATCACACCTTATCAACCTAATTGGGCAATGATGTGCCAATAAATCAATATTTCTAGATTGGGATTTCATACTCATTGTTGCTAAACATTTTAGTATGAAGCAAGGAATACTAATATTTTTTCTAGGTTTGTACCAATGGAGACTCCTCATTACCTGTCGGAATTTAAATTGGTCCTCCCCCCAATTTAGGCCGTGAAGACCACATCAAGCGATATGATCAATGTATTATTTACATGCATTCAATTTAGAATTTAACTATGACCAAAATAAAAATTTGAAAGCTAAAATTACCTCAATGATAACTTACATTTATTCTATATCTGGAAGTGTGTCGATGAATAATGAAGATTTGATTGCAGATTTTATTTTGAAGAAGTTTGATGGTATAGAAATCGGTTTGTAAAATATTTATTCAAGATATATTCATGTTCAAAATATGCTTAATGTATAAACATGTAGAAAACATCATTTATAAATATTTTTGTAGTTGTCTACACCTGAAGAAGCTGATTATGGAATGGAAATTGATGTTACGGTTTGGATCAGTCCCGATGTTTGTTGGATGGATGATTGCAATAAGGTTTATTTGACTATGATTTGATGTGTTTTACTGCATCTATAGAAATCATTATACATGTAGAATATTATTAGGCATAAAAACATATTTTCCATTTTTCCCTATTTTTATTGAACAATTTGTAGACTATTTTAAAGGATATTTTCAATCTACAACATTTCCTACGCACCATGAAAGAGGTTTTCACTTAGGAATTTGTATTGAAATGTTTTTTAATTCTACAAATTCTAAATTATCTTAAAATATTTTTCCATCTACAACTTGTCCTAAGCACCCTGAAAGAGGTTTTCACTTATGACTTTTTTATTGCAATATATTTTGTATTTTGCATTTTTATTTATTTTTATTCTTCTAACAATAGTTAGAGTACTACAAGGGCATTGATTCCCTCTGCCAGATTGATTTTTCTTTCCTTGAATCTTTCTTTAAATTGTTTTCTTAACAAAGGTATTTTGTACAGTTTCAACCTATTCCTATTGACTAACAGAGATGTCTCGTCCTCATCAATGGTTCTGATTTTGACAAAGTTGTTATCATAGATTTTTTCTATTTGATAGGTTCCTATCCATATTTTTCTAATATTTCCTGTAAAATATTTAAATCTAAAGTCAGAGCAATTCCCAATCATGTTCTTTATAATAATTGGTCTTTATGAACTGGTTCATCTATATTATTTTTTCTTCATGTGCTAATAATATTCCTATATTAATATCTATTATTTCTCCTACAGTTTTCATCTCAAATTATATAGGAAACAATATATTTTTCCCATATACTAGCTCATAACGTGTGAATCCAATAGTTGTCTTCCACGGTGTATTGTAGGCTCATACAACTTCATGAATCCTATTAGCCTAGTCTCTTTTGTGGATATAAACTATCTTTTTCACTATATTTTTTTTAGATAAATAGGATCATAGAGCAATAACATACAACCAGATGCAAATATAAAAACACATAAACGTTAATCCACTTTATAAAGAGCAATACCAATATTTTCAATAACTATTTTATAAGTCATTAATCCACTTTTTGTTTACCAAAGGATATTCACCACACATATATGAAGGTAAATATTTTTGTATGACCTTTTATAAACCCACAATTTAGAAATTTATTTGTTTTGCGGTATTTTAGGATATCGTCCTAAATTTGGGCTCTAGAAATTCTATTTCAAAACAAATTATTTTTTATTTAGAGTAAGAGTGAAAACACAACAAAATATTTTGATTCTTTACAAACAAACCACACACACACACACATATATATGATATTTACTCACTTTAACATAAATGTATGTCCGACATGAACTATA
>LPNX010081311.1:59024-137371 GCA_001517045.1 Pseudotsuga menziesii | reverse complement strand
ATATGAATGACATGATTGATTGGCATTTACAATTGCATACACATAAATTCAATCTTTACTTGGATTTTTCACTTTTACAGAGCTTAGGCTCTCAATGATTTCTAGTAAGTATGAGCCTGAGCTCCTTAACCTCCTTCCACTCTATTCTTCTTATGTTCTATATTGAGAAAATGACTCTGAGTTCCTTTACATAGATACAATCACCAACTTATCTTTGTTAGACCATCATACCACCTCGTATCATGGCCACATACCACCTAGTATACACATTCATTTGTTTCCCACTAATGTTGTATGGTCCAAACCTTGGTTATGTTGGTCTCCTAGGGTATTTGGGGGTTTTTGACTAATAAATGCACCCAGAAACCCACATTTGATCATTCAGGAGCTCATGCACCCTCATTAATGACAGTTTTGTCCTCGGGGCATTCCCACTTCTTAAAATAGGGAATTGGTTTGACCATATGCACCCATGCATTGTATTTGAGTGTTTTTTGCTCTTTTGGACCATTAAATGTTTCCTAGTGCCACTCCCACTCACCCATGCACTCCAGCATGCCTAGCCCTACCCTTATTTATGATCCAACATGCTTCAACCCTGTTCACATGGCCATTCGTGATCGTTTGAGGTGGTTTGGGAGCTCATTGGTCAATCTAGGGGGGTTTGAGGTCCAATATAATCCTTCCACATGTATTCCACCAATTTTCCTTCAAAGGATAAAACAATTATCCTATTGTATTATATCCAAGTTCCAGGCATATTTACATGTTGGACAGTAATAGAAAACTTATTTATTGGCACCATCTCTATGTGTTATTTTTTCTCTTTTACATTTTTTTATGCATAATTTGTAACATTCTTGACAAGTGAGGATTCTCTTAGCTCCTAGATCTTGCTGTGAACCATATTTTCACATGGCATCAAAGGTATTCAGAGCTACAAATTGAATTTAGATAGTTTGAGTTTCTATCTAGGGTCTCTTCCATAAACATTTGATAGTTTGCATTGTAGGTTGTTCCAGTATCTTTTTCACTTAGTGTGGAAGAAAAAATAGAGAAAACTCATTTCTTCCTTAACCCATTTAATCATTCTGAATGGAAGGTCAAAATGGTGATCCAGTTGAGGTCAAAAGGTATGTACAAAGTAACCATGGGAATTGAGAATGAGCCCAACTCTAATAATCCAAGTATTTCAACAAATTGGATGAAGTATTTGGGATGATTTGTCTTAGTATTTTGAGGGATATTTTATTCATGTAGACAGTCTTAATACACCCAATGAAGTCTGGATCAATATCGAGTCATTTTTTGGGAAGACAAATGAGATGAGAGGACACCAACCCAAAAATGAGTTGATCGCATTGCTCCCAACTCACTTTGAGATGATCTAGGATTTTTTCACCAAGTTCAAATCCTTTGTACTTCAACTAAAATAGAGTGGAATCAAAAAGAAGGAATAGAAGTTGACTTTTTCCATTCTTTCAAATCTAGGGGCCTGAATATTCATTGTTTTTTTTTACATTCCACTCATGAAAGCTAATAGTTCAAAATTGGAGAATGCCTACCCTGCCAGACTTCATGGAATCTTTGACTCAAGAACAAGGCAAGTTGTTTAAAATGGGTACCACCAAATCCACCAAGGATCAATCCCTTTCTATAGGCATTTATAATCAATCCAAAGGAAATAAGAAATCCAAATATTCAAAGAAGCAAGAGAAGAAGAAGCGGAAGAAGCCCAAATATTGAAATGGGGGTTCGATTTCTAGCAAGGACAATGAGAAGAAGAAGCAAGAGAAGACAAAATGCACTTATTTTCACAAAGGTTGGCCTCTCGAGAATTGAAGGGCTTTCAAGCATCAAGTTTTCCAAAGGCACATGAAAGGGAAGCATTGTTGGGAAGCATGCAGAGCGCAAGTATGGAAAAGGAAAAGCAAGAAGGGATTTATAAATACTTTATTTGATCCATTAATATCCAATATGACCTCTTCCCACACCCTCCTATGGAAACTCAAGATATGTCTTAACATTCATAGATGATTTCTCAAAACATTGTTGGGTGTATTTTCTCAAGAAAAAATATGAAGTGTTTGAGATCTTCAAAGTTTTCAATGCTTTGGTTGAGAACTTGAGTGGGAATAAGATCAAGGTATTAAGGAATATGTCAATAATAACATACAGCATCTATGTGAGTAAAATGGCATTGAAATGCAACATTCTGTGCCTTACACACCTCAGCAAAATGGTGTGGTAGAGCACAAGAATAGAGCATTGAAGGAGATGGCCACATGCATTTTGGAGGCTAGTTCTTTGTCTCCTAAGATATGGGTTGAAGCAATCAATTGTGTTTCATATGTTCAAAACATATTTATGTACAAATCATTAGAAGAGAAAACTCCATTTGAGTCTTGGAGTGGTCACACGCCCAATGTTTCTCATTTCAGGATTTTTGGCACAAAGGCTTGGGCTAGAACTCCTCCTAAGAAGAGGAAAGGAATTAAAACATCAAAGCATGGATTCCATAATGGTTGGATATGATTAGGATACAAAGGGATACAAGCTATTTGATCCCTCATCTCATAAAACATTCATTGATAGAACTGTACAGTTCAAAGAAGAGCTCATGGAAGAGATCGAACTAGCTGCCAATGGGGGTTACACACACCTATTAGGATTATTTAATCTGCCTTTGTCCAATATAGTATATTTGATCATATTTCCTAACTTAATAAGTTATTATCACTATATTATAGTATGGGGGACACACCTAGAGGTTATTTTCCACTTACTGCATGTGCATGCATGAGTTTATCTGCCTCTGGGACCAATCCCTACATTATAGGATCCCACTCTGAGTGCCACCAGCAACATCCTTTAGTTAGATGTGGAAGCCTGTTTCCTAATTTCCTACCACATATACCACATCGAAGTATGGAATCTTGTTTCCTGATTACCTACTTATCTTGAGGGGGGGGGGGGGGTTCCCATGAGGTTTCCCCATTTTCCTTAGTTTATTAAGCAATATTTTATTCATTTAGATTGTATGGGTGACTTTTGTCCTATTTTCCAAGGCCCAAGTTGTCCAAAGTTAGGATTAAGGAGGGGTGTTAAGATTAATTAATCCTCCTTTTCCTAATAAATTCTATTTGGTCATATTTCCTAACTTAGTAAGTTATTATCACTGTACTAGAGTATGGGGGACACACCTAGAGGTTATTTTCCACTTATTGCATGTGCATGCATGAGTTTATGTGCCTATGGGGCCAGTCCCTACATTATAAGATCCCACTCTAAGTGCCAACAACAACATACTTCAGTTGGATGTGGTAGGTAAGTAGTTATTCTAAGTTATCTTCCAGTTACTTTCAGTTAGATCACTATCAGTTAGCCTAGCATTGGTTTTGCATGCATGCAGGGAAAGTGGCACCTTTTTTCCACCTACCTCATTAGTTAACTGATTGTAGACTAATTTAAACATCTATATTTAGACTAGTGAGCTCTAGCTGTGATTTAGACACACCGAGTTACCATATCACTCAAGTTTAGTTGGTAGCTTCGAATTGTATCCATAGTATTCGAATTATATTTATTGTAACACCATTGTATTATTGATTAATGAATGCAGGTTAATGTTGTGATTATATTAGCAATTGTTGTCTAATTTATCTAAAATTTATGGCATGAATTATTTTCTCAGTGTATATTGATCTTAATTATTCCACTACATAATTCTTTTCCAATAGCTCTCATATTGCCTTGTAGATTTATGGTTCTCAAATTTAAAAACACCCCCACTCAATGATGATATAAGTGATGGTTCTTTCTTTTGTTTTTCTTATTCTGATATGGAAGATGAATATGACGACATGCATGTAGATGATGACTCACCCATAAGGAGAAATGGGCTGAGAAAACCATACAAGCAGTTGGTGATCTTGTTGGAGATCCACTAGACTCTAGGAAGACTAGATCCCAGTTTCACAATGCTTTCTCCACTTGTGATTCAAATATTCCATATAGGTGATTTATCATGGTTGGATATTATCGTCAATCATATTATGAAGCATCACATGATCCAACAAGGAAAACAACCATGCAATAAGAGTTCAAGTCTTTGCAAGAAAATGAAACTTGGGAGTTGGTTCCTCTACCTTCCAAGAGGAAACTAGTGCAATGTAAGTGGGTTTACAGGACCAATATGGATGATGATGGTTTAGATATGAATTATAATGATATTTTGGTTTCCAAATGATCTCTAAATTCCATGGAGTGGACTATACAGAAACATTTTCACTGGTTGCAAAGATGGGCTCTATCGGGCTAGTTTTGGTCATTGTTGCATCTAAGCGATGGGAGGTGCACCACATGGATGCAAAGAGTGTTTTATTCATGGTGGCATTCATGAGGATTTTTATATGCAGAATCCTAAAGGTTTCATTCATGATCCTTCACTTGTTTTAGGTTGAAGAAGTCTCTCTATGGCTACAAGCAAGCCCCCAGGGCTTGGTATGCCAAGGTGGAAAACTTTCTTCTATCATTAGGATTTGAAAGATGAAAATATGATCCTAAGGTATATTTGCATAATTTAGATGACTCATTTCAGGTCATAGTACTATATTTTTATGATATTTTGATGACTAGAATTTGCATGGCTGATATAGGTTCAATTAAGTCTTCATTGCACAATGTGTTTTCAATGACTGACCTTGGATTGTTGAAACAATTTTGTGTCTTGGAGATTGAGAAATTTGATGCAGGTATTAAGGTCAACCAATCAAAGTATTCTGCAAACATGTTATTTAAGTTCAAAATGGTTGAATGGAAGGGAACCAATTTTCCCTTCCTTTTAGGAGTTAAACTAGGTGATTCTAGTTCATCTCCATTGGTGGATAGCTCATTGTATAGACAACTAGTTGGGAGCTTGTTGTATCTCACACACTCTTGACCTAATTTGGCTTATGAAGTAGTTTTTGTTTCAAGGTATATGAAAGATCCTCATGCGATCCATTGGAAGGCTAATAAAAGGATATTGCATTATGTGCAAGGAACCAAATACTTCAGGATAGACTATGTTGCTAGTTCTCCACTAGAACTAGTTGGATTTACTGATTCTAATTGTGATGGAGATTCCATTGACAAAAAAAACCCTTCACATTATGATTCATGCTTTCATATGGTACCATATGATGTTCAAGTAAGAAACATCACACTATATCCCTTTCATCAGCTGAGGCCGAGTCTAGAAGAGTAGCGAATGCACCTACACAACGTGTGTGGTTGCAAGAAATTCTTGAATAAATTGGTTTTGCATTTGAGTCACCCACTCTCATTTAGTTTGACAATCAAAGTGAAATAAATATATATATTGATCCATAACAAAGACATAGGACCAAGCACATTGAAATACACATGCACTACATTAGGATCATGGTGCATGAGCATGTTATATCATTGTATTATTTCTTATATGTAGAGAAAATTTCTCACATATTCACTAAGATATTCACAGAGAAGACATTCACCTATCTGAGGTCACTCCTTGAAGTGGGTGACACATGGTGATGACTGATATTCACTTTCATATTTTTCTCCATGTCCATTTTATAGGGGAGGTTTTGTTCCCATGTGTTTTTCCTTCTTAGCTTGGTTATATGGATAAATCATTTTTTTAAGAGGTGACTTGATCCTTAGTTTCCAAGGACTCAATTTTTTATGTGTTTACACTAAGTTGGGATTAAGGGGGGGTGTTATAGAATCATACCACCTATTACCATGGTCAAATACCAGCTAGGATACACCTTCATTTATTTTCACTCATGTTGTATCGCCCAAACCTTGGTTATGTGGTCTCCTAAGGTATTTGGGGGTTTTGGGCTAATAAATGCACCCAGGTGTCCATATTTTATCATTTAGGAGATCATGTTCCCTCAATAATTATAATTTTGTCCTTGGGGAACTCCCACTCCTTAAATCAGAGAGCTGGTTTGACCAGAGGTTCCCATGCATTGTATCTCAGTGTGTTTGGCTCTTTTGGACCATTAAATGATGATTAGAGGCACTTCCACTCACCCATGCACTCCAACACACCTACACTACCCTTATTTATGATCCATCATGCTTCACCCATGTTCATATGTACATTTGTGGCCATTTGAGGTGGTTTGGGAGCTCATTGGTCAACCTAGGGGGGTTTGAGGTCCAATCTAAGCTTTCCACATGTATGCCACCAATTTTCCTCCAAAGGCTAACAATTTTCTCTTATTGTATTATATTCATGTTCCAAACATATTTAAAAGTTGGACAGTAATAGAAAACTCAGTTATTGGCACCATCTCTATGTGTTAATTTTTCTCTTTTACACTATTTTCTGCATAATTTGTGAAATTATTTAGTGATGTAATGTCCCTTTTTGAAATTTTATTAAATGACTAATTTTTTCACTTTTTTTCCTATTTCGACCTTTGACTAGTTTTGATGTCTAGATATCCAAATTGGTCCAAATGCTCCCAAACCTTCATAGAAGGTATATGAATGATATTAATGTTTGAATAAGATGTTCAGGGGAGCTTTATGACCCTCTAAAGGCTTCTTCAAACTTGTTTAAGATTCTTGTAGAGGTAGAAGTTTTGACTAGCAATTTAGGGTTCTAATTCCTCCATAATGAATATTGAAAATGGATTCCAAAAAGCACTCAATCCAACTCTAATTTTTGAATGGAAGTAGGGTACATGTAAAGGAAATCAACATGGAATCATATGCACCACCATTCAACTTTTAATGTCTTCTATAAATAAGATGCATAAAGACTAGTTTCAACCTTGGGGGAAATGATAGGAAAACTTCTCCAAATGCTATGAAACTCAACAAAATGACTCCAAATACTTATGTACTAAACATTAAACTCATATAATCCATCAATAATAGTCCATTCATAGATAAACCATCAGTAATTTACTTATCATTCGAATCTATCAACATTATATTGGTTTACAACAAGGTAGTGGGGAAATGGAATTGTTTCTTCATTGGTTAACATTTATACATGAAATGTTTTGGGTATTTTGACCTAACATTCTTATGAACTTTTAAATACAGAAATAATAGTCCATTCATTCATAAACCATCCATATTTTACTTATCCATTTGATTCCATCAACATTACATTGGTTCACAACAAGATAGTTGGTAAATGGCACTATTTCTTCATTGATTAACATTTTTACATGAAATATTTCAATATTCCAACCCGAGAGTATTACGAAATTGAAATACAGAGAATTTACATCAGAACATAAAATAATGGGGCGTTATAAACTTCCCTAAAGATATCAACATCTCATCCAAAGCGTAATCCCTCCATGAGTAAGAATATGCAATAAAAACTTGAAATGGTTGAGAGAAAGTGCTGCAATAGAAGGAACCACCAGCTTCCCTATATCTTACACCTACAAATACAAATCGATTAAATTTACATGAAAGACCTGAGTGGAATTTCCAAACACCAACTTGGATGGGAATCTTTCACCCTCTAAATTGGCTAAGGCAAGAAACTTGTCATCCACTAGGTCTCTCAATTCACAAATGCAATTTTCTCAAATGAACAAAATCCCTTCTCTTTGTTGATTTCTATATTTTATAAAAACCCTTAGCATTATAATTTTTCCAATCCATCCACAAACTCAAGCCAGTTCGAATTAGGGTGTGTGTTCATGATTTTCCATGTGTCCTCCCTTTCCTAGCCTTCCATCTTCCCCAAATTCAAGTAAGATCCCATTGAGCTTCCCCAACTCACATGAGCTCCCTCTTGGATTCTCTATTTCTGTATAGCATGTTAGATATGTTAGATGTCAACCTTCAGATCTGATTTATGTCATAGGTGTCATAGCATCTTCATCATTGTTGTCATAGAGCTAGGGAATCTAGTCCAAGTGTCTCACTAGCTCCAAAATAACTCTTCCTCTCCTAGTGAGTTACATTTCCTTCCAAATTCAACCTATGATGCATATGGCCAAGTGTATTAGCCTTCTAACTCATCCAAGAACATTTAGGCTTCTCATGTATTCGAAATTGCAAGAGGAGGATTCCATGTGGCACAAAATTTCTAGCTTGTGTGACCCCATATTCTCCATGTGTTTGCATGCTCCATTGCCACTTCAGTTTTCTCTTGTATTTATTGAATAATCTTCATTATTAAATATTTATTCCATTATAATGTTTGAACATAATTTAATAGCTCCCTTATTAAAATTCCAAATGTATCCCTCCAACCTAGGGAACTAGTAGGATTGATGGAATTGTCCTTCTATGCATTTACTTGAATGGGGACATTACAGTCCTCCCCACCCAATATTGCTTGTCCTCAAGCAATTTTAGATTTGGATGCTGAAAATAATTCTCCTCTTCTCATGTGGCATCTTTCATTGTTATATAATTCCATTGTACTAAGTATTCTTTGATAGTTCTTCTTCTCAATTTCCTTTCCCTTGTGTTCAAAATCTTTTTTGGAACAAGTGTGAGCTGACCTTCATCATCCAAAGGAGGAAGTATTTCCTTGAAGAAAATATCAGCCAATTGCGAAGCAATAAAATATGATGTAACAACAAATAAATGATAAAAAAATTTCAATCTATCCACTACCACATACATGCAATCCTTACCCAAATATTTGGGTAAACTGGTGATGTAATCCATTGAGATGCTGTCCCATTTTTGCTCCGGAATGGGAAATGGTTGCAATAAACTAGCTGATCATGTAAGTTTTGATGTGTTTTTCTAACATAACTTAAATCCATTCACATATTTATTAACATATTCCTTCATCCCCTCCCAAAATAATCTTTTCCTTAATTTCCTGTAATTTTTGGAGATCCTCGGATGGCCAGCTAGTGGGAAATCATGTGCTTCTTGCAAAAAAATTGTACTAGAGACTGGTCTAATGAGTCCCAACTATAATTTTTCTTGGATGGCCTTCTCAATATCATCTTTGAATTTCTTGGGATGTATATGAATTGGTATTTGAATGGGTGAAGTACCCTCATCCAAAACAATGTTGTGCTCAACCCCCCTATTAGGTGGTCTACCATGTGGAAGACCTCTAAACATTTTTTCATACTTCTACAATATTTTCTCTATCTCCTTTGAGTGTTCAAAATTTTTTATGTTTGGCTTGGTAGATGTGATATGACATTCAACATCCCATTCTATGTCCCATGCCTCAATATAGATCTCATACTATTGCAAGTCACTACTCGATTTGGGTAAGTGTGTTTCCCTCTCACAACCCTTAGTACACCTTTCGAATCTTGAAATTTCATCTCAGAAATTTGATAATTTATTGTATGCTCCCCTATATAATATATCCATTTCACTCCCAAAACCACATTAGTATCAACAACATCAACCACATAAAAAAAATCAACAAAAGTATAGTTACCTACGGTGACTTGCAGCTTTGGAACCCATGTTTTCCATTGCATTGTGTTGTGACTGAGAATGATAGTTGTGAAGCCATTGAATGGTTCAATGGGTATATTCCTTTTCTCAACCATATCTAAAGCAATGAATTTATGTGTGGCTCCTCCATCTACCAAAACTGAGTCTCTTTGTCCTAGTACCACACCTTTGCATCGAATAGTATGGTAGTGAGGCATTTCTGAAAGTACTGCCATTCTTGCTTTGTTTGGTGAAGGATGATTTTATTCTTGTATTTCTTCTTCAAATTTTGTCTCATATGCCTCCTATTGATATCAAATTTGTCCTCCTTCCTCGATACCCCCTTCATACCCATCATTATCAGAAAATACTTCTATGTATTAAGCCTTTCCCTTAGTACATTTATGCCCTAGTGTCCATGGTTGAAAGCATGTGAAGCATAATTTTTTTCTTCAACGTTCATCCTTGTTTAGTCCTTATTTCTTATTCTTTTTAGATGAATCTCTTTTCCAAGTATTCTTATCAGGTTCATATTTTTTCCAAGGTTTCTTTTCAAATTCGGAGTTAGGCTTGGAAGGAAATCTTATTCTAGGAAACACATTTTGGAGATCTCTAGTCAATTTTATTGCATATTTAATGTAGTGGACTTGTGGGATTTTATCAAACCTTTTAAGAGTTCATCCAAACCTTCAGTGAATAGTAATACTAACCTTCCCATAGACACATCATCCACCTTAACTTATAATTTTTTGAAATCCCATCATATAATCAATAGGGGTCCCGAGTTGCTTCAATTGGGCTAGTTCTTTGAAAGACAATTCTAGATCTTTTTGCTCAAATATCTCTAGTACCCTATCAATAAATTCTCCATATGTTTTAACCTGATCATGACCCAAGTTTTTCAGTCCATGGAACCACCATTCATTGGCATCTACTTCCAAGTGCAATATGGCCATTTTAAAGGCATCTTCTCCCACCATTGGATTCTACTGAAAATACACATCTAAGTTTTGCACCCAAGTGTTAGCAGAACTTTGAGAGGAACCACCAAAAGTAGGGAGTGGAACTCTACTAATGGCACAATTTAAGTCTTTTTTTCTGTATAGAGACTTATTATCTTCCTTCTTTTTGTGTTTGTTTGCAGCAAGAAAGTATTGATCAAACGGTACACCTTTTTTACAATCTTCATCCAATTTATCCCATTCTTTTGCCATTGTAGCAAGTTCAAGTTGAATGTTACGCTCTTCTTTGGGTACACAAAATTTAGGTGTAGTAGGACTTGGTGTGCTCTAAAATTCATGGGGTCTATTATGGGTTCTGTTCTTGAGAAAATATGCTCACCCATTGTCTCCTTCTCTTCTGATTGTGAACTACTACTATCTCCTATTACTCCTAATTTGCTTCCAAATTGGCTAACCAACAATTCAAATCCTTTCATATGCTACTAGTTCATGTTCTTGGTTATTTCATCAAAGAGAGGTTGCATGAGTTCAATATATTCCACCTTATCATGATCAGTGTATCCCTCCCCCTTGTTAGTCATAGTTTCAGTAGAATGTGCATCTTCTTCTACTACTTCTTCTTCTTCAACAAAAACACTTCAACCATTAGAGGAAATTTCAACTCAAAATGGGCCTCCTAAAATGAACTAATAAAATAATAGTTAAAATAATAAAATAATATTTATTAATTTTGGAGGAAGAAAAGAAAAAAACTACTTTTTTGTTTGTATTTTTGACATATCTCCCTATGTTTTTACTCAAATTTCGATCGGGAGAGCTCGTTGGATGCAGAATTTAATTCTGCATCCAACGAGCTCTCCCGATCGAAATTTGAGTAAAAACATAGGGAGATATGTCAAAAATACAAACAAAAAAATTAATTTTCTTTTATGATAACTATCCCCAAATTTATATTAAAAAAGTGTTTAAGACCTATATGGTATTTCAAACTTAAAGCAATTTCATTGGCTAACACATGATGACATGGAATTTGAATAAAAGTTAAAAGGCCCATTTTGAGTTGAAATTTCCTCTAATCATCATGTTCTAAGGGTAGTGAATTATTTATTTGACTCCTTGCTGATACCATCAGGTTCCAAGACCATTTTATGATACCTTGTAATGTCCTTTTTGAAATTTTATTAAATGACCATTTTTTTCACTTTTTTTTCTATTTCGACCTTTAACTAGTTTTGATGAGGTATCCAAATTGGTACAAATTCTCCTAAACCGTCACAGAAGGTATATGAATGATATTAAGGTTTTAATATGATGTTAAAGGAATATTTATGACCCTCTAAAGGCTTCTGCAAACTTTTTTAAATTTTCTGGTAGAGGTAGGAATTTTGACTAGCAATTTGGGTTTCTAATTCCTCCACAATGAATACTTAAAATGGCTTCCCAAATGCACTAAATCCAACTCAAATTTATGAATGGAAGTAGGGGACATGTAAATTAAATCAATATGGACTCATATGAACAACCATTCAACTTTTAATGTCTGCTATAACTCCCTTAAATCAGATGCAAAAATACTAGGTTCAACCTTGGGGGAAATGATAGGCAAACTTCTCCAAATGCTATGAAACTCAACAAAAAAAAATACAAATGATTATGTATTGAATATTAAACTCCTATAATCCATAAATAATATTCCATTAATCCATAAACCATCATTATTTTACTTATCCATTCAAACCTATCAACATTATATTAGTTCACAACAAGGTAGTGGGGAAATGGCATTGTTTCTTCATTGTTTAACATTTATACATGAAATATTTTGGGTATTTAGACCTGAAAGTATTATAAAATTTAAAATAGAAATAAAATTTCATTCATCCATAAACCATCAGTATTTTACTTATCCATTCGAATCCATCAACATTACATTGGTTCACAACAAGATAGTGGGGAAATGACACTATTTCTTCATTGGTTAACATTTTTACATGAAATATTTCAGTATTTCGACCTGAGAGTCTTATGAATTTGAAATACAGATAATTTAAATCAGAACATAAAATAATGGGGCATTAGAATATTCCCCAAAGAGATCAATAGCTCACCCAAAGTGCAATCCCTCCATGAGCAAGAATATGCAATAAAACTAGAAATGGCTGAGAAAAAGTGATCCAATAGAAGGAACCATTAGATGAACTATAGATTACACCTAAAAATTCAAATCTATTAAATCTCCATGAAATACTTGAGTAGCCTTTCCAAACACCAACTTGGATGGGAATCTTTCACCCTCGAAATTGGCTAAGGCAAGAAACTAGTCATCCACTAGCTCTCTCAATTCACAAATGCAATTTTATCAAATGATCAAAATCCCTTATTTTGGTTGATTCATGTATTTTATAAACATACTTAACCTTATAAGGTTACCAATTCATTCACAAACTCAAGCCAATTCGAATTAGAGTGTGTTCTCATGATTTTCCGTGTGTTCTTATTTTCCTAGCCTTCCGTCTTCCCTAAATTCGAGTAGGAAACTATTGAGTTTCCATAACTCACATGAGTGCCCTCTTGGATGCTATATTTCTACCTGACATGTCAAATATGTCATATTTCAGCCTTTAGATCTGATTTTTGTCATAGGCATCATAGCATCGTCATCATTGTTGTCATAGAGCTAGGGAATCTAGTCCAAGTGTCTCACTAGCTCCAAAATGACTCTTCTTCTCCCATGTAAGCTACATTTCCTTCCAAATTCAACCTATTATGAATATGGCCTAGTGGATTAGACTTCTAACTCATCTAAGAACATTTAGGCTTCCCATGGATTTGAAATTGCAAGAGGAGGATGCCATTTGGCATAGAATTTCTAGCTTGTGTGGGCCCATAGTCTCCATGTGTCTCCATGCTCCATTGCCACTTGAATTTTCTCTTGTATTTATTTAATAAGATCCATTATTAAATATTTATTCCATTCTAATGTTTGAACATCATTTATTATCTCCTTTTTTAAAATTCCAAATGTATCCATCAAACCTAGGGAACTAGTAGGATTGATGGAATTGTCTTGCTATGCATTTATTTGAATGGGGACATTACAAGTGAGGATTCTCTTAGCTCATAGATCTTGCTATGAATCAGATTTTAATACTCTTGGAAGCTACTAGATCAGACATTAAATACTATAGTAAATTTCTGAGTGACAAATTTACCTAAAAAACTTGAATTCTAAGCTACTGCACGAATGTGTAAATAAGATGAGACGTGAACTCCATAATCTGACAGATTGACTGACTAAATTTGTACTCCTACATTGAAAAAATACAACCACCAACTTCTCTTGGAATCTAATTTTTTTATTCTTAAATAAAATGATACGTGAACTATATAACTTGACAAATTGACTGACTAAATTTGTACTTCTACTGACTCTAGCAGAGCTAGCAGGGATTTGACAAAAAAATAGGTCATAATTCAATATTTCCAACAAAAAACTGGCAACAACACCAGTACCTTGATATAACATAGAGAAACCGAGATATGGATGCATAGAAATACCCATCAAGTGCGTTCAAAAAGGAAAACACCTTGCAATCGGGTCATTGCATTAACAAGTTGCATTGCACAATGGGTCATTGTGTCATTGCATGCATGGGAATATGCCAAAATGAAACGGGAAATCCCTGTTAAGGAGAGCAGTTATAGATAGCGTTGTTAATAGGAACTGCCAGGCACACTGTAAGTATTATTAGGGAGAGCATGTGCATCAAAATAGAGAATGAGAAAATTAAAAGCTCAAATCACAATAAAACACCTGGTATTTAAAAAACATTAAATAATACTTAGGAAAACCATATCATAAAAAAACTAAAAACTATCAATAATTACCAATGCACACTTAACAAAATCAATTTGATACATACATTAGAGGAAATTTTAACTTAAAATGGGTCTTTTAACTCTAATTCAAATTCCATATCATCATGTGTTAGCCAATGAAATTGCTTTAAATTTGAAATACCATATAGGTCTTAAACACCTTTTTAATATAAATTTGGGGATAGTTATCATAAAAAAAACTACTTTTTTTGTTTGTATTTTCGACATATCTCCCTGTGTTTTTACTCAAATTTCGATCGGGAGATCTTGTTGGATGCATAATTAAATTCTGCATCCAATGAAAACCCACTTGACATACTTTTGATGGACCCCTTTATCCCAAAAACAAGAAATACCTGAAAAACATGATTATGACATGGTATTTCTTGATATTTGTTGATACATCATCATCACGTTTTTCAAGTATTTCTTATTTTTGGGATAGTGGGGTCCATCAAAAGTATGTCTAGTGGGTACTCGTTGCATGCAGAATTTAATTCTGCATCCAACGAGCTCTCCCAATCGAATTTTGAGTAAAAACACGGGGAGATATGTCGAAAATACAAACAAAAAAGTAGTTTTTTTTCTTTTCTTCCTCCAAAATCAATAAATATTATTATTATTATTTTAACTATTATTTTATTAATTTTTTTAGGAGGCCCATTTTGATTTGAAATTTCCTCTGATGATTCCCTACATGACAGGGAATAATAAGATTCATACTCATGTTTGTGGGTAGATTACCACATTCTCAGGTTTGAGGCGATAGGCTCTTGGTGTTCAATAGAGGATAATGAGAAGGTGGGTGATATTAGAAGATTAGCGTTATAACCATTCAATCAATGATATCATGGTTTAAGAAATTCTAATAAAGTTAAAATCGAATTGTAGGTGTACTCCATGAATTGATTAAGGTGATTATCAAAGTACATAAGCATTTATTTTACTTCAGAAATGTAGCGATCAATTTTTATCAGACACATGTGTAATTAGCACAATAAATATAAATATTATTGTGAAAATTTTAATGGGAAATCAAAGCACGAGTCCCATCCTTCAAACATTGATTATTTACCAATTTCCCCAAATGATACTTGATATGCTTCGAAATGGCATGCTATCAAATACATAGAATTGACTAAGGTTGATCGACAAAAAGGCCCATCCATGCCCTCCCATGTACCAATGGAAGAAATCATTCTTCCTACTTGGAATGGATCCCAAACAATGGGAAATCCATGGCATGTGATATCTCTCCAAAAGGCATGCTCTATCAATGACAAAACAACAAATACTCCCCTATATAATTGTGTAAAAAGGGTACATAGTATGTATAAAAAGCAACTAGCAACAAGAAGAACAATGTAATAGATACAACCTTAAAAAGTGTGAGCAAGCAAATTTTCACACTTTTAAAAAAACTAATATTGATGACATAGAGATATTACAGAAATTTATAATTTAATTATAATATTACAATTAATAGAGTATTAGAAAAATATTATTGTTTAATTATAAATAATATCATTTATTTATAACTACATTGATAGATGTCTATATCTTAGAATTCTGAGGTGGGATACCATCTATTATTTTTCATTTATGGATGAGAATGAGACAAGTGTACTGTCCAGATTGATTCTACGGGATTCGTTCAAAATTCATAATTAACAATTTCAAAAAAATAAAAAAATAGCTTAGTTAAGATGCGATAAATACAGTTTGTGATAGTTGGGAAAAATAAGCTTCAAGTTCATAATGATACAACTAATCAATTATTAGATACAACTATTAACTTAAATCCAATGAGGATACAATTTTAGCTTAATTTCAACTCCAGTCATCACTTTTACTTGAACTGCAATGGTGGATATATTAACTTTTGAATTAACTATTAGATACAACTATTAGTTTAACTCCAATGATTCTACAACTATTAGCTTAAATTTTTATATTGGATAGTTATTAGATAACTATTAGGTTCAATTAAATTGTGATACAACTATTTTTATAGCATGATTTTCCACACCTCATGCATCATGCCTTGATGGCCTTCCCTTGTCCCTATGCAGACTCATTATACCCAATTTACTCACTATAGCCCTGATGCTCTAGTATAACCCTTTAAAAATAATTTTTGATGACATACGCGAGTCCCAAGTTACACAACTTGTGTATACACATCTTACGCCATTGTCACCCCCTACATCGGGTTTTGTGTTAAAAAAAAATATTTGGAGTTTTCCCCATCAAGTAACAAATGCCTCGATCTTTGGCCTTCCATATGTCGGGAAACGCTCCGATTCGACCATCCAATTCCCAATGGAGGGCTATATATTTAGCCATTGTGAAGAATTATAGGAGGAGAAACTTGGAGAGTAAAGAGACTATAGAAAAATTTTACCCCATTGTTATATGCTTGAGTCTGCATCCCTTTGTCCTAGTTGATAGAACCATTTGTGCTCATCTCCCAAGCTTTCCATTTCCTTTGTAAGTTTGTATTATTATGGAGGATTGAATTTGTGGAGGCTCAAGTGGAGGGACTCGGTTTCTCAGTTCTGACAAGGTGCCGACAGAGATTTTCACATTGTATCTCTATTCTGTATTAATAGAAATATCTATTTCTCATCCAAATTCATATGCAATTATGTATATTTGTATCCATGGGTGTAATTGTTTTATACAAGTTTAAATGGAATATGCTAGATTGAATACTAACAAGTAATATATAATGCTTGTATATCTATTTTTTTTATAGGGAAAATTGTAGGGACAAGCGTTTAATCAAGAGATCAACGTTGGTCATATTTGAACATCCGATTGAGGTACGGTTCTTATCCCTTAGTAGTTAGTTTCTTTAATTTATCGAGGATGCTTGAGAATAGATTTGATTTTTGGTGTCATATTATCTGTTGTGGTCCACCCCATTCCATAGGAATATTTTCTTCGTAACATAATTGGTGACTCTGCGAGGGATATTCCTTTTTGTTGGGGTTTTTGGGTGAATTTTTTGCTCAAATTTCTCTCTATTTCTCTGTATTTTTGTGTCACATTTGGTAATATGTTCATTCATTGATAGTCCCTTAGAGTGGTTTATCCCTTGCATTTCTTTTCACCACCTTCTTCCTTGTATATGTGGGTCACAATACTTATAGTCACATATATACATGAGTTGTACTCTATTAAGTCATGCACATACGTTGCTTTTCTTTGAACAGTCATGTATATATCTCTTTTTAATTGATACCTTGATGTGTAAAGTTATTGGGTGGGTTGTGACTGTTGCTGGGTCTTCCTGGGTCCTTATGTTGTCTATTTACTATTGTTGTGACTAGAAACCTCTTTTTATCGATCTTTTTTTGAAAGTTGTTCTTGTCAATCTATCTCTTTTTGTTTTGATATTAGTGCACTAGTCCTTACTTCTTGGTGTCTTTCTAGGCTTGTTTTTAATGCATGGTGCAGAGGCTAAGAATTTAATGGTTTTTGTTGCATTTTCACTCATTTATCTCAAAAATACAAAAATAATTGCATTGGTGCATATTTACTTGCATTTTGCATGTGCATGAAAGTAATCACTTGCATTGGTTTACTTGGATGAGATTAGTGTCTAGGATTTCATTCAGGAAGGATTGCATTTGCATTTGAAAAGGAAGGAATTATTGTGCATTTCATTTAGTGGCATATCATATTTTAATTTGGAAAACAAAGTTACACTTTGCGTTGTTTTTAGGTGTGCATATTTGTTTTTATTGCGAAGTCATAACATCACTAGTTTCACGATCATATCCCTTGAGTAAGCCCAACCTATTAAAATTAATTAGAACGATTTTATTTTATAGGGTACATCAACAAGCTTAGGTTTTAGAGTCTTGGTATAGGATTTTGTAAGTAAATTTCTCCAAGACTATAAAACAAAAACAATTATGTCTTTGACGAGGGAGAGGAGAAATACTTGCTATACTTAACAATTATTGGTGTTCTTAGGAAACTCCTCTTACACAGGAGTTGATCACGAGGAAGGGTGCACATTGATGGTGGGGATAGTCCTCCACTACCTTCTATGAGTTCCATAGATATTTTCAGGATCTTATTCATATCTGGTGTCTCTTGAGGTACCTTTGGTGCTTTCAAGCTTCATGCTTAGTTACTCTTTCCATACGGTGGATCCCACCTACCACTGTCTGCTTGAGCATTGATTATATTGAGGTGACCTTTGATGATCCCCTATTTTGATCATCTTTCACCATTATCTAGTCTATATATTTAAATGAAAAATCAAGCATATTAGTGCATTTTGTATTTGCTTGTCATGTTTTTGGAAGATTTTGACCCTAATCTCTCTTAACATCATGATGTTATCTAAGAAAGATAATAATCATATTATTACAATATTTTTTACAATATCCCAAAGGATTCAAGTGTTATTTCTAAATTAATTCCTGAACGTCATTATCATTCACAGGTTTTAACAGTCACAATCCATTCAGACCTCTATCCGACACTTGATTCGACAGTGATGTTTCTCGCCATCTCTCCAAGAAGGAAAATTTGGCATCAATTTTTTAGCAATCCATGAGGAATATGGTGAAACCGTTCAAAACCCACTTCTCAAATATGGTCATTTACCTTTAATCATGTGAAGTTTGTGTAATTCCTTAACATATATGGATAAAAACGTGCCCGAACAGATGTAATTTTTCCATAATTATGGCTATGACTAGTTTTTAAAATTAATAATTTGTTGAACGATCCAGAGCTTTGGGGATTCATTTCTATCTTCTCCTTAGCGGTATTAATGTATAAATCAAGGTGTGCATATGATCAAAGGGATTATTCTTATTATCAAGATGATATTTTCTAATGTAATTGAAGGATAGAGAGATGATAATAAAACTTTGAATTTTGTACTAGTAATTTGTTTTTTCGCATTACATGGATGAATAGTTAGATACAAAATTGAATGATTGAAGGATCATTTGAATTGTGTTGATGATTTGAGTAACGTGCTCATACGTAGGCGTTTTTAGACAAGGATGTCTCAAGTGGAAAGGGCCCACCACAAGAGGTAGTGTAGTCTCTTTTCTTTTAATTATGTAAATTAGGATTTCATTCATAGTTTATTGCAGATTGTTGATTCTTAAATAGTAATTTGATTTAATAGAAGTTTCAAAGTTTCATTTAGTGATTTACAATGGTTGTTTGATTTCTTGATGATTCTATAATAATCATTTTATTTATATTTGTGCAAAAAAATTGTTTAGAATTCCATAGAAGTTTATTTAAATTTACAGAGTTCATTTTAGTTTCATAGAGTTCATTTTAAATTGAACAACATCTCTTTTAGTTTTTATAGAGTTGTCTTAAGATCACATAGAGCTTGTTTAGATTTTGTAGTGTTTATTTTAAATTTCAAAGAGCTTGTTTTAGATTTAACAGAGTTTGTTTTAGATTTGATAAGATGTATTTTGAAATAGAAATAGGAATTCTCTTAATAATAAATTTAAATCTATAGAAATGTTTTGTAGATTCAAGAGTTAAATTGATTTGTCGAAATGGAATATTAAACAGATAATAGTTATTCCAATAACAATTGTTTTGCACATCAATGATTGGAAAAAATAGAACTAGAGGTTTATGAATTTATTGTAAATGGAATTGGATTGACATGTTTAATGATTAAAACACCCTGCATAAATTAAAACCAATATAAATGGGCTCAAACAACAATGATAGATAAATAATGAAAAGATCAATTAACTTGATTTTAATGGACAAATCATAAAATGAGTTACAATAATTCGATATGAATCTTGACGTACTGTTGGAATGAATCGAGTAGAATATCTTCTAAAAAACATAATACAGAGTTACAATAGTATTCATTGAGTGGTTTTCCTTTCATATTTGGTAGGATTCATTGAATATTTGATAAATAGTTTATAAAATATCTCTTGTTTAAGAAATTTCTAAAGTTTATGATCGCTTTGTATATCTTTTAATCCTATAAGATTGTAGATTAAAATTGATTCCTTTCTTAAGTTAGAGTATGATCTTGGTAATATATCATTTTATAAAATAGTTCAGATTTGGTGTTCAATAATTCTTTCATACTCTGTTTTCTATTTTAATACTTGTTTAACAAATATCCTTTCTTAAGAATGCGCATTTTGAATTCATAGGATTTTGTATATTTAAATATTAATTTTCCAAATGGTTTGGTGTGATACCCAACATATGCACACATGAAACCTACACATTCACTTTCACCCATCACAGGCTAGGATTTAAATTTAATTTCTCTTATTTTGTTACCTTTTAAGCAAGAAGGGAAATCTTTGAAATTGATTTAATTTAATGTCGAAGCTCTTTAATTTGATTTCTAGTAGTTCAAATTACCAACAGAGGAATTAATGACCTAACTCGATATATATGGTCACCTTATGATAGATTTCCTCTCAAGATGATTGGGCTAGTTGAAATTGTTCTGTGTGGTTATTGGCACTAGATCAGGCTAAATTAGGCTTTGAACCTACACATACAGTGCTTACAACTCTAAGTCCATGACTGCTCGGTCGATAATTTAATGCTCAATTATTAGTGCATATATTTTTATTGAAAACATTTGTTTCTTTTCCTAGGTATCATAGGGGGTTTTACACAGGTTATTTTGTGAGTTTCCTACCTTGGTAGGGGTCAAACTGTTAGGATTAATTAATCCTCCCTTTATCTAACATAGTCTATTTGGTCATTTTTCCAAACTTAGTATGTTATTATCATTGTAATAGAGTATGGGGGACACACCTAGGGGTAATATGCCACTTTCTGCATCTGCATGCATGAGTTTATGCACCCCAAGGACCAATCCCTACATTATAGGATCCCACTCTGAGTGCCACTAGCAGTCTCCTTCTATAGACCTTGGTAGGTAAGCAGTTATGTTGAGTTATGCTCCAGTTACTATAACTTAGCTCATAATCAATTAGCCTAGAGCCAGTTTTTCATGCACGCAGGGAGTGTGGCGCCTTTTTTCCACCTATCTCATCAATTAACTGATTGTAGACTAATTTAGTCATCCAGAGTTAGATTAGTGAGCTCCAACTGTGATTTTTCCACAATGAGTTAGATACACAATCAGTTAGAGTTGGTAGATTTGAATCCTATCCATGATATTCAAATTCTATATATTGTACTACCATTGTATTACTGATTAATGAATGAAGATTAATGTTGTGATTATTTGAGAAATTCTTGTCTAATTAATCTAAAATTTGTGTCATGAATTCTTTGTTGAGTGTACATTGATCTTAATTATTGAATTGCTTAGTTCCTTTCCAATAACTCTCATCTTATCATGTAGAGATATGGTTCTCAAATTTAACATGGTATCGGCGCCTATGTTCAGGACCACAACAAACCTCTGAGACCTCCATGCTTGCACCAGAAGCAACCGAGTTTCCACATAATTCCTGGAATCATAACATTGCTCCCTCTGGATTCTATCAAGAGAAGTCTATCCATGTGTGACAGAATCTAAGAATGTGCACATGTCGAGATGGAAATGTTTGAACTGACAAATGTTTGTGAATTGAAGTTTATTTTGCAGTGATTTTGCAAGTACCTATGTATCTATTGAATATATTGTTGATCAACATATAGTGAAATGGAGAATTCAGCTCCTCTATCACCTAGAATCCTTGCACCCTTCATTCACATTGATTGAAGGGAATATATGCAGATAGCCTTGCACACCAAAGGCTTGTATAGGATGACAATGGGAAGAGAATTCGAGCCCCAACAGTATGTTGATAAATCCAAGTTTCTGAATCGGCTAGATGATTCCTTCGACTTCATGTTCATCCACATCTCCGAGGATATTTTTTTTCACCTTGAAGGACTCAAAACTCCATAGTAAGTATGGGACAAGCTTGAATATTTGTTTGAAAAACAAGATGATATTAGAGGCCATATTCTAGAGAATGAGTTGAATGCACTCCATCCCAAAAACTTCGAGACATTTCAATAGTTCTTCTCGTAAATACAAATTCATAGTATTGCAATGCAAGCAATGTAGGATAGAGAGGAAGGATGAGAAGCTTGTGCTGTCAATTCTGAGCAAGCTTGGCTCATAATTATTAGTCTTTGTATCCACATTCCACTCCGGAATATTTTCCATTCCAAATTGGAAAATTCCTTCTCTAGATGCATTTGTAGAGTCATTGATCGAGGAGCAAGAGAAATTGATTCAAATGGGAGTGCTCAATGCCTTCAAGAATCAAGTCCTGATAGTTAGAGAATATGGGAAAGCACAATATAAAGGGAATAAGAAAGGAAAGCACAGATATCTCAACTGGGAATATTATAGAGAAGGCTGTTGCAAACCATGCCTCCAAGGAATATGAGATCTCACACTTTCTGCCATACTCAGGTCCAGTACAAACTCAGGAGCCATTCGAAAGGGGAGGTAAAAACATTCTATCTACACCTTTTGTTAATGATGAATTGTCTAATGTTTTAGATTTAGAATATGAGGAAAAATATCAGCATGATATTGAGATTGATTATGAGCCTCAAGAGGTTCTAATTCTAGATCCATCTCCTATTCCAAATCAGAGGCCTAAATGGGCCCAAAAGCTCATTGAAGCAAGTAGGAATGTTGTTGGTGATCTAGATGATAAAGTAAGAACAAGGTCCAAGTATCAGAGTGAACATGTTGCACTTTGTCATTAATTTTCACTTCCTTTAGTGAGAAACAAGCTTCGTGAGAGATGCTACTTGATGGTGAGGACTGATCCACAATTTTACCCATTGAAGAACAAATTGGATCAAGTCACTATTCCTCCATAAAGAAGAGATAAAAAAAATATTACTTCTCCTATCTATCATCATATTAGAAGAATATGGAGAGGTTCACATGCATAGTACCAGGATGTTGATGCACAGAAGAACCAAGATTTTACATTATTGCTCCATAGAGTTGCAAATTGCAGCAAATTTTTCACAAGTTTTTGCTCAAAGAGAAAAAATTTCTATTAAGTATGGAATTTTGTTTCTTGATTACCTGTTTTTTTTTGGGGGGGGGCGGAGGGGTTCCAATGAGGTTTTCCCCATTTTCCTTATTTTATTAAGTAGTATTTTAATTCATTTAGATTGTATGGGTGACTTTTTTCCTAGTTGCCAGGGCCCAAGTTGTCCAAAGTTAGGATTAAGGGATGTGTTAGGATTAACTAATCCTCCCTTTTTCCAACATAGTCTATTTGGTCATTTTTCCTAACTTTGTAGGTTATTATCACTGTACTACAGTATGATGCACACACCTAGGGGTTATCTGCCACTTACTGCATCTGCATGCATGAGTTTATGCGCCCAAGGGATCAATGCCTACATTATAGGATCCCACTAAGACTGCCACCAACAGTCTCCTTGAGTAGACCTTGGTAGGTAAGCAGTTATGCTGAGTTATGCTCCAGTTACTATCACTTATATCACAATAAATTATACTAGTGCCAGTTTTTCATGCATGCAGGGAGTGTGGCACATTGTAATTTCCACCTACCCCATCAATTAACTGATTGGAGACTAATTCAGTCATCCAGAGTTAGACTAGTGAGCTCCAGCTGTGATTTTTCTACACTAACTTAGCTAAATAGACAGTTAGAGTTGGTAGATTTGAATCCTATCCATAGTATTCAAATTATATTGATTGTACTACCATTGTATTATTGATTAATTAATGAAGATTAATGTTGTGATTATCTGATCAATTCTTGTCCGACTAATCTAAAAATTCTGTCATGAATTCTTTGCTCAGTGTACATTGATCTTAATTATTCCACAACATAATTCCTTTCCAATACTTCTCATCTTAGTGTTTTCCTCTTTTCCTTACTTACGCAACCCAGTTTCAACAACAACAAAATACCAACAAAACACCCTAAGACATCGGCTCGACAGAGCAAGCTCAGTCAAAAACACCCGTGAGGCAAGCGTAGTCTCACCCGAGATATCTTAATGTGTAACTTCCATAACCATGTTTCCGTAGTTGTCGAGGGGGTATAGTCCCTTGGCACACAGCTAAGGAGCTCGATAGGGATGGAGGGATGGATTCTTTCACTACATGACAATGGTGCAACAGTGCGACATGGCTGATTCCTTTAAAGTAAATGACTATAATAGGACTTATATTATAGCTTAATTGCTTAACATGAAATAATTCAAAAACACCCGCGAGGTAGGAATAGTCTCACCTGAGATATCTTAATGTGTAACTTCCAAAACCATGTTTCTATAGTTGACGAGGGGGTATAGTCCCTTGGCACGCGGCCAAGGAGCTCGATAGGGATGGAGGGATGGAGTCTTTCACTACATGAAAGTCGCACAACAGTGTGACATGGATGATTCTTTTAAAGTAAATGACTGTAATAGGACTTATATTATAGCTTAACTACTTAACATGAAATAATACATAGTGATTGAAAATGATTTAGTCATTCATTCATTTAATACATTCATCTATAGCATGGAATTCATTCAAACAATAACTGTAAATGAATGGATATAATAAAACATTCAACATTGACAGTTAAACATTCAACCATTCGCATTCACCATTCAACATCCATCAACAAGGGAAATAACATGGAAACCCATCTGGGAAAAACCACCAAGGTGCTCTTCATCTGGCATGAGAAATATAGGTAGCACCCTGTAGTCTTTGATTTACAGACTGTTCTTAAGATATGTCTTTTTATCAACTCTTCATTCTCTCATGCTCTCAGGTTTATTGCTTCTATCTACTCCTATTGATCTGCACACAGCCTGGATCGACTCTTCTACTTTACTGTCTACACACTCAGTTGCAGATTAATTCCTACAAAACAGTCTGTGCACTCAGCTGCAGATCCAAATCAACATCCTACTACTATCAGACTTCTCTATAAGTCAACAATTAACTAATACAATCCTTATCAAACCAACCCTTATACAGAGTGGGTTCCTCCTGTTTATAGTGTTTACAAGACCGCACAGCGTTGACTGAGTATAGATCAGTTATTACAGACTCAAGTAACTACAAAATATCTTCTATTACATTAATAGTAGTCCATACTGGCCACAAAATTCTTGTATTACATTAACCACATCCTTAACTAGCCACGAAAACGTCTTTTAGCCTATCTATACAGGTCATAAATAGTTTTAAAACTGTCCTTTAGTCTTTCATCGGCTCGTCCTTCTACAGTATTGCTTGACTTGCAACTATTCAACTTTAACTCTTCTACCTACCTCTTCCACCAACTCAGATCTGCCTCTCCTCATCGTAGCTTCCCTTGCTTTGTGCTTGTGCTTCTTCCTTTACCTTCCTTTCTTTGTCACGTGCCTATTTTTCCCGTCTTGCACTTGTGCATCAGATTATTCCTTGCTCACTTTTCCTGGCCCAACACTTGGCATGTAGATCTATGGTTCTCAAATTGGACGCGGATGACACAGACACTTTATGCATTGAAGTTGAGGGCCACTATAATTGGTTACACACTTCCACTTGTAGTGGATGGGAGTATCATACCTCTACTAATTGACACATACGTGTTGCATTCGATAACTCATTTTTCCTCACTCTTGTCTTGTTTGCATTTTTCTTGGCTTGCTTAGGGGTGTGCTCTATGTTCGCTAGTTGGATTTAGGGATTGTAGTTACTTGAGTCTCTTTCTATGTGGAGTCATCATGGATCGAGTTTCGACACTTGGTTTTTCTCGTCATTTAGCAGGATTACCGCCTTGTGACCCTTCACAGCCTCTTTATAAAAGGGATAGACATTCTATGAAGCCTCTTTTCCATCGAGTTCCCCATATAGTTTCTACCATGAGTAACACTCTCACATTAGAGGAAATTTCAATCTAAAATGGGCCTTCCAAAAATAATACAAATTCCATGTCATCATGTATTAGCCAATCAAAATTCTTTAAAATTCAAAAAGGGAGCACCTCTTAAAAAAAAATTAATATAAATTTGGGGATAGGTATCATAAAAAAACTACTTTTTTTGTTCATATTTTAGACATATCTCCCTGTGTTTTTACTCAAATTTCGATCGGGAGAGCTCATTGGATGGGGAATTAAATTCTGCATCCAACGAGTACCCACTCAGCATACTTTTTATGGGCCCCACTACCCCCAAAAAAAGAAATACTTGAAAAAACGTGATGATGACATCATCATCACATTTTTTCAGGTATTTCTTATTTTTGGGGTAGCGTGGCCTGTCAAAAGTATGTCGAATGGGTACTAGTTGGATGTGGAATTTAATTATGCATCCAACAAGCTCTCTCGATCTAAATTTGAGTAAAAATACAGGGAGATATGTCGAAAGTACGAACAAAAAAGTAGTTTTTCTTTTCTTCCTCCAAAATTAATAAATATGATTTTATTATTTTAACTATTATTTTATTAATTTTCCTTAGGATGCCCATTTTGTGTTGAAATTTCTTCTAATGAGACCCTAGATTTCCCTCTATCCCCATCATATGGATTAGGGGAGGAGCCCTTGAGGTTCATGCATCTAATTTATGGATACCTAGGACTCCGGTCTATACCAACCCTCATGGGGTTGGTCCTTCCCTCCCGGGAAAACCAAAATTTTCAGACTTTACAAGCTTTAACCCAAAATTTGCCTCAGGAAAGTCAAGTTTTGAGACATAGTCAATTCCCTTTAGTTCAATCCATTTTATGTTCATCATGCCAAATATCTCCACTAGTATTCTATCATCCATCTAAGGTCCTAGTGCAGAACCTAGTGTTGGACTAGGGGGCATTCCATCCCCGTACATTGCACATTAGCTAAGAAGTGGTCATATTCCTCCTACTCCATATGCTGTGGGATGGCCACCTCCTTCATCTAGTCTTCACATTATTTTTCATTCCAATGGTGGTGGTTGTGGATACATGAACATTGGGTCTACGACTTACATTCCGTCATTCATCCCATCATCCACTACATCTATTCTGTCTAACGTATTTCTCATGAAAAATTCTCCATATATCCCAAATGGTCCCTTAGGAAGGTATGTTCCCTTTATTTATGTTGTTCCCCTGTCATCTAGTGTCCTTGTGTCTAGATGTTATGTGCCTCCCTACATGTCAAGGGGTCATCCAGTATACCAAATGAATAATTATGGTTATATGGTTCCTCCTTCTCAAGGAATGTCCCACTTGTAAATACATGTACATCCTTAGATGATTCATATGCGAGGAGGTTACTATCCCACTAGTCAAGGTCATGGCCTCAACCATAATTAGCCTTATCAGAACTAATATTTCCAGGGAGTATGGAATCAAATGGCACAACCTAGACTCCCGTTTTTATCTACGTTGAATTTTACTGACCTATACAAACTCATGAACGAACCAGTGTGTCACAATCAACGTGGCCCCCATTCGCACCAAGATTCCTTCAGATGTTCTGAAGTTTGAGGGTAATAATGGAAAGGATATTGGTGATCATGTTACTACTTTTCATCTATGGTGCTCTTCGAATTTGTTGAATCACGATTCTGTTTGACTATGACTATTTCAATGCACCCTCATGGGTTCAGCTATGAAATGGTATTTAGAGTTTCCTAGGGGCATGTATCATACCTTTAATTACTTAGCCTTGGTCTTCCTCAATCGCTTTCAGTTGTCAGTGCACTATGATGTCGTTATTGAACTCTTGTCAATTTTTTGGTAGGACAAAGCCACCCATATTTCCAATCACATTTAAGAGTGACATAGACAAAAGTGATTGATTAAGGCTAATATTCCACCAGAATTCTTATTGGAATGGTTCCATAAGTCCTTACTACCCAAGGATGTTTCGACGTCCGGAGTGACAACCAAGGAACAGGCTATTTTCAGAGCTCAACAAAGTAGACCTGATTTATGCTCAATCTGGGATCCTTTATGATATTATCCCTACGCTTCTTGGTCAAATTACGATCCCAAGTTTAAACCTACGCCACATTCCAATGGCATTGTAACCTCTGTAAGTACGAAATCTATGGACTAGGTTACGAATAAAATGAAGAGTTTTTCTATTAAACTGTATGCGGGTGGAAAAACTATGACTTTTTCCACTTCCAACCAATTGATGGATGTACATTTTGTGTAATTGTCAAACTAGAAGGGTAACCAGCAACCCAAATAGAATAGGAAGAAGGGGAGAAATAATAAGAAGGGTGGGAATAAAAAGGAGAACCCTAATGATAACAAGAAAAAAAATGATGGGGGGTACAAGAAGACTAACCAAAAGGTTAAATTAACTTGTAATCATTATGAGGGAGACCATTTTATGTAGTTTTTCCATAGGATTAAGGAAGCATCAAGTTTTATCCCATAGAGCACAACTGTACTGATTGATCCCCTTCCATGCCATCAAAACATGGTTTCGAGGACCTTGGCCACCGGAAGTAGTTTTGGTGGGAATCAAAACCCATCAAACATAGAAGGTGGTCATGGTTGCATCTACATGATGTCATTTGTTCATGTTGCAACCTGTTCATGTGATTATGGCATGTTGCAACCAACCATGGTAAGGAGCACCCACCTCTAGAGATTCCTTTGCAAATTGACAATCCCAGGACGATACCATGCATCCCTAAATGGGTATTAAAGCGTCGCGGTCACAACCCCAATTCCTGATTCTACTAGAACTATTCTACTATTAAGGATTTGGGCCATAATCCCTTTGCAATGCCGGCTTTAGAGGTGCTTCATACTTGTCCCTCGCAGAAGAACACCTTATTGGCTTATTTGGGAGCTCATGATTTGAGTAGCCTGAGTACAATCAAGTTTGAGAAGGATGATGTACAACCTCGTTTGACTTACCATGTGGATTTTTAAGTCCATGTGGACTGTCTAAATAACACCATCAAATGCATGATTATTTATGAATGCGCTTAGACATTAGTCATGTCATTATCTTATTGGAAAGGTATTGGCTCTCCCTTGCTGTCTCAATCTATGACTATGTTGACAGGGTTTAATGGACATTCATTTAGATCACATGGCACCATTCCTTCTCTTTAGGTCCAGTTGGGAGGGAATACTATGTCAGTCGAGTTCCAGCTGGTTAATGCACCCCTTGACTACAACCTTTTACTGGGTCAAAATTGCATTCATGCCATGAAGGAGATCATATTGTTAGTATTATGTGTCATGTTCTTTCCTTATGAAGCTAGAATCATGACGATTGATCAATTATCATTTAAATTCTAGTTCCTCTACATCATCGGAACGTATGGTCCCATTTTTTGAGAATTCTCAGCCGACAACTGAGAAAGCTGGTGTCAAGATGTATCCATCTCTTATGGAAACATTTAACTTTTTGGCTCCAATTTTGGATATTGGTTCCACTTTCGATGGTACTCTATCATCGTCGAGTCCTGTACCATTTTTGTACTTTGTATTTGATCGATCCTAGGACTCTCCCATGGGGGATTCACCTTGTTGAGCAATATCTTATCACATTCTTTCATAAAGGGGGGGTTTTAATTGTGAAAAATAAGTTCAATATATTGCAGGGATTGGGAGACGGGGAGCAAGGTATGGGGGGTTTATAGGCATTGGGGGGAGGGTATAAAAAGGGTTTTCTAGTAAAAATAAGGAAATATTGTAAAAATTGGGGGGTTTTTAATTGGAAATATGTATTCGAAGGTGGATCACCAAAAGTATTTTTTTAAGGAATTATCAAAATATAGCGAAACTAGGGGTATTTAATATCCCATGAACGAAGGTTCTATGACATGGTTTCACTAAATGAATACCCTGTGGAGACTCCCTTCTCCAGTTGAATCTAGTGAAGGTAACCCATCCATCAATATGGCCATGCCATTGTTTGTAGTAAACATCATTTTTCAAGCTTCATATGAAACTACTATAGAACCTGATCTTTCCTCTTTGAGGACAAAGAAGGAAGATCTCGCACCCCTTCCCTCTTTTGCGGTCCACTCAACTTGCTCACATGATTGTCTCGGTGATAATTTTCCCCTAGATGAAGTGATTATCAAGACCATGAGTTTTCCTAAAAGGCCTTGGGAGTACCTACATTATAGACATTTTTTCCTACAAGAGCTTGAAAGGACCGAGCATGATGAGTCCTAGTTGGACTTAGGTGAGAAAGTTGATCACCCTATGCTCCCTTGGGATGACGATAGTCTATATGCTGAAGGGAACACTAAAGATATTGTGTCTACCATCCTAATGAATCTTGATAGTATCCTATCATTGAAGTTGAGACTTATCTGGATAGTCTCATTGTCAACTCTCACAAGAGAGTAAATTATCATTCTCACTTTCAAATTGTGTTTGAAAGAAGCAAGCATATATTGTGATTTATCATTTCGATGGAAGAGATATTGGTAAAGCATTAAAAGGCTGAGAAAATAATTCAGTTGACTCCCTCGCATTCAATAATATATGTTTGAGCCCACAGCCTCAGCTAGAACTTTGTACATTAGTGTGTGTGTGTGTGTGCATTACCTTTCGGAATTTCATAGCTTCACTCTAGTCATTTATTTATTTCTATAGTTTTTGAGCTTTATGGACTAATGTTACAATGTGAGGATTTTTGTGGAACAATTTCAATTTCTTTAGGTGGTATAGGGTTGTTCCTAGTATGATTGTGACTTTAGAAGGTGTATCTTGTCTCTAGAATATAGGATACAATTTCACTATGTTTGCATTATTGCATTATCATGAGACCATGATTCATAAACTCTAGGTATGAAACCACTTCTAAATATCACAGAACCATTCCAATGCTACTAGAAGTCTCATTATGTAAGTGGTAGAGTTTCCCTGGTCATGGGTACCCTATTTAGATCCCATTTTTCCATCCGGAGACCATGTTGAGTGTCCTCCTTAAGTCTATGAGTCCCTTGTAGTCCTTCCATGCCTTCAAACATAAATATTATGTTCGTATTATCCTTTTATGTTGTCCATCTCCCATAGGGACTCCCATTTTTCATTAAGTTGTAAATGCATTTCATGCATCCACTTTACTTATTGAGATTAATGATGATTCCGTGCTTCAATTTTATAAGCCATATAGCATTACCTTCTTTCAATTATAGCCAAGCATGGCCTTTTATTTATCCTTTACAGCTTGATTATCACATACCCAAGAGGAAACCTTCCCTCGAGTGTCCTTATCCCGCATGTTCTTCCTTGCATTGAGCATAGGTATGTTCCATTGCTTTAAACTAGTTTTCTTTCCTATGATACTCGTTTCCTCTTTATTGTAATATAAGCATGTTTTATTCCTTTTCAATCTTTCTAATATGAAAAAATACCAACAAAAAAAGCATAAAAATCCAAATGGGAAATGATATTGTCTGAGATTGGCAGTTGTTGTGTTGCCTTCGAACATAGAACAATTCTTAAGTCTATTCATCACGGGTTTGGTTTCTAACATGACCTTAGGATTTGTACTCATTATTTAGATATTTCTCCACTTATTGGTTAAGCTTCCAATCATTGTAGATCCTCTATTGATGCCTCATATGTCACAGATTTATCCCAATTCGCACATTGAGTATATGCTGCCTAAGTGTCTTCATCTGCCTCAGGATCTTTTTAGAAGGAAGTATTTATCCTATGTCGGTCATTCCTCAATTATGTTGACTTTTCATGTCATCAATTCCTAATGTATCACAGATCTATGATCCTATTTGGCACCCTGGGCCTACTTTCATCATTGGTAGGTGACCTTGAACTCAGTAGATGACATCTCATCATTGGTTGTTGACTAAGTGGTTTCCCTTGCGTTTGAGGACACGAAATCTATTCACACATTGAGATTTTGTTAAGAACCCGTGTCAACCCTCCTCTTTATTTTGTTAGTATATTTTATCAGACGCATATGCTTTGTAAGTCGTCCCATCAATATGTTGTATTATCCCACATTCATGGGGAGTAAGTAATAGTTGTTAAGTTGTCTAGTTATTATGTTGCATTATCCCACATTCATGGGGGGTAATAGTTGTTTATATTAGAATTAGTATATAAGTATGTGCTGAGGCTAATGAAAGCATCGAAGAGTTATTTTGTATTGAGCTTGCTCAAAGGAGGTTGCCCCCTCGAAGTGGTCTACGTTCAATAAAATATCTTTTGTGCTCCAATATTTTTGTTATATCGTGAATTTTGATTGTTCATTACAGGAGGTTCTCCACATCTGGTATCAGAGCACTTTCCTTTGCACAAGTGGGAAATTTTTTTTTTCAAAAAAAAGAGGGCAAAATTGGGTGGCAACTTTAAGATCAATTTCTGAAACTTTCTACATAGAATCAGAAGAAACAAGTTTCACATCTGAATTCCTCTTTCAAAACTATGCAGTTTCAAAACAAACATCATCTCATTTGGAGTTCTAAAAGTGGAGATATCGTGGATTTAAAATCAACAATTTTTCATAATTTCAGTGATGGCCACGGAAATTGCCAAGCGAAAATATTTTGACTGGGTGCCCAGATTTCTATTCTGATTCCGTGGGTAGAGGTAGAGTGGTTGTTCTAGTTCCATAAAAAGGATATAATAGTGATTTTGAGCAATATAGATCGTGTTATGCTCATTTTAAAAGTTTTCGTCTCAAAACTCTAGCTCTAATTATGGGTTTTTGAGCATTGGGTGGAATTTCTGCCACAATTTTTTTGGCACTGTGATTATTGCAGTAGTTCTTCTTCTTGCAGCGGTATTTTTCATTCGGATCAAGGAATAAACCCTATCCTCTTAAATGTGGGAAGTGCTTGGGCATAGCCCTAAAACTCATTGTGAGGAGTACCACAGGAACCCCGAAGTAGCTGGCCATTGAGAGGACTGGCCAAGAAAAAATGGCAACGACCCCCACTAGATTGACTAGATTCCCATCTATGAGGAAAACCAAAGAGCTTTCGTTTTTGACCAAGCGGTTAGCAGTTTTACCTACGCAGTGAAGTGAGGGGTACTGCCCCAATACTCAAGCTTGAGACAACCTTGGTGGACGAGTGACTACCTTTGAACCATCAGGAAGCCAAATATACTTGGGGTCCATATCTATTTACAGTTGATAACATGAAGAATTCTAGACTTGACACAAATCAATTACGCCAATTCAAGTTGATAAAGCACAGCTTTCTAGCACCGCCACAGATCATTTCTTCAAAAAAAAAAAAATTGTTTTTCAGCCATATATTCCTTGATTTAGCTCCATTTCCCTTGAAAATTCACTGTAACCCATGTCATTCCATTCTACATATTTCATTCATTGAGGACCCTATCCCAAGTCCACTTCTTAAAGCCCGAAATTCCATCTCCTTTTTTCACCCCGCTTCTGAACTTCACATTTTTTGTTTCCTTGTCCCTCAAAAAGTGTCCACAACCTAGCTACCCACTCGTGTTTTTCCCAACTCAAAATTTTCCTTTTCTAAAACCCTCTTTGTTTTTTTTTTCCACCCATTTATGATTAAAAAAAAAACTTGCTTATGGTTGTCACCCACGCAAGAGAAAATAGATAAATGGAAGAAGTTTCCACCCTCAAGACCAAACTCGAAGATCTGGATCAAATATTTCTTGACCTCCATCTTCAATATTCAGCCATGAGAAACTGGCAATAGCCTGAGTCTTCTGCCACCATTGCATTCTTTTCTTCCAACAAATTTTGTGGGCCGAATATTGAATTCCCTCGCTTCAATGGTGATGATCCAAGTGGATGGATACACAAGGAAGAACAATACTTTAATATGCATAACACTTTTGATGTCACCAAAGTCCCACTTGCATCTTTTCATTTGGAACGTGAAGCCCTTCAATGGTTCTGTTGGTACATCAAGGATCATGAAGATCCCCAATGGATAGATTTTTTCCAACTCTTTTTGCACCGATTTGGCCCTAGGGGTTTTGATGAATTCATAGGAGCACTCACCAAACTTCGCCAGACTGGCACTGTGAGAGAGTATCAGACAGAATTTGAGAAATTAGTCAAGCACATAGAAGGATTTTCTGATGCACTCTACAGGAGTTGTTTTATCAGTGGTCTTAAGGATACAATTCGATCTGAGGTTAACATGTTATGTCCCAACACAATGATGGAAATCCTAGGGTTGGCTAAGTTGATAGAGGACAATATCAAGGCTTAGAAACGCCTCAAATCCACTTTTGTTCCATTCAGCAATATGGTTTTCCAAATACGTCCAATCCCTCCAACTCCTAGACCCACTCCTATCAAGCATTTGTCTGAAGCCGAGATGCGGGCATGTACGGAAAAAGGACTTTGTTATAATTGTGATGGCAAATTCACCTGGGGACATCAATGCACTGAACAAAAGCCCTATCTCTTGGATGTGGTTTCTGCGCCTGTACTTGAAATTTGTGAAGTTGCTCAGGATCTAGTAGATGATCAGGTCGACATTCAGCAGCTACCTGTTGACCCTCATTCTCATGATGAACACCCAGAGATATCTCTCCATGCATTAGCCGGAGTCCCCACCCCACAAACCATGCAGGACAAGGGTTTCTTCAAGAATATTCCTCTTACAATACTCATTGATTCTAGTAGCACCCATAACTTCATTGACCCTCAGATTGCCAAACAAGCTGATAGTTTTGTCCATCCCTGCTCCATCTTTCAAGTCCTGGTTGCCAATGGGAGCACCTTACCTTGCAAAGGAAAGTGTCGCAATGTGTGTATCTCTATTGGAGATTATAACTTGCGATCTAACATGTTTTCATGCCTCTAGGAGGATGTGATGTGATTTTGGGAACTCAATGGTTACGCACGCTTGGACCCATCTTATGGGATTTTGCTGAACTGTGGCTGCAATTTTCAGTCAATGGGAACAAACACACATTCAATAGCTTACAACCAGGTTCTCTCAACATCATCGGTTCCCATCACATGGAAAATCTCCTTAAGATGAATTCATTTAGATGCAACCTTCAACAGTCTAAACTACTCCCTTGGATCTTTCATTCCGATGCACCCTTCAGATGCCTGATTTTTCCAAGCTCTTCACTCTTGAGAATGATGCTTATGACAATGGACTTGGGGTTTTCCTCTTTCAAGATGAACATCCCATTGTATTCACTGACAAATCCATTTCTGGAAAGAATTTATCCACCTCTACATATGAGAAGGAAATGATTATTATTTTGCACACAGTACAAAAGTGGTGGCCATCCCTCTTAGAGAATCCTTTTGGCATCAAGACGGATCACCAGAGTTTGAAATATTTCCTGGAATAATGGGTCTTGTCCCCAACACAACAGAAATGGGTTATCAAACTCAGGGATTATGACTATAAGAAGGCTCAGGACAATCCTGTGGTGGATGCTCTTTTCCACACATTTGATGCCCATGTTTCTCTTTCAGTTATTTCACTGCCTATTCCAACTTGGTTACACTCTGTTCAGCAAGGCTATTTCAATGACTCCTCATTATCTGAAATCATCTAACCATTGGCCAGTAATCCTTCTATGGTATTGTATTTCTCTTGGGATGGCTCTTCTCTGAGATACAAGGGTCGTCTGGTGCTTCCCCAAAGCACAGATATTAAAGATGCAGTCTTTTATGAACTCCATGCTTCTCCATCGGCAAGGCACTATAGGTTCATGAAAACATATGAGAGGGCACGATGTCACTTCTTTTGGAAGGGAATTAAACAAGAATCTCAACAGATGGTTTTTGAATGTGCTCCTTGTCAGTGCCACCAAGGTGAAACTACACTCCTTTCTGGATTGCTTGAAACCTTTGCCCATTCCTACAAGGATCTGGACATATATTTCGATGGATTTCATTCAAGGTCTCCCTAAATATGGAGGGAAGACCGTAATCTTGGTTGTGGTTGATCAGATCTCCAAATATCATCATTTTTGTGCTCTTAGACTTCCATATACCACCTTCTCAATCACACAAATTTTCATGGACAAGACATTCCTTCTTCATGGAATCCCTTCTTCCATTGTCTTAGACCGGAACGCACCTTTCACAAGTCATTTTCTCCTTACTGGCACCAAACTGAATATGAGTTCAGTTTATCACCCACCAATAGATGGTCCGAATGAAGTCATCAACAACTATTGGGAAACTTATCTTCGTTGTTTCACCTCTGAAGAACAACATCTATGGGAAAAGTGGCTATGTCTTGCTGAATGGTGGTACAATACTTCCTACCATACTGCATCTCAAATGACTCCATATGAAGCAGTTTATGGTCACATACCTTCAGTATTCCTTCCATACACCCCCAAAAGTTCACCAGTTCAGGTCGTTGACATGGTTCTTCAAAACTGACATCAGATTCTTCACCTTCTATAGGACAATCTTCACATGGCCAGAACTTGCATGTAACACCAAGCCGATCAACACCATTCTAAGCGCACTTTTCAAGTCGGCGACATGGTTTTTATTCATCTGCAGCCTTATAAGTAATCCTCCTTGAAACACAATAGGAATCGAATGCTTGCTACAAATATCTCTTGTCCATATACAGTTCTTTAGAAGATTGGGTCTGTTGCTTATAAATTGGCACTTCCTCCTTCTTCTCGCATTCAGCAAGTTATTGGCACCAACACCAGAGCACAAATTGTTTTACCAGAATGGGATAATGAAGGATCCATCATTTTAGATCCGACGACCATCCTCAATAAGCGCACTTGTTAGCTTTTCTCTCGGTCCATCACAGAGGTCTTAATTCCATGGCACAACATACAACCAGAGGATGCTACATGGGAACCGCTCCTTCAGATTTAGCAATAGTTTCCACATCTAAAGCTTTGAGGACAAATCTTTTTTTTAAGAGGGAGGGGATGTTAAGAACCCGTGTCAACCCTCCTCTTTATTTTGTTAGTATATTTTATCGGACGTATATGCTTTGTAAGTCGTCCCATCAATATGTTGTATTATCCCACATTCATGGGGGGTAATAGTTTTTTAGATTAGACTTAGTATATAAGTATGTGCTAAGGCTAATGAAAGCATCGAAGAGTTATTTTGTATTGAGCTTGCTCAAAGGAGGTTGCCCCTTCGAAGTGGGTTGCGATCAATAAAATCTCTTTTGTGCTCCAATATTTCTTTTATATCGTGCATTTTGATTGTTCATTACAGGAGGTTCTCCAGAGATTTGTGTCCTGTATTGGATTCCATTATACCCTATTATTGGTTTCCTCACCTCTGTTAGTAGTTTTCATCATTGGCTACTACTCAGAGGGTATCTTTCGCATGCTACTTGCATCCAGTATACGCGAGAGACACGCATGGTTACTAGTTCGTGTACATCTTGTTCATCTAAGTTCTTCCAAATATACAACCTTGCTTTTGTACCTCATGTTGGTTTATGGGGGATTCTGTAATGCCCTACTTCCATCAGATTCCATTCCATCGACTTCAAATCATTTATTCTGGAATTGGGATCTAGATTATGTTGAGTGCCTCCAGACTTGTGGTCATAAGTGGTAGGTTCTCTCTCCATTGACAGACTTAGGAATACATCAATATCCCCTAATAGATGGATTCTTCAAGTGTTCGAACTCAACACCTTTATTCACACTTGTTGAATGTGCTTAGTAACTTGACACCCATTTTCATCATCGGTGGAATGTCTCACATCTATTAATGATATACATCAATGACCAGTAATCAAATGATGTTTAATCACGTTTGACCTCAACACCTTTATTCATGTGATGGGACATCTACCATCAACGGTTTATGTAGAAGACCTCAGAGTTTGGTGACATTTCATATATGCTACTACCTTGATCATGATAATACTTATGGGATTTTAGTTCTCATACCACATAAGTGTACCTTGTTATGTACTAGATTTCTTCATTCAGTATGGAGACCAGAATCCACTATGTGTTGTACGTGGTTGTGACGACTTATGAAATATGTCTATTATTCCTATCCATGGCCATTGTACCGATATGTATCCAAGACTACTGTATATATTTCATATATGTAGTCATGTGTACAGAGTTATCATTATATTATGTAGACAAGTGCCTAGTTCTTCCACCTGGATCTTCACTACTCCACTCCTAGAAATATTATAATGTATTTTGACCATCGTGTACCCCTTTGAACTCACACATTAGGGGGAATATGTTATAACGTAATTTGCCACACCTCATGCATCATGTCTTGATGGCATTCCCTCGTCCCTATGCAGACTCACTATACCCCATTCACTCATTGTGGCCTTAATGCTCTAGTATAACCCTTTAATTTTTTTTGAAGATATACGCGGGTCACCAATTATACAACTCGCGTATACTCATATTTCACTATTGTCACCCACGTATATCGGGTTTTGTGTTAAAAAAAAAAAAATTGAGTTTTCGCCATCAAGTAACGAATGCCTTGATCCTTGGCCCTCCATATGCTAGGAAATGCTTTGATTCGACCCTCCATTTACCATTGGAGGGTTATATATATTGAGCCATTGTGAAGCACTAGAGGAGGAGAAACTTGGAGATTAAGAGACTATAGCAAAAATTTTCCCCATTGTTATATGCTTAAGTTTGCATCCCTTTGTCCTAGTTGGTAGAGCCATTTGTGCTCATATCCCAATATTGCACTTGCCTTTGTAAGTTTTCCTTATTATGGAGGATTAAATTGGTGGAGGCCTAGGTGTAGGGACTCAACTTGTTACATTGTATCTTTGTTTTATCTTAATAGAAATATCTATTCCTTGTTCAATTTCATGTGCAATTATGTATATTTGTATCCATGGGTGTAAATTTTTTATACATGTTTAAATGGAACATGCTAAATTGAATACGAACACTTAATATATTATGCTTGTATATCGATTTGTTGTTGAGGGGAAATTGTAGGGACAAATGTTTGATTGAGAGCTCAACGGTGGTCATCTTCGAACATCCAGTTAAGGTGTAGTTCTTATCCCTTAGTGGTTAGTTTCTTTAATTTATCTAGCATGCTTGAGAATAGATTTGATTTCTGGTGTCATACTATCTGTTGTGGTCCACCCCATGCCATTGGAATATTTTCTTCGTAATAACTATTAAATTAAATTTAGATGAAGCTGGTAATTAAAACATGGTAATAAGAAACTATTAGATGAACATTTAGTTGTACTCCAATGACTCCATCTCTTAGCTTGTGAAGTCGACCTTCATTGCACTGAAACCATGCACCGCACAATAAGCTTTCCATTTTGTAGCTTAGCATCATAAGAACAATCAGTTAGGTAATGTGTTTCGAGGGTGATAGGCTCAATGCAATCTACAAATATGAATAAGAAGGGGAGAAAGTTCTCAAAAGTTTTTGTTTCAATTAGTCAGGAGCCCAAAACATCCATTAAACTATGTATTAGTAATTTATTATAGATATCCATATTAGTAATGCATTATAGATCTCAGTATTAGCAATCTTTGACACATTCTTTAGGAAAAAAACATGTCAATGTGTTAAATATATTCCTATACGTATTCCGAAACTATTAATCTAATTAATATGGTTGTTTCTAATGTTATATTAATATAGCCTAGATTGTGTAATTAAGAGCATTGGTTATGATACTTCCGACCGAGGTTCAATTCTAGTAGGCATTGTGAATAACCAATTTTTATTTATTTTTATATTATATTAAAATACAGATAAAATCTGTAGTATATTAAATATATCAAACAAATATTATAGTATATTATATAACAAATAAAAATATTATAATTATCAAAATTTAATTATTTAATTATAAATAATATCATAATATTATATCATCATATTACATTGAAAAAATATATATATTTGGAAAAAGTTTAGACTACATCTATAATTACATCGTAATAAAAAAAATTATTATATAAATGATATATAGAATAAAAATATTATAATTTAAGTGTAATATTACATTAATTAAAATAATGATATACATTTCATAAATAAATATAAATGTTAGACGCATTCATGAACAACCGTAGTTCCATCTTTGTGTAATTTTTTTTTTAAAGAGTATGTACCCTTTAATGTTTTTAATGTTTTCCATCCATGGGAACACGATTGAGTAAAAAGAGATTATCCAAATTTGCTCAAGTATTTAAATATTTAATTTTATTAGAAATTTATGTTTTCAAAAAAGGATGAACCTTGGACTTGTCAAAAAAAATTAAAAAGTTTAATATTCTTTAAATCATCTCGATTATTTTTCATCAAAAAATTAAAACAAGAGCCATGAAGTGGCAATGTCCCTGCCATTGTTAATAGCTATTGTTATAAGACAAATCAATTTAAAGATGAGAGTTAACAAAAATAAAAATAAAAAATGCATTTTCTATTGTAAGGTGCATTATCTCATTTCTCGTATGATCAACAAGCATAGGTAAACATGGGTAATTCTCATTGAATTTTATCATCAATATTGAATTGACCAAGATCGTACAAGAAGTGACACTCTCCTTAAACCTCTTATTCCTAATCATTTTTTGGGAATTGCTTCCTAAAAAATTCAAATATTTTAAGAACCTCGTAATTTACCAAAGAACAAGAACTGCAGCATCTCTAAGATATAATTCTACTAACATATAAATAATTTGGTTCAAAATATGACAACATAATTTATAACATTGGATGCAATATCCATCTTCTTATATAGGTCTACCGAAATGTTTGCAAAAAATCAAGGTATTCTATATATGTCATTTTCCTAAACAGAACAACATTCATCATATGAAGAACAAGGCATATCTTTTCAAACCTAAAAGTTTATTCGAAAAGTCCTTATCAAGAATATATCCATGCATTTTGTTATAGTAAGTTAACCAACTACACCAATTTCCTCGTTAAATCTTGATTCAACCTTTCTCTAAGTGGAAGGGTTACACTAGCCATTGTTACCTACTATGTCATGAAAAATTTACCTCACCGTAAATTCTCTATAATTAAACTAAGATACTCAAATCTTAACTTAATAGGTAAAATCCATGCGGTTTTTTTTTATCTTGATAATACTTTCTATCGAAAGCTATTGAAGTACTTGTATATTTGTGTAAAATTTGTATAAAATGTGAAACTTAAAGCATGAAATCTTAAGAATGTCAAACAGGAAAAATAAAAGTTTCCAAAACAATATGGCTTGTGTCCATCCCTTTTGACTGAACCGATGAAAGTTTTGAAATTTTTATAGGTGAAGCATAATGAAAGAATAGGATGGTAGCAATCACTTCTTCAAAAAAATGCATTCAACGATTTCTTAGACGAGCATAAACAAGGTTTCTTAAACATCCAATTGACATGCATATTTTTTATTGTTAACTTAATCATAACCTGAATGCTCAATGAACTAGTTGAACCAGCGTTTCATCTAAAAAAGAACTTCAATGACAAGAATAGTTTTCAACCTAAAAAGCATCGGTCGGAACCATGATAGATTATACTTCATAAACCACGACAATTTGTCTTTTTTGGAAGTCTTTGTGCTTTTACATTTGATAATGCTTACCATAAATTTCAATTAAAAACTAATCCAATACTTTTACTTAATTGTTGGCGTGTTGCACTGCACTCAATATCCATAAATTATAATTAACTAACACTTATGTTTTTTTGATGGGTTTGGTTGGACTAAAGAAGGATGGTCCAAATAAAATTGTGTTCTAGTAAACAATTAATGACCCAATTTTGTCTACCTCAAACTAGGACTATGAACTACTTTCAAGCCAAATTAGAGAAGAAAGTTGTAAACATCCATGATCCTAAGATTGAACCCAATGCCATCTTTAATGGTGATGTTAAAATTGTTGCTTCATTTACTCACTTTGCATTTTCATTTATTTTGAAATTTCTTATATTGAAAAGTACTAGCAAAGATATCAAAACAATTGGTAAGTTAATATTTTTACTTAGTTTTTAATTTATTTTTCTACAAAATTGATGTTTTTAAATTCTTTAACCAATAAATTAAAATAATTTACAAATTTTGTATAAAAAATTTGTTCAAAAAACTTTGATTGTCAAACCATTTTTGAAAATTCTATAAAACTTTTAATAAAATTAGAAAAAAAACTAATATTAAAAAAATAATCAAAACCCAAAACCGACCCACCCACCTACCCACACACCCATCCATCCATCCTTTATTTTAAAACTTTTCAACCTAAAACTTTTAATAAAATTAAAAAAAAAACTAATATTAAAAACAAATACAAACCCAAAACCCACCGACCCATCATTTTAAAAAATTTCAACCTAAAACATTAGTAACTACACATAGAATTTAAACATTAAAATGTTTTTATAATGCATAAATAATTACAAATCTATGGTGTGAGATAAAAAGAATTTAAACTTTAAAATGTTTTTATAATGAATAAAAAAATAAATATGAATTTAAAAAATAACACAAACCTTAAAAATAAATTAATGTGTTACATAAACTTTATATATAATAATTAGTTAATCAATATTTTAATTAATAAAATTGAAATTTATTTAATTAATAATTAATTAATTAAAATAACCAAATTTATCCCTAAATCTTACTCTCTTAAAGCTTAAAGCTTAAACAATCAACCAAATTATACCTAAATTTTACTCTCTTAAAGCTTAAAGCTTAAACAATCAATAATAGAAATATGCATTCAAATTTTTTTAACATGAACACTGAAAACCAGGAAAGAAACAAAATTGACACCCTTGTGTGACTTAAATGGGATTAATTTACTTTACCAAATTGACGGCAACCATATCTCAGAATAAATAACAAATAGGAACTCTATCTTAGCCTCAGGAAACACCCACTAGCATGTTCACAGTAACTCTGCATGAAAATGACTCTAGTAACAGGCAAGCAATGAAAGACCACATTCCAGCAAATGCGACTATATATCTTAAAAAAATTCTGAAAGATCAAACAACGTTTAGCCATTGATAACAATGCATGAAGGAAAATAGCACTAAATCTTTTATTGCATTAAACACACACAAATCCAAGCAAGGAGCAAGATGGACAAACTAATCAAGAAACAAATTAAAACGATTTTACAAAATTGATTGAAAACATTGACAAATTTGTCTATCCCTATCCTCAATCGAAATTTGTTTCATTCACATGAATTCCATAATTTTAAAACAACTCTGACAACAAGTAAAGCATGCATTCCAGCCTATCTTATCCTCAGGCAACTTCAACTAGTATGTTCTACATAAATTCACATATAAAATAGTTTTGATAGGAACACATTCCAACAATCATAACTATAAATTTTAAATAAATATGCTCTGTATACTCTTTCATATAAAAACTTCAACGCTAAACTAGACAAAACCTAAAATCAAGTAATGCTTAACTACGGATAACAATTCACAAAGAAAAATAGCTTTAAACCTTGAAACACATGTCGAAAGCCAGAAAACATAGATGGCACAATATTCAAAGCACATTAATTTGAGAAGATTCCTGCATTTGTAATATTCAGCCAGGTTTTACTTACTATTTATGCGATCTAATTTTAGAGGTTTGCAGTACCTAGCCTTTTTAAGAACACACGGTTTAAAAAATTCACATGTAATGTTTTCTTACGACATTAAACCTTTAGATCATGGTATTTGGTTTGAAAACTTCACACATTTTTTTTCACAACAATAAACCTTTTAAATCATAGTATTTGGTTTCTAGAAAATTAGTAGGAATTTTTTTTTCACATCATTAAAGCTTTCAATCATAGTATTTGTGTGAAATTTGACAATTTCTGCCATGTAACAGCTTTAAATATTTTTCAGCATATGTAAGTGTAGACTATCTGCAACAACTTTGCAGAAAATAAAAAATCTAGCTTTGAATATTTAAAACAATGAAATGATTGCACTAGGCGACTTTGGATGAGATGGGTAAAACGAAAAAATAGAAGCAAGCAATCGATCTACTTCTTAATATTGACAAAAAAATGAGCAGCTAAATTGAAATAATCGCTCTACTTAAGGATGCATGAAGGTAATTATAACGGTTTTCCTTTTCCTTTTAATAAGACCAGATCAAGAACAAACTATTGTTTTCTAGCAGGATAAACCCCATTCTATGTAAAAAAATGAAAAGTTCAGAAGGCTTAAGGGCCTTGAAACACTCCAAATTTTGAATCATTTTGCTCCAAATGCTTAGAAAGACAAAATCATGATTACAAAAAAACAAAACTATTTAAATTTTTCTATTTATAATTATGAAAAATCAATGTCTTTTTTTTCTTGTTTCAAAAATTGTTTTTTCAACAAGTCAAAACACTCGAGATAATTGCTTTATATGGAAAGAAAATGCAAAAATGCAAAAAGAACATTCCCTGGAAACCCCTATGCAACACAAAAATAACTATATATTTATATATAGATTAGAGAATCCGCTTAAACTATGTTTGCACACGTGTAGACTATAGCTAGGGATCGATAACTAATCAGATTTATCCCAAACACCATGACCCACATGGGGTAACACAAGCCAACACCCTACAAATATTTAAATAATAGAAAAAGATGCAAGGAGGACATACAATCCACCCATGGAAATCCCATTATAAATCAAACATGAAAATGAGTCTAAAAGTGTGTAAAAGTCCATAGATAAACACCTTGAAATAATGTAGAGAATCGACTTGCTCAAACACCAATTAGGAATTAAAACCCTAAATACCAGTGTTTACTAGCACTTTCATCCATCTTAGCATTTCTTTATTTTTCTTGCACGCCATGTGGTTTCCTAAGTAGTTTATTGTTCTAAGGCTTTGAGCGTATTAGAAGTGCTTATCTAGACCTATAGACCAAACTACAGCCAAGTCCACAAGTCGAACCCTGTCATGAATTCCAATCTCCAATGGGAATGAAGCTTGAGCCTTCCCCCTCCAAGGCTTTAACCTTCCAAGAGGTATTCAGCCAAGATAGTCCCAAGCACAAGGGTGGCTCTCGGAGGAAAGTTGTCTGCCCAACCCTAGTTTACCATACAGAGTGGAAATGGAAGAATCTCTGGCGATGAGAGAAATCAACAGAATCATAGATCAAGAGTCGGATTCATGTAGATTGACTCAACAATCCAAGACAGGAACATACAAGTAGTGAAATATTCATCCGACACGAGCTAGGATGCATGCCAATAAGACAGTGAAATCTTATGTAGGATCTTGATTAAGAGCATAAATAAAAACACATCAATTAATTATGGTCCAATAAAGGGTTACCTATCTTGTGATGAATTTTTCCTCCAATAGAGGGTTTCTAGTCTTATGATGATTTTTTCTTTATTAAACACATTATGAACAGTTTCCAACTCCTACCATACCCAAGGAAAGTTCCTTACATAAAACCATTGCACTATGGAATCATAATCAACAACATAAATGAAACATAGCAACAAATTAAGCTCAAATAAGGGGATTGTCATTTAATGTATTTTCCTCACCAAACATGTCAAAACTATACCATTTCCAAAATCATTGAAAAGAGTACAATATAACATTCAAAACGTTCAACTTCACTTCTAATGCATACACCTTTACACACCTTTAAATAATAACTTATGCATACACATTTATTTGTACATAAACACATTATGTATTACATCATATTCCAAATCATCTCATTATTCAAAGGTAAACAACCGAGTGATATGCAAAATCACGCTAAAGAAAGAACCATTTCCAATAATAATAATAATAATAAAATCTGGTCCTTATAAAGCTTGCAATATAACCCATCATTAAAGAGAAGTCAAAACTCAAAAAACTAAATCTTTAATAAAAACAAAACCTCAAAACTAATGAACCGACACTTCACAAAGGAAAAAACACTGGTATAACCAAATCCCATCAAAATGCATGCTAACCTAAAATCTAACACAGGTAGTGTGATTATAAACATAAAGGGTCATCAACCAAAAATGAATTTATTTTATTGCTACCACTAAAATAAAATAAACAACACAAAGAACTCTACTATGTTTTTTTGGCACTATGAGCTCTAGCATGTTTTGTTGGCGCTATGAGCGCTATTTTGGGCACTCTATGGAAAACTCAATTTGCCAATAATAACCAATAAGATCCAAATTATCCAGTGAACACCATCACTATGTTTGCTTTAGATTGTTAATCCGCTTCAATTATCTTTTCTAAGAGCCCAGTTCATTTACTAAGAAAGGGATGATTACAACATCAACTATTATGTGATGACTAAAGATGATAGAGCCCTTGTATTGAATAGAGATAAGACCCATTAGTATTCGATTAATGGGATACACCTATACTAGCGTTGCTGCCAATTATGTACTGGCTACAGATAAGAACTGTTGAAATACAGTCAAAGGATAAGCTATATTGTTACCTTTAACCAATGCAACAGTTGGTCATGAAAAGTACGTACATGTAAATGTTCAATTTGTTTCTCCACGATCTGCACAATTTCTCCATTGCATCAACAACAAACAAATGACCATGTTCCACAAAGACAAATGGAAACCTGTGCCCAAAATGACAAAAATGAATAATTTCAACACACATTTTTCCCAAGAGGAAACCACCACAATTGCTGAATAAGCATATGCGAAAGAGGGTAAAGAAGAAAGGGAAAAGCATATGTGCAACAAAGGTACTAGGCAAAGTATGAATGCATTCGGTATCATTTACACCAAATTTAGATATAGAGGAAGTTTGCACCATTGACTCTCAAATATCATCCCTAAATTCTACTCTGTGAATTTCAAATAAAAATACAGATTTGTCATAAAATATTGTGTTCGGTGGAGATGATTTTCAATTATAAAATACAGTGTCATTCTGTGTAATAAAAGTATTTCAGAATGAAGCAGCATAAAGGATATGAGACCAATGAATGTACAGCAGGAAACTCAAGAATTTATAATGTATACCCTTTCCTGTACCTTATATATATATATATATATATATATATATATATATATTTTGTATAGATCGAGAGAAATTTGTTGGTATTAAAATCGATATTGGCGGTCAAAAATGTGTAGCAGGTAAGGCAGTGAAAGGTAAAGAAAAACAAAAAAAATTCATGACTGACTTCTCTCACAACTTTTACAAAATTTTATTAAATATTAAAAATTTAATTTTTGTACAGTAAAATTAATATAATCTATCATCTATATATCACAGTGACATAATAATCTAATGGAATTCACAAACCAAATTATAACTAAATACCAACTATTGGAATTCACAGCTTTTATGAAAAAAAAAAGCTTATTGTAGTGTAAAGTATCTGTGACAAAACTATCTTCCTCTTTATATTTTAAAGCATGGTTTCCAATTATCAATTAATAACCATAAGCATCTTATTGTAAAATTAGAACATAATACCAGCTATCGTAATTCACTAACTTTATGGAAGAAAAAAAACTTATTGTAGTCTAAACTATATGTGACAATGGCATCACGATCCTTCACATTATGATGCAACAATCAAGGCTGGTCCTTTTGCAACAACGTAGAAGATGAAGATGATGTTAAGAAATTTTAATTTCTAGGAAACTTCACAATAACCGTGATTTGTAGAGTTACCCTGGAATTGGTGCTCCTGATTTTGATTGTGTCAATCTTAAGACTTATATAAAATTATTAATAATAATAATTTATTAACTAACTTGTCAACACAATTATTTTTGGTTAAATAATTACATTTCCAAAAACTTAAAAGCATAGATCTTCACATACCTAGAAATCTTATGCAATCTGTCACTTGAAACCGACAAACGACCTCTGCCTTTCTCGTCTTCAAACTCGCCCTTCGCGTTCTCAACTAACGGACACTGATATGAATGGTTATCTTGGTAAGACTACTAGATCTCCTTCTCAACAAACTGAGCCTCTAAAAGAGAGCTTTATACATCTTCTCTTTTGAATGTTAACTTAAAGTTAAATTGTTATTGTTGCAATCTGGTTTAACAAACCGAAGTACTGTGTTGCCTTTCCTTTATTCAATACATAAAAGTGCTTGTTTACAAGATCCTAGAATGTGTAATGGACGTATCTCTGCATAAACAAATGAGAATATTTTGATATAGGCTAGTTGTTCACGGTCCACTACTCTTAATATTAAACACACTGAATAACTAAAAAAAGGTAATATTTCAAGATGAGTTTGTCCAAGGCCATTCCAGCTCAAACTTTGAGTCAAATTTTAGCAAATTGTGCACCAAATGCATAATTTTCAAAAAAAATAAAAGAGTGCAGCACTTCATTATTAAAATAATAATAATTTTTTTAAATACAAAAAAATGTTAGTAATTGTTTAGACATGGTCTTTTTGGAAACTGTTGGTATAGTAAGCTCTGGTACTTTTATAAACCAGAATTTTTCAATAGTTTTTCTACTCCTTTTATAATCTAATTTGGCACCATTCTAGCCTAAAAAAAACTGCTTTTATAATCTAATATGTCACCATTCTTGTCAAAAAAATTTAAAAAATAAAAATAAAAAGTATTTTAGAGAAAAAAAATCCTGCAGCAAAGAGCCATCAGCTTTAACAACTTTTAGGAAAGCCGTTAAAACTTTAAATTCCTTTGTATTTTTTTTAATTAAAGGATTTGAAAATTCCTTATAAAAAAAGCATTAAAGCTTTTCTAAAATCGGGATTTTCAAATGTTGAAGAAAGAGAAATTCCATCAGGATATGCAACTGCCAATAACTACAATTAAGAAAAAGTTAGATTCTAAACAACATATCCAACTTGTAACAAAGCCGATGAAACACTTTTCCCATCTACCGAAGTCTCTACTACAGGCTAAACCCAAACCTCTGCTGAAATACATCTATTAAGGATTAAACTTCTAGCCCCAAAATCCAGAAGAGCTCGAAAACCAAGGAAAACAATAGACACAAAAAAATACCTAGGTCCTGTACCTTGATGATGAGTTTGGGAATTAAAAACTTTGTTGTCTACCACAATAGTTGAGTAGTTTGTTTTGATACATTTCTAAGGCAATCGTTGTATGTGGATGCACTTGTGTAAAAGAACAATTATCATGGCATGCTTTGACAAATGATGAAACAATTGAATTCAGCCCTAAACCAGAAAAATACGAGGGAAAAATAAATCTACTGTGCGAATTAAATTTAATTGGACCCCAAAATCCAGGAAAGAAAACTCATGTTTCCAACAAAATGAATAACATGATAATAGGCACTAGCCAAAACCCATATAGTAAGGAAATCTTATTCTACTTTTTGTAAGTTAAATTGCAACCCAAAATTTCACAAGAAGAAAATTAATATAATGACAATAAGCTCTACCCAAAGAAACATCATTAAAAAGCTCTGTGTGCATTAAAACAAACACCTGTCATTAGTATATTACATTAAAACCCAAATAGGCCATGATAAGAAATTTCGTAGTTTCCAAGCACATGGATATAGGACCATAAGCACTAGCTGAGAAAATGTCAAAACTTAAACCAGAAGGCGTATATTAGATAATCAGTGATAATGTGTAATTAAGAGACTTTTGCATTTCAAACTTGCAAAGACATGCCACCAGTGAACAACGTGTCAACTCTACCTCAATGCAAAGGCATGCAAGCAGTGAATGGGCATTGGGAAAAGATGAACAACACGCCAACTCTACCTCAGTGCAAAGGCATGCCAACAATGAACAACATGTCAACTCTACCTCACTGCAAAGGCATGCAAGAAGTGAAAAACACATCAACTATACCTCAGTTCATGCAAGCAGTGGTATTGCAAGCAGTGAACAACGCATCAACTCTACCTCAGTGCATGCAAGCAGTGGTATTGGGCATTGGGAAGAATGGCAGCCATAACCTTGCGGCTCACCATCAGCCCTAGAAACCAAAGCAACTTCATTAAATAATCGATGACATAACTTAGCAGCTGGGTTTTGGGGCATTGAAATCCAAGCCAACGTCACTTGGCAGAACCAATGACAATTTTAAAAAATCAATAATTAAAAAAATATGTAAATAAAATTTACCTTACACTATAGAAAAACCTTAATCTAAACTATTTTTTTCAAAAGGCTAGAAATTAATACGTCTAACAGAATCATATATATCTCCTGGTGGAGACATAATAAAGGAGAATCGTCTTATATTTGCATCATACATACTTTGAACATCCTTAACTCATTTTAAAATTCGGTGAAATTTAAAAATTATTTTATTTACGAAGATGTCTTCATGTTCCATCTTTTACATGGAGCTTTATTTTTGTAAATGAGCACTAGGGAAAGACAATGAAGTTTTTGTAATACTCTTCTTCACCCTATTTTGTTGTAATAGAATATTACAATTTATTTATTAATGTAAAATTAATTATTATAAATTTAAATTTAAGTAAAGATAAAAGGTTATTAACACATAATCATAACAAAAATGAATATCAACGAAACTAAATTAAAGGTTATCATTGTCATTATCATCATTATATATATAAATATAAGGAGGTAAAAGTTGAAGATTTAGTCACATATTTAGTGGTAAATAGAAGAGGATTACTATGCAGCTCATTTGTTGCAACGGTTAAGGTTCCCGGTGTAAAAGAAATCGATTTTGTTTCAACAGTTAGGGGGGAGTTGTGGTGATTATCTGTGGAGAGGTGGGTGGACAGTTCTTTCTTTGGAGAGTCTTCTTTGGAAATGAGCATGATGTTTAATTTTTGGGTGGCGCATTGAAATAGCTAAGAAGAGAGTCAAGTGTTCTTCTACATATACATAAACTTATGCTTTGTATCTTAACGGGTTGGGTGAGGAAAAAAGGTGAGTATTGGGAAAATCATCTAGAAGCAACCCATTTTATGCAACAAAAGGTAGTTTTGAGATATTCTTTTTATGATCAAAACCATTGTATGAAAGAAAATTCCACTTCATTTTATGGTTTACAATGACCTGAAGACGATAAATTCCAATCCATTTGATTAATAGTCATTATTACATTGGTATGAAGAGAGACAAACTCTCTAAATAGAGACATGACACCTTTTCCTTTCCATTGTTTTTTATTATTATTGTGCCTCTACAGTCACACTAGTGAGATATTGCTAGTTAGTTGTTGCTTAATACTATGTTTACCCTACATTGGAAAGGAAGGGATATTCCCATCATCCTCATTTGTTAACACTACATTACCAAAGAGGGATGACGCCTTGAGGAAATATTTGGTTCACAATTTGTCAAGCCTGCTATTATTATTATTATTATGTTGATTTGAGTTGTTGATGGGTAGAGAGGGAGGTCTCCAAAGAAGAACCAACCCATCCATTTGCTTTTTACGTGTTAACCTTTTGTTACGAATAAAATATTCCTATGGCTTGGGGTGGACCACAACAGACAGTATGACACCAAAAATCAAATCCATTGTCAAGTATCCTATATACATAAAATAAACTAATCACTAAGGGATAAGAACCGTACCTCAACCAGATGTTTGAATATGACCATCATTGAGCTCTTGGTCAAAACTTTTCCCTACAATTGGTCCTCAACAACAAAGAGATATACAGTACGCATTATATAATATGTGTTAGTATTCGCTGTAGCATATTCCATTTAAACATGTATATAACACAATCACATCCATGGATACAAATATTTATAATTGCACATGAAATTGGATGAGAAATGGATACTTCTATTAATGTAAAATATAGATACAATATGAAAACCTACGTCGACTCCTCGTCAAAACCGAGAAATGGAGTCCCTCCACCTGGGCCTCCACCACTTCTATCCTCCATAAGATAGAAAAGCTCACAAAGACAATGGCAAGCTTGGGAAAAGAGCACCAATGACTTCCTCAAAGGAAAAAGGGATGAAAACTTAAGCATATAAAATTGGGATGGCTGACATTCAGAGTCAACATAACTAAGGAATGGCTTACTCATGTTAAAGACTACCTTCAAACAAGAGCATAAGGAATATGGAGACATGTAGGAAACATAGACTCAAACTGCAAACTGAGACAACTTTGTGACACATGAGACATCAACATAGACTCCATAATGATTGGAAGCATAACCAATCGGTGGAGAAATCTCTGAATAACGAGTATGGATACTAAAGTCATAATGATTTTTCCACAATGAGTTAGATACACAATCAGTTAGAGTTGGTAGATTTGAATCCTATCCATGATATTCAAATTCTATATATTGTACTACCATTGTATTACAGATTAATGAATGAAGATTAATGTTGTGATTATTTGAGCAATTATTGTCTAATTAATATAAACTTTGTGTCATGAATTATTTGTTGAGTGTACATTGATCTTAATTATTGAATTGCTTAGTTCCTTTCCAATAGCTCTCATCTTATCCTGTAGAGCTATGGTTCTCAAATTTAACATGGTATCAGAGCCTATGTTCAGGATCACAACAAACCTCTGAGACCTCCATGCTTGCACCAAAAGCAACCGAGTTTCCACATAATTCCTAGAATCATAACGTTGCTCCCTCTGGATTCTATCCAGAGAAGTCTATCCATGTGTGACATAATCTAAGAATGTGCACATGTCGAGATGGAAATGTTTGAACTGACAAATGTTTGTGAATTGAAGTTTATTTTGCAATGATTTTGCAATTACCTACATATCTATTGAATATATTGTTCATCAACATATAGTGAAATGGAGAATTCAGCTCCTCCATCACCTAGAATCCTTGCACCCTTCATTCACATTGATTGAAGGGAATATATGCAGATAGCCTTGCACATCAAAGGCTTGTTTAGGATGACAATGGGAAGAGAATTTGAGCCCAAACAATATGTTGAGAAATCCAAGTTTCTGAATTAGCTAGATGAATCCTTCGACTTCATGTTCATCCACATCTCCGGGGATACTTTTTTTCACCTTGAAGGACTCAGAACTCCAAAGTAAGTATGGGACAAGCTTGAATATTTGTTTGAAAAACAAGATGATATTAGAGGCCATATTATAGAGAATGAGCTGAATGCACTCCATCCCAAAAACTTCGAGACATTTCAGTAGTTCTTCTCATAAATACAAGTTCATAGTATTGCAATGCAAGCAATGTGGGATAGAGAGGAAGGATGAGCAGCTTGTACTGTTAATTCCGAGCAAGCTTGGCTCATAATTATTAGTCTTTGTATCCACATTCCACTCTGGAAAATTCCTTCTCTAGATGCATTTGTAGAGTCATTGATCGAGGATAAAGACAAATTGATTCATATGGGAGTGCTCAATGCCTCCAAGAATCAAGTCCTATTAGTTGGAGAATCTGGGAAAGCACAAGATAAAGGGAAGAAGAAAGGAAAGCACAGATATCTCAACTGTGAATATTATAGCGAAGGGTGTTGCAAACCATGCCTCCAAGGAATATGAGATCTCACACTTTCTGCCATACTCAGGTCCAGTACAACCTCAATAGCCATTCGAAAGGGGAGGTAAAAACATTCTATCTACACCTTTTGTTAATGATGAATTGTCTAATGTTTTAGATTCAAAATATGAGGAAAAAGATCAGCATGATATTGAGATTGATTATGAGCCTCAATAGGTTCTAATTCTAGATCCATCTCCTATTCCAAATCAGAGGCCTAAATTGGCCCAAAAGCTCATTGAAGCAACTAGGAATGTTGTTGGTGATCCAGATGATAAAGTAAGCACAAGGTCCAAGTGTCAGAGTGAACATGTTGCACTCTGTCCGTAAGTTTCACTTCCTTTAGTGAGAAACAAGCTTTGTGAGAGATGCTACTTGATGGTGAGGATTGATCCACAATTTTACCCATTGAAGAACAAATTGGATCAAGTCACTATTCCTCCAAAAATAAGAGATAAAGGAAATATTACTTCTCCTATCTATCATCATATTAGAAGAATATGGAGAGGTTCACATGCACAGCACCAGGATGTTGATGCACAGAAGAACCAAGATTTTACATTATTGCTCCATAGAGTTGCAAATTGCAGCAAATTTTTCACAAGTTTTTGCTCAAAGAGAAAAAATTTCTATTAAGTATGGAATTTTGTTTCTTGATTACCTGTTTTTTTTTGGGGGGGGGCGGAGGGGTTCCAATGAGGTTTTCCCCATTTTCCTTATTTTATTAAGTAGTATTTTAATTCATTTAGATTGTATGGGTGACTTTTGGCCTAGTTTCCAGGGCCCAAGTTCTCCAAAGTTAGGATTAAGGGGTGTGTTAGGATTAACTAATCTTCCCTTTTTCCAACATAGTCTATTTGGTCATTTTTCCTAACTTTGGAGGTTATTATCACTGTACTAGAGTATGAGGGACACACCTAGGGGTTATCTACCACTTACTGCATCTACATGCATGAGTTTATGCACCCCAGGGATCAATACCTACATTATAGGATCCCACTAAGAATGCCACCAACAGTCTCCTTGAGTAGACCTTGGTAGGTAAGCAGTTATGCTCCAGTTACTATCACTTATATCATAATCAATTAGCCTAGTGCCAGTTTTTCATGCATGCAAGGAGTGTGGCCCATTTTAATTTCCACCTACCTCATCAGCTAACTGATTGTAGACTAATTCAGTCATCCAGAGTTAGACTAGTGAGCTCTAGCTGTGACTTTTCTACACTAACTTAACTAAATAGACAGTTAGAGTTGGTAGATTCGAATCATATCCATAGTATTCAACTTATATTGATTTTACTACCATTGTATTACTGATTAATTAATGAAGATTAATGTTATGATTATCTGATAGTTCTCATCTTAGTGTTGGACTCTTTTCCTTACTTACGCAACCCAGTTTCAACAACAACACAAAACCAACAAAACACCCTAAGACAGCGACTCGACAGAGCAAGCTCAGTCAAAAACACCTGTGAGGCAGGCATAGTCTCACCCGAGATATCTTAATGTGTAACTTCCAGAACCATATTTCCGCAGTTGACGAGGGGGTATAGTCCCTTGGAACATGGCAAAGGAGCTCGATAGGGATGGAGGGATGGAGTCTTTGACTACATGACAGTGGCGCAATAGTGCGACATGGCTGATTCCTTTAAAGTAAATGACTGTAATAGGACTTATATTATAGCTTAATTGCTTAACATGAAATAATGCATAGTGATTGAAAATGATTTAGTCATTCATTCATTTAATATATTTATCTATAGTGCGACATTCATTCACACAATAACTGTAAATGAATGGAGATAATCAAACATTCAACATTGACAGTTAAACATTCAACCATTCGCATTCACCATTCAACATCCATCAACAAGGGAAATAACGTGGAAACCCATCTGGGAAAAACCACCGAGGTGCTATTCATCTGGCATGAGAAATATAGGTAGCACCTTGCAATCTTTGATTTATAGACTGTTCTTAAGATATGTCTTTTTCTCAACTCTTCTTTCTCTCATGCTCTGAGGTTTATTGCTTCTATCTACTCCTATTGACCTAGACACAGCCTGGATCGACTCTTCTACTTTACTGTCTGTGCACTCAGTTGCAAATTAACTCCTCCAAAATGGTCTATGCACTTAGCTACATATCCAACTCAACAACCTACTACTATCAGACTTCTCTAAAAGTCAACAATTAACTAATACAATCCTTATCAAACCAACCCTTATACAGAGTGGGTTCCTCCTATTTATAGTGTTTACAAGACCGCGCTGCATCGACTGAGTACAACTCAGCTATTATAGACTCAAGTAACTACAAAATATCTTCTATTACATTAATACCAGTCCATACTGGCAACAAAATTCTTGTATTACATTAACCACATCCTTAACTAGCCACGAAAATGTCTTTTAGCCTATCTATATAGGTCATAAATAGTTTCAAAACTGTCCTTTAGTCTTTCATCGGCTCCTCCTCATCGCAGCTTCCCCTGCTTTGTGCTTTCGCTTCTTCCTTTACCTTCCTTTCTTTGTCACATTCCTATTTTTCCCATCTTGCACTTGTGCATCGGATTCTTCCTTGCGCACTTTTCGTAGCCCAACACTTGGCGTGTAGATCTATGGTTCTCAAATTGGACACGAACAACATAGACACTTTATGCATTGAAGTTGAGGGACACTATAATTGGTTACACACTTCCACTTGTAGTGGATGGGAGTATCATACCTCTACTAATTGACACATACGTGTTGCATTTGATAACTCATTTGTCATCACTCTTGTCTTGTTTGCATTTGTCTTGGATTACTTAGGGGTGTGCTCTATGTTCGCTAGTTGGATTTAGGGATCGTAGTTACTTGAGTCTCTTTCTATGTGGATTCATCATGGATCGAGTTCTGACACTTGGTTGTTCTCGTCATTTAGCAGGATTACCGCCTTGTGACCCTTCACAGCCTCTTTATAAAAGGGATAGACATTCTATGAAGACTCTTTTCCATCAAGTTCCCCATATAGTTTCTACCATGAGTAACACTCTCACATTAGAGGAAATTTCAATTTAAAATGGGCCTTCCAAAAATAATACAAATTCCATGTCATCATGTATTAGCCAATCAAAATTCTTTAAAATTCAAAAAGGGAGCACCTCTTAAAAAAAAATTAATATAAATTTGGGGATAGGTATCATAAAAAAACTACTTTTTTTGTTCATATTTTAGACATATCTCCCTGTGTTTTTACTCAAATTTCGATCGGGAGAGCTCATTGGATGGGGAATTAAATTTTGCATCCAACGAGTACCCACTCAGCGTACTTTTTATGGGCCCCGCCTCCCCAAAAAAAGGAAATACTTGAAAAAAAACATGATGATGACATCATCATCACATTTTTTCAGGTATTTCTTATTTTTGGGGTAGTGTGGCCTGCCAAAAGTATGCTGAGTGGGTATTAGTTCGATGTGGAATCTAATTCCACATCCAACAAGCTCTCTCGATCGAAATTTGAGTAAAAATACAGGGAGATATGTCGAAAATACGAACAAAAAAGTAGTTTTTTCTTTTCTTCCTCCAAAATTAATAAATATGATTTTATTATTTTAACTATTATTTTATTAATTTCCTTATGATGCCCATTTTGTGTTGAAATTTCCTCTAATGAGACCCTATATTTCCCTCTATCCCCATCATATGGATTAGGGGAGGATCCCTTCTGGTTCCTGCATCTACTTTATGGATACCTAGGACTCCGGTCTATACCAACCCTCATGGGGTTGGTCCTTCCCTCCCAAGAAAACCAAAATTTTCAAACTTTACAAGCTTTAACCCAAAATTTGCCTCAGGAAAGTCAAGTTTTGAGACACAGTCAATTCCCTTTAGTTCAATCCATTTTACGTTCATCATGCCAAATATCTCCACTAGTATTCCATCATCCATCTAAGGTCCTAGTGCAGAACCTGGTGTTAGACTAGGGGGCACGCCATCCCCATACATTGCACATCAGTTGAGAAGTGGTCATATTCCTCCTTCTACTCCATATGCTGTGGGATGGCCACCTCCTTCATCTAGTCTTCACATTATTTTTCATTCCAGTGGTGGTGGTTGTGGATACATGAACATTGGGTCTACGACTTACATTCCTTCATTCATCCCATCGTCCACTACATCTATTTTGTCGAATGCATTTCTCATGAAAAATTCTCCATATATCCCAAATGGTCCCTTAGGAAGGTATGTTCCCTTTATTTATGTTGTTCCCCTGTCATCTAGTGTCCTTGTGTCTAGATTTTATGTGCCTCCCCACGTGTCAAGGGGTCATCCAGTATACCAGATGAATTATTATGGTTATATGGTTCCTCCTTCTCAAGGAATGTCCCACTTGAAATTACATGTACATCCTTAGATGAGCCATATGCGAGGAGGTTACTATCCCACTGGTCAAGGTCATTGCCTTAACCATAATCAACCTTATCAGAACTAATATTTCCAGGGAGTATGGAATCAAATGGCACAACCTAGACTCCCATTTTTATCTACGTTAAAATTTACTGACCTATCCAAACTCGTGAATGAACCAGTGTGTCACAATCAATGTGGTCCCCATTCCCACCAAGCTTCCTTTAGATGTTCTGAAGTTTGAGGGTAAGAATGGACAGGATATTGGTGATCATGTTACTACTTTTCATCTATGGTGCTCTTTGAATTTGTTGAATCATGATTCTGTTTGACTATGACTATTTCAATGCACCCTCATGGGTTTAGCTATGAAATGGTATGTATATTTTCCTAGGGGCATGTATCATACCTTTAATTACTTAGCCTTGGTCTTCCTCAATCACTTTCAGTTGTCGATGCACTATGACGTCGGTACTGAACTCTTGTCATTTTTTGGGTAGGACAAAGCCACCCATATTTCCAATCACATTTAAGAGTGACATAGAAAAAAGTGATTGATTAAGGCTAATATTCCACCAGAATTCTTATTGGAATGGTTCCACAAGTCCTTGCTACCCAAGGATGTTTCGACGTCCGGAGTGACAACCAAGGAACAGGCTGTTTTCAGAGCTCAACAAAGTAGACCTGATTTATGCTCAGTCTGGGATCCTTTGTGATATTATCCCTGCTCTTCTCAGTCAAATTACGATCCCAAGTTTAAACCTAGGCCACATTCCAATGGCATTGTAAGCTCTGTAAGTATGAATTTTATGGACCAGGTTACGAATCAAATGAAGAGTTTCTCTATTAACCTGTATGCAAGTGGAAAAACTATGACTTTGTCCACTTCCAACCAATCGGTGGATGTACATTTTGTGTAATTGTCAAACTAGAAGGGTAACCAGCAACCCAAATAGAATAGGAAGAAGGGGAGAAATAATAAGAAGGGTGGGAATAAAAAGGAGAACCCTAACGATAACAAGAAAAAAAATGATGGGGGGTACAATAAGACTAACCGGAAGGTCAAATTAACTTGTAATCATTGTGAGGGAGACCGCTTTATGTACTTGTGCCATAGGATTGAGGAAGCATTGAATTTTATCGCGTAGAGCACAACTGTACTAATTGATCCCCTTCCATGCCATCAAAACATGGTTTCGAGGACCTTGGCCACCGAAAGTAGTTTTGGTGGGAATCAAAACCTGTCAAACACAGAAGGTGGTCATGGTTGCATCTACATGATGTCATTTGTTCATGTTGCAACTTTTTCATGTGATTATGGTATGTTTCAACCAACCATGGTAAGGAGCACTCGCCTCCAAAGATTCCTTTGCAAATTGAAAAGCCCAGAACGATACCATGCATCCCTAAATGGGTATTAAAGCATCCTGGACACAACCCCAATTCCTAATTCTACCACCACTATTCTACTATTAAGGATTTGGGCCATAACCCGTTTGCGATGTCGGCTTTAGAGGTGCTTCATACTTGTCCCTCGCATAAGAACACCTTATTGGCTTATTTGTGAGCTCATGATTTGAGTAGCCTGAGTACAATCAAGTTTGAGAAGGATGATGTACAACCTTGTTTGACTTACCATGTTTCTTTTCAAGTCCATGTGGAATGTCTAAATAACACCATCAAATGCATGGTTATTCATGAATGCGCTTAGACATTAGTCATGTCATTATCTTGTTGGAAAGGTATTGGCTCTCCCTTGTTGTTTCAATCTATGAATATGTTGACAGGATTTAATGGACCTTCATTTAGACTGCATGGCACCATTCCTTCTCTTTAGGTCCAATTGGGAGGGAAGACTGTGTCAGTCGAGGTCGAGGTGGTTAATGCACCCCTTGACTACAACCTTTTACTGGGTCAAAATTGCATTCATGCCATGAAGGAGATCGTATTCTCAGTATTATGTGTCATGTTATTTCCTTATGAAGCTAGAATCATGACGATTGATCAATTATCATTTAAATTCTAGTTCCTCTGCATCATCGGAACCTATGGTCCCAGTTTTTGAGAATTCTCAGCCGACAACTGAGAATGTTGGTGTCAAGATGTATCCATCTCTTATGGAAACATTTAACTTTTTGGCTCCAATTTTGTCTATTGGTTCCACTTTCGATGGTACTCTATCATCGTCGAGTCTTGTACCATTTTTGTACTTTGTATTTGATCAATCCTAGGACTCTCCCATGGGGGATTCACCTTGTTGAGCAATATATTATCACGTTCATTCATAAAGGGGGGTTTTTAATTATGAAAAATAAGTTCAATATATTGCAGGTATTGGGGGATGGGGAGTAGGGTATGGGGGGTTTATAGGCATTGAGGGGGTATAAAAAGGGTTTTCTAGTAAAAATAAGGAAATATTGTAAAAACTGGGGGTTTTTAATTGGAAATATGTATTTGAAGGTGGATCACCAAAAGGATTTTTTGAAGGAATTATCAAAATATAGTGAAACTAGGGGTATTTAATATCCCATGAGCGAAGGTTCTATGACATGATTTCACTAAATGAATACCCTGTAGAGTCTCCCTTATCCAATTGAATCTAGTGAAGGTAATCCATCCATCAATATGGCCATGCCATTGTCTGCAGTAAACATTATTTTTCAAGCTTCATATGAAACTACTATAGAACCTGATCTTTCCTCTTTGGGGACAAAGAAGGGAGATCTCGTGCCCCTTCCTCTTTTGTGGTCCACTCAACTTTCTCACATGATTGTCTCAGTGATAATTTTCCCCTAGATGAAGTGATTATCAAGACCATGAGTTGTCCTAAAAGGCCTTGGGAGAACCTACATTATAGACATTTTTCCTTACAAGAGCTTGAAAGGACCAAGCATGATGAGTCCTAGTTGGACTTAGGTGAGAAATTTAATCACCCTATGCTCCCTTGGGATGAGGATAGTCTATATGTTGAAGGGAACACAGAAGATATTCTGTCTACCATCCTAATGAATCTTGATAGTATCCTATTGTTGAAGTTGAGACTTATCTGGATAGTCTCATTGTCAACTCTCAGAAGAGAGTAAATTATCATTCTCACTTTCAACTTGTGTTTGAAAGAAGCAAGCATCTATTGTGATTTATCATTTCGATGGAAGAGATATTGGTAAAGCATTAAAAGGTTGAGGAAATAATTCAGTTGACTCCCTCGCACTCAATAATATATGTTTGAGCCCGTAGCCTTGGCTAGAACTTTGTACATTAGTGTGTGTGTGTGTATATATATATATATATATATATTACCTTTGATAATTTCATAGCTTCACTCTAGTCATTTATTCATTTCTATAGTTTTTGAGCTTTATGGACTAATGTTACAATGTGAGGATTTTTGTGGAACAATTTCAATTTCTTTAGATGGTATAGGGTTGTTCCTAGTATGATTGTGACTTCAGAAGGTGTATCTTGTCTCTAGAATATAGGATAGAATTTCACTATGTTTTCATTATTGCATTATCATGAGACCATGATTCATAAACTCTAGGTACGAAACTGCTTCTAAATATCACAGAACCATTCCAATGCTACTAGAAGTCTCATTATGTAAGTGGTAGAATTTCCCTGGTCATGGGTACCTTAGTTAGATCCCATTTTTCCATCCAGAGACCATGCTGAGTGTCCTCCTTAAGTCTAGGAGTCCCTTGTAGTCCTGCCATGCCTTCAAACATAAATCTCATGTTCGTATTATCCTTTATGTTGTCCATCTCCCATAGGGACTCCCATTTTTCATTAAGTTGTAAATGCATTGCATGCATCCACTTTCCTTATTAATATTAATGATGATTCCCTACTTCAATTTTATAATCCATATAGCCTTACCTTCTTTCAATTCTAGCCAAGCATGGCCTTTTATTTATCCTTTACAGCTTGATTATCCCATACCCAAGAGGAACCTTCCCTCGAGTGTCCTTATCCCGCATGTTCTTCCTTGCATTGAGCATAGGTATGTTCCATTGCTTTAAACTATTTTTCTTTCCTGTGATACTCGTTTCCTCTTTATTGTACTATAAGCATGTTTTATTCCTTTTCAATCTTTCTAATATGAAAATGACCAACAAAAAAACAATAAAATCCGGATGGGAAATGATATTGTCTGAGATTGGAAGTTGTCGTGTCGCCTTCGAACATAGAACAATTCTTAAGTCTATTCATCATGGGTTTGGTTTCTAACACAACCTTAGGATCTGTACTCGTTATTTAGATATTTCTGATCCACTTATTGGTTAAGCTTCCAATCACTGTAGATCCTCTGTTTATGCCTCATATGTCACAGAGTTATCCCAATTTGCACATTGAGTATATGCTGCCTAAGTCTCTTGATCTGCCTCAGGCTCTTTTTAGAAGGAAGTATTTATCCTGAGTCGGTCATTCCTCAATTATGTTGACTTTTCATGTCATTCATTCCTGATATATCACAGAGCTATGATCCTATCTAGCACCTTGGGCCTACTTTCATCATTGGTAGGTGACCTTGAACTTAGTAGATGACATCTCATCATTGGTTGTTAACTGAGTGGTTTCCCTTGCGTTTGAGGACACAAAATCTATTCACACATTGAGATTTTGTTAAGAACCCGTGTCAACCCTCCTCTTTATTTTGTTAGTATATTTTATCAAACGCATATGCTTTGTAAGTCGTCCCATCAATATGTTGTATTATCCCACATTCATAGGGAGTAAGTAATAGTTGTTAAGTTGTCTAATTATTATGTTGCATTATCCCACATTCATGGGGGGTAATAGTTGTTTATATTAGACTTAGTATATAAGTATGTGCTGAGGCTAATGAAAGCATCGAAGAGTTATTTTGTATTGAGCTTGCTCAAAGGAGGTTACCCCCTAAAAGTGGTCTACAATCAATAAAATCTCTTTTGTGCTCTAATATTTCTATTATATCATGAATTTTGATTGTTCATTGCAGGAGGTTCTCCACATCTGGTATCAGAGCACTTTCCTTGGCACAAGTGGGAAATTTTTTTTCAAAAAAAAAGAGGGAAAAATTGGGCGGCAACTTTTAGATCAATTTATGAAACTATCTGCATAGAATCAGAAGCAACAGGTTTCATATCTAAATTCCTCTTTCAAAAATACGTAGTTTCAAAAAAAACATCATCTCATTTGGATTTCTAAAAGTGGAGATATTGCAGATTTAAAATCAGCAATTTTTCAGAATTTCAGTGACAGCCGCAGAAATTGTCAAGCGAAAATATTTTAACTGGGTGCCCAGATTTCTATTCTGATTTCGTGGGTAGAGGCAGAGTGTTTGTTCCAGTTCCATAAATAGGCTATAATAGCAATTCTATGCTCATTTTAAAAGTTTTCATCTCAAAACTCTAGCTCTAATTATGGGTTTTTGAGCATTGGGTGGAATTTCTACCACATTTTTTCTAGCACTGTGATTATTTCAATAGTTCTTCTTCTTCCAGCGGTATTTTTCATTCGGATCAAGGAATAAACTCTATCCACTTAACTGTGGGAATTACTTGGACATAGCCCTAAAACTCATTGTGAGGAGTACCACAAGAACCCCGAAGTAGCTGGCCATTGAGAGGACCGACCAAGTGAAAAGGGCAACGACCCCCACCAGATTGACTAGATTCCCATCTGTGAGGAAAACCAAAGAGCTGTCATTTTTTTCCAAGTGGTTAGCAGTTTTACTTGCACTATGAAGTGAGGCGTACTGGCCCAATACTCAAGCCTGAGACAGCCTTGGTGGCTGAGTGACTACCTTTAAACCATCAGGAAGCTGAATATCCCTGGGGTCCATATCTATTTATAGTTGATAACACACATAATTCCAGACTTTTCACAAATCAATTACTCTAATTCAAGTTGATAAAGCACAACTTTCTAGCACCGCCACAGATCATTTCTTCAAAAACAAAAATAAAAAAATTTGTTTTTCAACCATTTATTCCTTTATTTAGCTCCATTTCCCTTGAAAATTCACTGTAACCCATGTCATTCCATTCTACATATTTCATTCATTGAGGACCCTATCCCAAGTCCACTTCCCAAAGCCCGAAATTCCATCTCCTTTTTTCACCCCGCTTCTAAACTTCACATTTTTTGTTTCCTTGTCCCTCAAAAAGTGTCCACAACCTAGTTACCCACTCGCATTTTTCCCAACTCAAAATTTTCCTTTTCTAAAACCCTCTTTGTTTTTGTTTTTCCACCCATTTCCGATTACAAAAAAAACTTGCTTATGGTTGTCACCCATGCAGGAGCAAATAGATAAATGGAAGAAGAACTTGCCACCCTCAAGAACAAACTCAAAGATTTGGATCAAAGATTTCTCAACCTCCATCTTCAATATTCAGCCATGAGAAACCAGCAACAGCTTGAGTCTTCTACCGACACTACATTCTCTGCTTCCAGCAACTTTTGTGGGCCAAAGATTGAATTCCCTTGCTTCAATGGTGATGATCCAAGTGGATAGATACACAAGGCAGAACAATACTTTAATATGCATAACACTTTTGATGTCACCAAAGTCCCACTTGCATCATTTCATTTGGAACGTGAAGCCCTTCAATGGTTCTGTTGGTACATTAGGGATCATGAAGAGCCCCAATGGACAGATTTTTGCCAACTCCTTTTGCACCGATTTGGCCCTAATGGTTTTGATGAATTCACAGGAGCACTCACCAAACTTCGCTATACTGGCACTATGAGAGACTATCAGATAGAATTTGAGAAATTAGTCAAGCACATAGAAGGATTTTCTGATGCATTCTACAGGAGTTTTTTTATCAGCGGTATTAAGGATACAATTCAATATAAGGTTAACATGTTATGTCCCAACACAATGATGGAAATCCTAGGGTTGGCTAAGTTGACAGAGGACAAGATCAGGGCTCAGCAACGCCTCAGATCCACTTTTGTTCCATTCAGCAATATGGTTTCCCAAAGACGTCCAATCCCTCCAACTCCTAGACCCACTCCTATCAAGCATTTGTATGAAGCCAAGATGTGGGCATGTAGGGAAAAAGGACTTTGTTATAATTGTGAAGGGAAATTCACCCGGGGACATCAATGCACTGAACAAAAGCCCTATCTCTTGGATGTGGTTTCTGCGCCTGCACTTGAAATTTGTGAAGCTGCTCAGGATCTAGTAGACGATCAGGTCGATATTTAGCAGCCGCCTATTGACCCTCATTCTCATGATGAACACCCAGAGATATCTCTCCATGCATTAGCCAGAGTCCCAGCCCCACAAACCATGCAGGACAAGGGTTTGTTCAAGAGGATTCCTCTTACAATACTCATTGATTCTGGTAGCACCCATAACTTCATTGACCCTCATATTTCCAAACAAGTTGATAGTTTTGTCCATCCCTGCTCCATCTTTCAAGTCATAGTTTCCAATGGGAGCACCTTTCCTTGCAAAGGAAAGTGTCGCAATGTGTGTATCTCTATTGGAGATTATAACTTGCACTCTAGCATGTTTTTCATGCCTCTAGGAGGATGTGATGTGATTTTGGGAACTCAATGGTTACACACACTTGGACCCATCTTATGGGATTTTGCTGAACTGTGGCTGCAATTTTCAGTCAATGGGAACAAACACACATTCAATGGCTTACAACCAGGTTCTCTCAACATCATCAGTTCCCATCACATGGAAAATCTCCTTAAGATGAATTCACATGGTGTCATCGCTCAGCTCCATTTCATTCATATGCAACCTTCAGCAGTCTAAACTACTCCCTTGGATATTTCATTCCGATGCACCGTTCAGATGCCTGATTTTTCCAAGCTCTTCACTCTTGAGAGTGATGCTTACGAAATTGGACTTGGGGTTGTCCTCTTTTAAGATGAACATCCCATTGCATTCACCAACAAATCCCTTTCTGGAAAGAATTTATCCACCTCTACATATGAGAAGGAAATGATGACTATTTTGCACACAGTACAAAAGTGGTGGCCATCCCTCTTAGAGAATCCTTTCGACATCAAGACGGATCACCAGAGTTTGAAATATTTCCTGGAACAACGGGTCTCATCCCCAACACAATGGAAATGGGTTATCAAACTCATGAATTATGACTATAAGAAGGCTTAGGACAATCTTGTGGTGGATGCTCTTTTCCACACATTTGATGCCCATGTTTCTCTTTCAGTTATTTCTCTACCTATTCCAACTTGGTTACACTCTGTTCAGCAAGGCTATGTCAATGACTCCTCATTATCTGAAATCATCTAACCATTGGCCAGTAATCCTTCTGTGGTACTGCATTTCTCTTGGGATGGCTCTTCTCTAAGATACAAGGGTCGTCTGGTGCTTCCCTAGAGCACAGATATTAAACATGCAGTCTTTTATGAACTCCATGCTTCTGCATTGGTAGGGCACTCTAGGTTCATGAAAACATATGAGAGGGCACGATGTCACTTCTTTTGGAAGGGAATGAAATGAGAAATTCAACATATGGTTTCCGAATGTGCTCCTTGTCAGCGCCACCAAGGCAAAACTACATTCCTTTCCGGATTGCTCGAACCTTTGCCCATTCCTACAAGGATCTGGACATATATTTCAATGGATTTCATTCAAGGGCTCCCTAAATATGGAGGGAAGACCGTAATCTTGGTTGTGGTTGATCGAATCTCCAAATATCATCATTTTTGTGCTCTTAGACCTCCATATACCACCTTCTCAATCGCACAAATTTTCATGGACAAGATATTCCTTCTTCATGGAATCCCTTCTTCCATTGTCTTAGACCGCAACAGACCTTTCACAAGTCATTTTCTCCTTACTAGCACCAAACTGAATATGAGTTCAGTTTATCACCCACCAATAGATGGTCTGAATGAAGTCATCAACAACTGTTGGGAAAATTATCTTCGTTGTTTCACCTCTGAAGAATAACATATGTGGGAAAAGTGGCTCCATCTCGCTGAATGGTGGTACAATAATTCCTACCATACTGCATCTCAAATGACTCCATATGAAGTAGTTTATGGTCACACCCCTCTAGTACTCCTTCCATACACCCCCAGCAGTTCACCAATTCAGGCCATTGACATGGTTCTTCGAAACCGACATCAGATTCTTCACCTTCTATAGGACAATCTTCACATGGCCAGAACATGCATGAAACACCAAGCCGATCAGCACCGTTCTAAGCGCACTTTTCAAGTCGGCGACATGGTTTTTCTTCGTCTGCAGCCTTATAAGCAATCCTCCTTGAAACTCAATAGGAATCAAATGATTGCTACAAAGATCTCTCGTCCATATATATTTCTTCAGATGATTGGGTTTGTTGCTTATAAATTGGCACTTCATCCTTCTTCTCGCATTCAGCAAGTGATTGGCACCAACATTAGAGCACAAATTGTTTTACCAGAACGGGATAATGAAGGATACTTCATTTCAGATCTGACATCCATCCTCAATAAGCGCACTTGTTAGCTTCGCTCTTGGTCCATCAAAAAGGTCTTAATTCCGTGGCACAACATGCAACCAGAGGATGCTACATGGGAACCGATCCTTCAGATTCAACAATAGTTTCCACATCTAAATCTTTGAGGACAAAGCTTTTTTTTAAGAGGGAGGGGATGTTAAGAACCCGTGTCAACCCTCCTCTTTATTTTGTTAGTATATTTTATCGGACGCATATGCTTTGTAAGTTGCCCCATCAATATGTTGTATTATCCCACATTCATGGGGAGTAAGTAATAGTTGTTAAGTTGTCTAGTTATTATGTTGCATTATCCCACATTCATGGGGAGTAAGTAATAGTTGTTAAGTTGTCTAGTTATTATGTTGCATTATCCCACATTCATGGGGGGTAATAGTTGTTTAGATTAGACTTAGTATATAAGTATGTGCTAAGGATAATGAAATCATCGAAGAGTTATTTTGTATTGAGCTTGCTCAAAAGAGGTTGCCCCCTCGAAGTGGCCTGCGATCAATAAAATCTCTTTTGTGCTCCAATATTTCTTTTATATCATGCATTTTGATTGTTCATTGCAGGAGGTTCTCCACATATTTGTGTCCTATATTGGATTCCATTATACCCTATTATTGGTTTCCTCACCTCTGTTAGTAGTTTTCATCATTGGATACTACTCAGAGGGTATCTTTCGCATGCTACTTGCATCCAGTATACACGAGAGACACGCATGGTTACTAGTTAATGTACATCTTGTTCATCTGAGTTCTTCCAAATATACAACCTTTCTTTTGTACCTCGTGTTGGTTTATGGGGGATTCCGTAATTCCCTACTTCCATTGGATTCCATTTCATCGACTTCAAATCATTTATTCTGGAATTGGGATCTAGAATATGTTGAGTGCCTCCAGACTTGTGGTCATAAGTGGCAGGTTCTCTCTCCATTGATAGACTTAGGAATACATCAATATCCCCTAATAGATGGATTCTTCTGGTGTTTGAACTCAACACCTCTATTCACACTTGTTGAATGCACTTAGTAACTTGACACCCATTTTCATCATCGGTGGAATGTCTCACATCTGTTAACGGTATACATCAATGAACGGTAATCAAATGATGTTTAATCACGTTTGACCTCAACACCTTTATTCATGTGATGGGACATCTACCATCAACGGTTTATGTAGAATACCTCAGAGTTTTGTGGCATTTCATATATGCTACTACCTTGATCATGATAATACTTATGGGATTTCAGTTCTCGTACCACATAAGTGTACCTTCTTATGTACCAGATTTCTTCATTCAGTATGGAGACTAGACTCCGCTATGTGTTGTACGTGGTTTTGATGACTTATGAAATATGTCTATTATTCCTATTCATGGCCATTGTATCGATATGTATCCAAGACTACTATATATATTTCATATATGTAGTCATGTGTATAGAGTTATCATTATATTATGCTAACAAGTGCCCAGTTCTTCCACTTGGATCTTCACTACTCCACTCCTGGAAATATTATAATGTATTTTAACCATCGTGTACCCCTCTGAACTCACACATTAGGGGGAATATGTTATAACGTAATTTTCCACACCTCATGCATCATGTCTTGATGGCATTCCATTGTCCCTATGCAAACTCACTATACCCCATTTACTCATTATGGCCTTAATGCTCTAGTTACCCGTTTAATTTTTTTTGAAGATATGCGTGGGTCACCAATTATACAACTCGCGTATACTCATATTTCACTATTGTCACCCACATATATCGGGTTTTGTGTTAAAAAACAAAAATTATTTGGAGTTTTCGCCATCAAGTAACGAATGCCTTGATCCTTGGCCTTCCATATGCTAGGAAATGATTTGATTTGACCCTCCATTTCCCATTGGAGGGTTATATATTGAGCCATTGTGAAGCATTAGAGGACGAGAAACTTGGAGAGTAAAGAGACTATAGCAAAAATTTTCCCCATTGTTATATGCTTAAGTTTGCATCCCTTTGTCCTAGTTGATAGATCCATTTGTGCTCATATCCCAAGCTTGCAATTGCCTTTGTAAGTTTTCCTTATTATGGAGGATTGAATTGGTGGAGGCCTAGGTGTAGGGACTCAACTTGTCACATTGTATCTTTGTTTTATCTTAATAGAAATATCTATTCCTTGTTCAATTTCATGTGCAATTATGTATATTTGTATCCAAGGGTGTAATTTTTTTATACATGTTTAAATGGAAGATGCTAGATTGAATACTAACACTTAATATATTATGCTTGTATATCGATTTGTTGTTGAGGGAAAATTGTAGGGACAAATGTTTGATTGAGAGCTCAACGGTGGTCATCTTCGAACATCCGGTTGAGGTGCGTTTCTTATCCCTTAGTGGTTAGTTTCTTTAATTTATCTAGCATGCTTGAGAATAGATTTGATTTCTGGTGTCATACTGTCTGTTGTGGTCCACCCCATGCCATAGGAAGATTTTCTCTGTAACAACTATTAAATTAAATTTAGATGAACCTTGTAATTAAAACGTGGTAATAAGAAACTATTAGATGAACATTTAGTTGTACTCCAATGACTCCATCTCTTAGCTTGTGAAGTCGACCTTCATTGCACTGAAACCATGCATCGCACAATAAGCTTTCCATTTTGTAGCTTAGCATCATAAGAATAATCAGTTAGGTAATGTGCTTCGAGGGTGATAGGCTCAATGCAATCTATAAATATGAATAAGAAGGGGAGAAAGTTCTCAAAATTTTTTGTTTCAATTAGTCAGGAGCCTAAAACATCCATTAAACTATGTAATAGTAATTTATTATAGATATCCATATTAGTATAGATCTCAGTATTAGCAATCTTTGACACATTCTTTAGGAAAAAAACATTATCAATGTGTTAAATATATTCCTATACGTATTCCGAACCTATTAATCTAATTAATATGGCTGTTTCTAATGTTATATTAATATAGCCTAGATTGTGTAATTAGGAGCATTAGTTATGGTACTTCCGACCCAGGTTCAATTCTAATAGGCATTGTGAATAACCAAAATTAATTTTTTTTTATATTATATTAAAATAAAATCTGTAGTATATTAAATATATCAAACAAATATTATAGTATATTATATAACAAATAAAAATATTATAATTATCAAAATTTTATTATTTAATTATAAATAATACCATAATATTATATCATCATATTACATTGAAAATATATATATATGGAAAAAGTTTAGACTACATCTATAATTACATCGTAATAAAAAAATATATATATATAAATGATATATAGAATAAAAAATATTATAATTTAACTGTAATATTACATTAATTAAAATAATGATATACATTTCATAAATAAATTATATCATCATATTGCATTGAAAAAATATATATATGGAAAAAGTTTACACTACATCTATAATTACATCGTAATAAAAAAAATTAATATATAAATGATATATAGAATAAAAAAGATTATAATTTAACTGTAATATTAGATTAATTAAAATAATGATATACATTTCATAAATAAATATAAATGTTGGACACATTCATGAACAACCGTAGTTCCATCTTTGTGTAATTTTTTTTTTAAAGAGTATGTACCCTTTAATGTTTTCCATCCATGGGAACACGATTGAGTAAAAAGTAGCGAAATTTGCTCCAGTATTTAAATATTTTATTTTATTAGACATTTATGTGTTCGAAAAAGGATGAACCTTGGACTTGTCAAAATATAATTTAAAAGTTTAATATTCTCTAAATCATCTCGATCATTTTTCATCAAAAAATTAAAAGAAGAGTCATGAAGTGGCAATGTCCCTGCCATTGTTAATAGCTATTGTTATAAGACAAATTAATTTAAAGATGAGAGTTAACAAAAATAAAAATAAAAAATGCATTTTTTATTGTAAGGTGCATTATCTCATTTCTCATATAACAAGCACAGGTAAACATGAGTAATTCTCATTGAATTTTATCATCAATATTGAATTGACCAAGATCGTACAAGAAGTGACACTCTCCTTAAACCTCTTATTCCTAATCATTTTATGGGAATTGCTTCCTAAAAAATTCAAATATTTTAAGAACCTCGTAATGTACCAAAGAACAAGACCTGCAGCATCTCTAAGTTATAACTCTACTAACATATAAATAATTTTGGTTCAAAATATGACAACATAATTTATAACATTGGATGCAATATCCATCTTCTTATATAGGTCTACCGAAATGTTTGCAAAAAATCAAGTTATTCTATGTATGTCATTTTCCTAAAGAGAACAACATTCATCATATGAAGAACAAGGCATATCTTTTCAAACCTAAACGTTTATTCAAAAATTCCTTATCAAGAATATATCCATGCATTTTGTTATAGTAAGTTAACCGACTACACCAATTTCCTCGCTAAATCTTGATTCAACCTTTCTCTAAGTGGAAGGGTTACACTAGCCATTGTTACCTACTATGTCATGAAAAATTTACCTCACCGTAAATTCTCTATAATTAAACTAAGATACTCAAATCTTAACTTAATAGGTAAAATCCATGCAGTTTTTTTTATCTTGATAATACTTTCTATCGAAAGCTATTAAAGTACTTGTATATTTGTGTAAAATTTATATAAAGTGTGAAACTTAAAGAATGAATCCTTAAGAATGTCAAACAGGAAAAATAAAAGTTTCCAAAACAATATGGCTTGTGTCCATCCCATTTGACTGAACCAATGAAAGTTTTGATATTTCTATAGGTGAAGCATAATGAAAGAATACGATGGTAGCAATCACTTCTTCAAAAAAATGCATTCAACGATTTCTTAGACGGGCATAAACAAGGTTTCTTAAACAACCAATTGACATGCATATTTTTTATTGTTAACTTTATTATAACCAACGCTCAATGAACTAGTTGAACCAGCCTATCATCTAAAAAAGAACTTCAATGACTCGAATAGTTTTCAACCTAAAAAGCATCGGTCGGAACCATGATAGATTATACTTCATAAACCATGACAATTTGTCTTTTTTGGAAATCTTTGTGCTTTTACATTTGATAGTGCTTACCATAAATTTCAATTAAAAACTGATCTAATACTTTTACTTAATTGTTCATGTGTTGCATTGCACTCAATATCCATAAATTACAATTAACTAACACTTATCTTTTTTTTATGGGTTTGGTTGGGCTAAAGAGGGAAGGTCCAAATAAAATTGTGTTCTAGTAAACAATTAATGACCCAATTTTGTCTACCTCAAACTAGGACCATGAACTACTTTCAAGCCAAATTAGAGAAGAAAGTTGTAAACATCCATGATCCTAAGATTGAACCCAATGCCATCTTTAATGGTGATGTTAAAATTGTTGCGTCATTTACTCACTTTGCATTTTCATTTGTTTTGAAATTTCTTATATTGAAAAGTACTAGCAAAGATGTCAAAACAATTGGTAAGTTAATATTTTTACTTAGTTTTTAATTTATTTTTCTACAAAATTGATGTTTTCAAATTCTTTAACCAATAAATTAAAATAATTTACAAATTTTGTATAAAAAATTTGTTCAAAAAACTTTGATTGTCAAACCATTTTTGAAAATTATATAAAACTTTTAATAATAATAAAAAAAACTAATATTTAAAAAATTAATCAAAACCCAAAACCAACCCACTCACCCACCCACTTGCCCACACACCCATCCATCCATCCATCCATCATTTTAAAACTTTTCAACCTAAAGCTTTTAATAAAATTTAAAAAAAAAACTAATATTAAAAAAAAAAAAAACCCAAAACCCACTAACTTATCATTTTAAAAAATTTCAACCTAAAACATTAGTAGCTACACATAGAATTTAAACATTAAAATGTTTTTATAATGCATAAATAATTACAAATCTATGGTGTGAGATAAAAAGAATTTAAACTTTAAAATGTTTTTATAATGAATAAATAATTAAATACACAAACCCTAAAAATAAATTAATGTGTTACATAAACTTTAACTTTATATATAATAATTAGTTAATCAATATTTTAATTAATAAAATTGAAATTTATTTAATTAATAATTAATTAATTAAAATTCAAAATGACTCTTTCCAACAAATTTATGCCTAAATCTTACTCTCTTAAAGCTTAAAGCTTAAACAATCAATCAAATTATGCCTAAATCTCACTCTCTTAAAGCTTAAACAATCAATAAAAGAAATATGCATTCAAACTTTTTTAACACGAACACTGAAAACCATGAAAGAAACAAAATTGACACCCTTGTGTGACTTAAATGGGATTAATTTACTTTACCAAATTGACGCAACCATATCTCATAACAAATAACAAATAGGAACTCTATCTTAGCCTCATGAAACACCCACTAGCATGTTCACAGTAACTCTGCATGAAAATGACTCTAATAACAGACAAGCAACGAAAGCCCACATTCCAGCAAACGCGACTATATATCTTAAAAAAATTCTGAAAGATCAGACAACGTTTAGCCATTGATAACAATGCATGAAGGAAAATAGCACTAAATCTTTTATTGCATTAAACACACACAAAGCTAAGCAAGGAGCAAGATTGACAAACTAATCAAGAAACAAATTAAAACGATTTTACAAAATTGACGGAAAACATCGACAAATTTGTCTATCCCTATCCTTGATCGAAAGTTGTTTTGTTCACATGAATTCCATAATTTTAAAACAACTCTGACAACAAGTAAAGCATGCATTCTAGCCTATCTTATCCTCAGGCAACTTCAACTAGTATGTTCTACATAAATTCACATATAAAATAGTTTTGATAGGAACACATTCCAACAATCATAGCTATAAATTTTAAATAAATATGCTGTGTATACTCTTTCTTATAAAAACTTCAACGCTAAACTAGACAAAACCTAAAATCAAGTAATGCTTAACTACGGATAACAATTCACAAATAAAAATAGCTTTAAACCTTGAAACACATGTCGAAAGCTAGAAAACACATATGCCACAATATTCAAAGCACATTAATTTGAGAAGATTCCTGCATTTGTAATATTCAGCCAGGTTTTACTTTACTATGTATGCGATCTAATTTCATAGGGTTGCAGTACCTAGCCTTTTTAAGAACACATGGTTTGAAAAATTCACAGGTAATGTTTTCTTACGACATTAAACCTTTAAATCATGGTATTTGGTTTGAAAACTTCAAACAATTTTTTTTCACAACAATAAACCTTTTAAATCATAGTATTTGGTTTCTAGAAAATTAGTAGGAATTTTTTTTCACATCATTAAAGCTTTCAATCATAGTATTTGTGTGAAATTTGACAATTTCATCCATGTCACAACTTTAAAGACTTTTGAGCATATGTAAGTGCAGACTATCTGCAACAACTTTGCAGAAAATAAAAAATCTAGCTTTGAATATTTAAAACAATGAAATGATTGCACTAGGTGACTTTGGATGAGATGGGTAAAACGAAAAAATAGAAGCAAGCAATCACTCTAGTTCTTAATATTGACAAAAAAATGAGCAACTAAATTGAAATAATCACTCTACTTCAGGATGCATGAAGGTAATTATAACGGTTTTCCTTTTCTTTTTAATAAGACCAGATCAAGAACAAACTATTGTTTTCTAGCAGGATAAACCCCATTCTATGTAAAAAATGAAAAGTTCAGAAGGCTTAAGGGCGTTGAAACACTCCAAATTTTGAATCATTTTGCTCCAAATGCTTAGAAAGACAAAATCATGATTACAAAAAAAAAACTATTTAAATTTTTCTATTTATAATTATGAAAAATCAATGTCTTTTTTCTCCTGTTTCAAAAATTGTTTTTTCAACAAGACAAAACACTCGAGATAATTTCTTTATATGGAAAGAAAATGCAAAAAGAACATTCCCTCGACACCCTTATGCAACACAAAAATAACTATATATTTATATGTAGATTAGAGAATCCGCTTAAACTATGTTTGCACATGTGTAGACTATGGCTAGGGATCGATGACTAATCATATTTATCCCAAACACCATGACCCACATGGGGTAACGCAAGACAACACCCTACAAGTATTTAAATAATAGCAAAAGATGCAAGGAGGACATATAATCCACCCATGGAAATCCCATTATAAATCAAACAGGAAAATGAGTCTAAAAGTGTGTAAAAGTCCATAGATAAACACCTTGAAATAATGTAGAGAATTGACTTGCTCAAGCACTGATTAGGAATTAAAACCCTAAATACCAGTGTTTACTAGCGCTTTCATCCATCTTAGCATTTCCTTTATTTTTCTTGCACGTCATGTGGATGCCTAAGTAGTTTATTGTTCTAAGGTACTAAGCATATTAGAAGTGCTTCTCTAGACCTACATACCAAACTACAGCCAAGTCCATAGGTCGAACCCTGTCGTGAATTCCAATCTCCGATGGGAATGAAGCTTGAGACTTCTCCCTCCAAGGCTTTAACCTTCCAAGAGGTATTCAGCCAAGATAGTCCCAAGCACAAGGGTGGCTCTCAGAGGAAAGTTGTCTGCCCGACCCTAGTTTACCATATAGAGTGGAAATGGAAGAATCTATGGCGATGAGAGCAATCAACAAAATCATAGCTCAGGAGTCGGATTCCTGTATATTGAGCTCAACAATCCAAGACAGGAACATAAGAAGGGAACATACAAGTAGTGAAATATTCATCCAACACGAGCTAGGATGCATGCCAATAAGACACTGATATCTTATGTAGGATCTTGATTAAGAGCATAAATAAAAACACATCAATTAAATATGGTCCAGTAAAGGGTTACCTGTCTTGTGATGAATTTTTCCTCCAATAGAGGGTTTCTAGTCTTATGATGATTTTTTCTTTATTAAACACATTATGACCAGTTTCCAACTCCTACCATACCCAAGGAAAGTTCCTTACATAAAACCATTGCACTATGGCATCATAATCAACAACATAAATGAAACATAGCAATAAATCATGCTCAACTAAAAGAATTTCCATCTAATGTATTTTTCACATCAAACATATCCAAATCTAGTATCATAATCAACAACATAAATGAAACATAGCAACAAATTAAGCTCAAATAAGGGGATTGTCATTTAATGTATTTTCCTCACCAAACATGCCAAAACTATACCATTTCCAAAATCATTGAAAATAATACAATATAACATTCAAAACATTCAACTTCACTTCTAATGCATACACCTTTACACACCTTTAAATAATAACTTGTGCATACACATTTATTTGTACATAAACACATTATGTATTACATCATATTCCAAATCATCTCATTATATAAAGGTAAACGACCAAGTGATATACAAAATCAAGCTAAAGAAAGAAGCATTTCCAACAACAACAACAATAATAATAATAAAATCTTGAAGCATTTCCAAAAATATAATAATAATAATAATAATAAAATATGGTCCTTATAAAGCTTGCAATATAACCCATCATTAAATAGAAGTCAAAACTCAAAAAACTAAATCTTTAATAAAAACGAAACCTCAAAACTAATGACCCGAAACTTCACAAAGGAAAAAACACTGGTATAACCAAATCCCATCAAAATGCATGCTAACCTAAATTCTAACATAGGTAGTGTGACTATAAACATAAAGGGTCGTCAACCAAAAAGGAATTTATTTTATTACTACCACTAAAATAAAATAAACAACACAAAGAACTCTACTATGTTTTTTTGGCACTATGAGCTCTAGTATGTTTTGTTGGCACTATGAGCACTATTTTGGGCACTCTATGGAAAACTCCATTTGCCAATAATAACCAATAAGATCCAAATTAGCCAGTGAACACCATCACTATATTTGCTTTAGAATGTTAATTCGCTTCAATTATCTTTTCTATTTTACAGTTTTTTTCAATCAGCCATCCACCATCATCCTGATCTATTTTACAGTTTTTTTCAATCAGCCATCCACCATCATCCTGATCTATATCGTAGTATTCTTCATGATGTCTACTACGAAGTAGTCTTTCTATAGTAGATTTACAGTAGCTGAGCTTTTCCCCCGACGGTTCCTATCCATGTTCCGGTTTTATCTGTCCCAATAGAGTTGCATCCCAAGAAAGGGATGATTACAACATCAACTATTATGTGATGAGTAAATATGATATAGCCCTTGTATTGGGAAATCCTTATATAATGAACAGACTTTCCCTCGGGGGAGCCTGTCCAATGCACATCGTAGGATTTCTCATTCAACTGTGTCCATTGGACAGGCTCCCCTCCCGAGGGAAAGTCTGTCCAGATATAAAGGGCTCCCTTGTATTGAATAGAGATAAGACCCATTAGTATTCTATTAATGGGATACACCTATAATAGCATTGCTACCAATTATGTACTGGCTACAGATAAGAACTATTGAAATACAGTCAAAGGATAAGCTATATTGTTACCTTTAACCAATGCAACAGTTGGTCATGAAAAGTATGTACATGTAAATGTTCAATTTGTTTCTCCACGATCTGCACAATTTCTCCATTGTATCAACAACAAACAAATGACCATGTTCCACAAAGACAAATGGAAACCCATGCCCAAAATGACAAAAACGAATAATTTCAACACATATTTTGCCCAAGAGGAAACCACCACAATTGCTGAATAAGCATATGCGAAAGAGGGTAAAGAAGAAAGGGAAAAGCATACGTGCAACAAAGGTACTAGGCGGCAAAGTATGAATGCATTGGGTATCATTTACACCAAATTTAGATATAGGGGAAGTTTGCACCATTGACTCTCAAATATCATCCCTAAATTCTACTCTGTGAATTTCAAATAAAAATACAGATTTCTCATAAAATATTGTGTTCGGTGGGGATGATTTTCGATTATAAAATACAGTGTCATTCTGTGTAATAAAAG
>LPNX010081311.1:0-58270 GCA_001517045.1 Pseudotsuga menziesii | reverse complement strand
AGAGAAATTTGTTGGTTTTAAAATCGATATTGGCGGTCAAAAATGTGTAGCAGGTAAGGCAATGAAAGGTAAAGAAAAACAAAAAAATTCATGATTGACTTCTCTCACAACTTTTACAAAATTTTATTAAATATTAGAAATTTAATTTTTGTACAGTAAAATTAATATAATCTACCCATCTATATATCACAGTGACATAATAATCTAATGGAATTCACAAACCAAATTATAACTAAATACCAGCTATTGGAATTCACAGCATTTATGAAAAAAAAGAGCTTATTGTAGTGTAAAGTATCTGTGACAAAACTATCTTCCTCTTTTTATTTTAAAGCATGGCTTCCAATTATCAATTAATAACCATAATCATCTTATTGTAAAATTAGAACATAATACCAGCTATTGTAATTCACTACCTTTATGGAAAAAAAAACTTATTGTAGTCTAAACTATATGTGACAATGGCATTACCATCCTTCACATTATGATGCAACAATCAAGGCTGGTCCTTTTGAAACAACCTAGAAGATGAAGATGAGGTTAAGAAATTTTAATTTCTAGGAAACTTCACAATAACCGTGATTTGTAGAGTTACCGTGGAATTGGCGCTACTGATTTTGATTGTGTCAATCTTAAGACTTACATAAAATTAATAATAATAATAATTTATTAACTAACTTGTCAACACAATTATTAACCAAAATAATTACATTTCCAAAAACTTAAAAGCATAGATCTTCACATACCTAGAAATATTATGCAATCTGTCACTTGAAACCGACAAACGCCCTCTGCCTTTCTCGTCTTCAAACTCGCCCTTCGCGTTCTAAACTAACTGACACTGATATGAATGGTTCTCTTGGTAAGACTACTAGATCTCCTTCTCAACAAGCTGAGCCTCTAAAAGAGAGCTTTATACATCTTCTCTTTTGAATGTTAACTTAAAGTTAAATTGTTATTGTTGCAATCTGGTTTAACAAACTGAAGTACTGTCAATGACATGTGTTACCTTTCCTTTATTCAATACATAAAAGTGCTTGTTTACAAGATCCTAGAATGTGTAATGGATGTCTCTTTGCATAAACAAATGAGAATATTTTGATATAGGCTAGTTGTTCACGGTCCATTACTCTTAATATTAAACAAACTGAATAACTAAAAAAAGGAGGTAATATTTCAAGTTGAGTCTATCCAAGGCCATTCCAGCTCAAACTTTGAGTCAAATTTTAGCAAATTGTGCACCAAATGCATAATTTTCAAAAAAAATAAAAGAGTGCAGCACTTTATCATTAAAAAATAATAATAATAAGTTAAAATACAAAAAAATGTTAGTAATTGTTTAGACATGGTCTTTTTGGAAACTGTTGGTATAGTAAGCTTTGGTACTTTTATAAACCAGAATTTTTTAACCCTTTAAATAGTTTTTCTACTCCTTTTATAATGTAATTTGGCACCATTCTAGCCTAAAAAAATTTGCTTTTATAATCTAATATGTCACCATTCTTGTCAAAAAAAAATATAAATAAATAAAAAGTATTTTATAGAAAAAAAATATTGCAGCAAAGAGCCATCCCCAGCTTTAACAACTTTTAGGAAAGCCGTTAAAACTTTAAATGCCTTTGGATTTTTTTAAATTAAAGGATTTGAAAATTCCTTATAAAAAAAGCATTAAAGCTTTTCTAAAATCGAGATTTTCAAATGTTGAAGAAAGAGAAATTCCATCAGGATATGCAACTGCCAATAACTGCAATTAAGAAAAAGTTAGATTCTAAACAACATATCCAACTTGTAACAAAGCCAATGAAACGCTTTTCCCATCTACCAAAGTCTCTACTACAGGCTAAACCCAAATCTCTTCTGAAATACATCTATTAAGGATTAAACTTCTAGCCCCAAAATCCAGAAGAGCTCGAAAACCAAGGAAAACAATAGACACAAAAAAATACCCAGGTCCTGTACCTTGATGATGAGTTTGGGAATTAAAAACTTTGTTGTCTACCACAATAGTTGAGTAGTTTGTTTTGCTACATTTCTAAGGCAAACGTTGTATGTGGATGCACTTGTGTAAAAGAACAATTATCATGGCATGCTTTGACAAATGATGAAACAATTGGATTCAACCCTAAACCAGAAAAATACGAGGAAAAAATAAATCTACTGTGCGAATTAAATTGAATTGGACCCCAAAATCCATGAAAGAAAACTCATATTTCCAACAAAATGAATAACATGATAATAGGCACTAGCAAAAGCCCATGTAGTAAGGAAATCTTATTGTACTTTCTGCAAGTTAAATTGCAACCCAAAATTTCACAAGAAGAAAATTAATATAATGAAAATAAGCTCTAGCCAAAGAAACATCATTAAAAATCTCTGTGTGCATTAAAACAAACACCTGTCATTAGTATATTACATTAAAACCTAAATAGGCCATGATAAGAAATTTCGTAGTTTCCAAGCACATGGATATAGGGTCATAAGCACTAGCTGAGAAAATGTCAAAACTTAAACCAGAAGGCGTATATTAGATAATCAGTGATAATGTGTAATTAAGAGACTTTTGCGTTTCAAACTTGCAAAGGCATGCCAGGAGTGAACAACATGTCAACTCTACCTCAATGCAAACGCATGCAAGCAGTGAATGGGGATTGGGAAAAGATGAACAACGCGTCAACTCTACCTCAGTGCAAAGGCATGCCAACAGTGAACAACGTGTCAACTCTACCTCACTGTAAAGGCATGCAAGCAGTGAAAAACACATCAACTGTACCTCAGTTCATTCAAGCAGTGGTATTGCAAGTAGTGAACAATGCATCAACTCTACCTCAGTGCATGCAAGCAGTGGTATTGGGCATTGGGAAGAATGGCAGCCATAACCTTGCGGCTCACCATCAGCCCCAGAAACCAAAGCAACTTCATTAAATAATCGATGACATCACTTAGCCACTGGGTCTTGGGGCACTGGAATCCAAGCCAACGTCACTTGGCAGAACCAATGACAATTTTAAAAAATCAATAATTAAAAAAATCTGTAAATAAAATTTACCTTACACTATAGAAAAACCTTAATCTAAACTATTTTTTTTTTCAAAATGCTAGAGATTAATACATCTAACAGATTCATATATATCTCCTGGCGAAGACATAATAAAGGAGAATCGTCTTATATTTGCACCATACATACTTTGAACATCCTTAACTCATTTTAAAATTCGGTGAAATTTAAAAAATATTTTATTTACGAAGATGTCTTCATGTTTCATCTTTTACATGGAGCTTTATTTTTGTAAATGAGCATTAGGGAAAGACAATGAAGTTTTTGTAATACTCTTCTTCACCCTATTTTGTTGTAATAGAATATTACAATTTATTTATTAATGTAAAATTAATTATTATAAATTTAAATTTAAGTAAAGATATAAGTTTATTAACACATAATCATAACAAAAATGAATATCAACGAAACTAAATTAAAGGTTATCATCATCATCATCATCATCATCATTATATATATAAATATAAGGAGGTAAAAGTTGAAGATTTCATTACATATTTAGTGGTAAATGGAAGAGGATTACTATGCAGCTCATTTGTTGCAACGGTTAGGGTTCCCGGGGTAAAAGAAATCGATTTTGTTTCAACATTTAGGGGGGAGTTGTGGTGATTATCTGTGGAGAGGTGGGTGGACAGTTCTTTCTTTGGAGAGTCTTCTTTGGAAAGGAGCATGATGTTCAATTTTTGGGTGGCGCATTGAACTAGATGAGAAGAGAGTCAAGTGTTCTTCTACATATACATAAACTTATGCTTTGTATATTAACGGGTTGGGTGAGGAAAAAAGGTGCGTATTGGGAAAATCATCTAGAAGCAACCCATTTTATGCAACAAAAGGTAGTTTTCAGATATTCTTTTATGATCAAAACCATTGTATGAAAGAAAATTCCACTTCATTTTATGGTTTACAATGACCTGAAGACGATAAATTCCAATCCATTTGATTAATAGTCATTATTACATCGGTATGAAGAGAGACAAACTATCTAAATTGAGACATGACACCATTTCCTTTCCATTGTTTTTTATTATCATTGTGCCTCTGCAGTCACACTAGTGAGATATTGCTAGTTAGTTGTTGCTTAATACTATGTTTACCCTACATTGGAAAGGAAGGGATATTCCCATCTTCCACATTTGTTAACACTACATTACCAAAGAGGGATGACACCTCGAGGAAATATTTGGTTCTCAATTTGTCAAGCCTGCTATTATTATTATTATTATTATTATTATTATTATGTTGATTTGAGTTGTTGATGGGTAGAGAGGGAGGTCTCTAGAGAAGAACCAACCCATCCATTTGTTTTTTATGTGTTAACCTTTTGTTATGAATAAAATATTCCTATGGCTTGGGGTGGATCACAACAGACAGTATGACACCAAAAATCAAATCCATTGTCAAGCATCCTATATACATAAAATAAACTAATCACTAAGGGATAAGAACCGTACCTCAACCAGATGTTTGAAGATGACCATCATTGAGGTCTTGGTCAAAACTTTTCCCTACGATTGGTCCTCAACAACAAAGAGATATACACGCATTATATAATATGTGTTAGTATTCGCTCTAGCATATTCCATTTAAACATGTATATAACGCAATCACATCCATGGATACAAATATTTATAATTGCACACGAAATTGGATGAGAAATGGATACTTCTATTAATGTAAAATATAGATACAATATGAAAACCTAAGTCGACTCCTCTTCAGAACTGAGAAATCAAGTCCCTCCACCTAGGCCTCCACCACTTCTATCCTCCATAAGATAGAAAAGATCACAAAGACAATGGAAAGCTTGGGAAAAGAGCACCAATGACTTCCTCAAAGGAAAAAGGGATGCAAACTTAAGCATATAAAATTGGGATGGCTGACATTCAGAGTCAACATAACTAAGGAATGGCTTACTCATGTTAAAGACTACCTTCAAACAAGAGCATAAGGAATATGGAGACATGTAGGAAACATAGACTCAAACTGCAAAATGAGACAACTTTGTGACACATGAGACATCAACATAGACTCCATAATGACTGGAAGCATAACCAATCGGTGGAGAAATCTCTGAATAACGAGTATGGATACTAAAGTCATACTAGAAACCAAACCAATGATGAATAGAATCATGGACTCTGCATTGTTTGAAGGTGACATGACATCTGCCAATGTAATACAATATCATTTCCCATTTGGCTTTTTATGTTTTATGATTTTTTTTTGTCCTTTTCATGTTAAGAAGCTTGAAAAGGAGTAAACTGTGCTTATAGTACAACAAAGAGGAAATGGGTGTCATCGGAAAGAAAAATATTTCCAAGTAGTGGAACATACTACTATTCCCAAAGAAAGGAATATTATGCAGGATAAGGAAACTCGGGGGGATGTTTCCTCTGTAATGTCCCCTTTTTAATTTTTTTCCAAAATGCCCAATTTTCTATTTTTTTCACAATTATGGCTCTTGACTAGTTTTAGTGTCTTGGTCTCCAAATCAGCCCAATTGCTCCCAAATATTCAGAGAAGGTGTATGAATGATATAATGAATTAATTATTATTTTCTTGGATGTATTATGGCCCTCCAAACACTTCTACAAGTCTGTACTAAATTCTGAACAAGATTGATGATTTTACTGGCAATTTTGGGCTCAAATCCCCCCCGGGATAAGTGGTAGAAATGGATTCCCAAATGTGCAAAAAACCACTCAAATTCTTAAATTGAAGTAGGGGATGTGTATAATACATTATCAGAGACTCATATGCATAAACAATTGACCTCCCATGGCTTTTATCACTTCTTTCAATCAGATATAAAAAACTAGTTTTGGACCCTTGGGGAAATGAGGGGTAGTTTGCTCCAATTGCTATGAAATTTGACCCAATGGCCACAAATTATCAGTTACTGAACATGAAACCCATAATATACTTTAATTACAGTCTATTAATTCATAAATCATCAATATTTTATACATCCATTTGAATCAATCAATATTACAAGAGTTTACAGCAAGGTAGTGGGGAAATGGCACGGTTTCTTCATTATTGAGCAATAATACATGATATTTCTTGGCATTTATACCTGATATATTTATTAAATTAAATATAATTTAATTTACATCATAATACAAAATAATGGAGCAAGAGAATCTCCCTCGGAGAGATGAATAGCCCACTAAGTGCGCCTCACTCCATAGAGCTGAAATATGGTGAGAAAACTTGAGATGAAAGGAAGACAAGCTCAACTTGATATGTCCACGAGCTACTGTATATTGCACCCATAACTTATGAATCCATTTAAGCTCCTTGAAAGGCCTAAGTGGCCTCTCCAAACACCAACTAGGATGGGAATCTTTCACCCTTGAAATTGGCTAAGGCATGAACTAGTCATCCACTAGCTCTCTCTCTTCACAATAACAATTTTCACAAATGATAAAAAAGGGCCTTCTCATGGCTGATCCATGCCTTTTATAAAAATTATTGGTCTTCTAAGCTTCAAAATCCATCCATAAACCAAATCCAATTCAAATTGGTGTGGCTGCTGATGCTATGCCATGTGGCCTCTCTCTTCAGCTTCCCTCTTATCCCAAATTCGAGTAGGAGCCTATTTGCCTTCTCCAACTCCCATGAGCACCATCTGAGATGATCTATTAAGGCCTAAAATGTCATATATTTCATATTTCATCCTTAATATCTGACTTGTGTCATAACTGTCATATAATCTCCATCATTGGTGTCATAGATGTCATAAATGTAAGGGGAATCTAGCCAAGTGTCCACGAAACTCCCATTTGGATCTTCCTCTCCCCATGTAAGTTGCAATTCAACCCAAATTCTACCTATGAAGTATATGTAAAAGTATATTAACCTTATAATCCATCCAAAAACATTAGGCTTCCCATAGATTCGAGCTTGCAAGAGGAGGATGTCATTTAACATAGGACTTCTAGCTTGAGTGGGTGCCATAGTCTCCATGTGTCTCCATTCTCCATAGCCATTTAATTTTTCACTTTAATTCATTTAATTAACTACATTAAATAAATATTTATTCCTTATAATGTATAAACACAATTTATTACCTGCCTTATTAACTTCCCACCGTTTCCACCCAACCTAAGGAACTAGTAGGATTGATGGAATTTTCCTGCTATGCAATTATTTGAATGGGGAGATTACAGTCCTCCCCACCCAATATTTCTTCTCCTCAATCAATTTCAGATTTGAATGCTGCAAAATATTCTCCTCTTCCCATGTGGCATCTTCACTTGGTATATCCTTCCATTGCACCAAGTATTCTTTGATTGTTCTGCTCCTCAATCTTCTCTCCCTTGTCTTCAAAACCTTTTCTGGAATAAGTGTGAGTTGTCCTTCATCATCCAAAGGAGGGAGTGTATCTGAAATGACAATTTTCTGGACAATATATTTCTTGACACAAGAAACATGAAATACATTATGAATTTTACTCACTTCCAGAAGTTCCAACTCATATGCTACTTCTCCAATCTTTCAGATTACCTTGTAGGGCCCATAGTATCTTGGCTTTATCTTTTCTGCTCCATTCCTTTTGAGAGATGTTTGTTTGTATGGCTGCAACCTCAAATACACTAAATCATCAACCTGAAAGGTCCTTTCCTCTCTATGTTTATCTGCATATTGTTTTTGCTGATTTTGGGCAACCTACAAATTGTCTTTTAAAAGCTTTAAAATTTATTGGCTTTCTTCCACCCAATATTTAACTTTTGGAGCTCTTCTGTCACCAAATATCATATCCAAAAATGTAAGTGCATCATAACCATATAATTCTGTGAAATGAGACAAACCTATTGACATGTGAAAGGTGGTGTTGTAGCAAAACTCATCCAAGTGTAGCCATTTTGTCCAAGCTTTTTTTTGTTCTCCCACATAGTTTCGGAGGTACCCTTCCAACCATTTATTCACCCTCTATGTTTTTCCATCAGCTTAGGGATGGTATATTTTACTTGGATTCAACTGAGTTCCCACCAATCTGAAAAGTTCTTTCATCCCAAATTCACATTTAGACATCTTAGCATACAAAGACTGTTCTTGCAAAGTTTTCAACGCAATATCTAGGTGTTGCAAGTGCTCTTCCCAAGTTTTACTGTAAATGAGAATATCATCAAAGAAGACTAAAACAAACCTTCTAAGCTGATTGCAAAATATTCTATTCATACATGCTTGAAATGTAGTTGGAGCATTAGTCAACCCAAATGGCATAACAAGAAACTCAAAGTGACCATAATGACATCAAAAATCAGTCTTTTGCACATCTTCCTCCTTCATCCGAATTTGGTGATAACCAGATCTAAGGTCAACTTTGGAAAATTAATTAGTTCCAAATAGCTCATCCATGAGCACATCAATCCTATGAATAGGATATCTATTCTTGATGTTATTATTGTTGAAATCTCTAAAGTCTATACACATCCTCAAAGTTCCATATTTTTTCTTTACCAACACTACTTAAGAAGCATAAGGGATAGAGCTTGGTCTAATGAGTCCCAACTCTAAGAGTTCTTGAATGGAATTCTCAATCTCATATCTAAACTTCTTGGCATGTCTATAAGGTGGTATCTGAATGGGTGAAGTACCCTCCTCCAAAACAATGTTATGCTCAACCCCCCATCAGGTGGTCTACTGTGTGGAAGATCTCTGAAAACTTTTTCATATTTGTGAAAAGTGTCTCTATCTCCTTTGGGTGTTTAACAACTCTGATTTTTGGCTGGGGAGAGGTGATATAACATTCAACATCCCATTCTATGTCACCATGCCTCAATATATATCTCATACTATTGCAATTTACTACTTGTTTTGGGTAAGTGTGCTGCCCTCTCACAACCCTTAGTACACCTATTGAATTTTGAAATTTAATTTTAGGAATTTGATAATTTATAAATTCTCTCCTATAGAATACAACCATTGCACTTCCAATACTACATTAGTATCAGTAAAATCAACCACATAAAAACTATCAACAAAAGTATAGTTACCTATGGTGACTTGCATCTTTGGAACCCATGTGTTGCATTGCATTGTGTTGTGACCTGGAATGACAACTGTGAAGCCATCAAATGGTTCAATTGGTATCTTTATTTTCTCCACCATCTTTGCATCAATGAAATTATGTGTATCTCCTCCATCTACCAAAACTGAAGCTCTTTGTCCCAATACCACACCCTTGCATCAAATAGTGTGATAGCAAGGCACTACTGAAAGTACTACCATTATTGCTTTGTCCGGTGAATGCTGATTTTCTTCTTGTTTTTATTCTTCAGCTGCTATCTCGTATGCCTCCTCTTGATCTGAAATCTATCCTTGTTCATCCATACCCCATGCATACTCATCATTATCAGAAAATATTTATATGTATTGAGATTTTCCTTTAGCACATTTATGCCCTGATGTCCATGGTTGGAAGCATGAAGCACAATTTTTTCCTTCGAAGTTCATCCTTGTTTTGTCCTTCTTGATTATTCTTTTCAGATGTATCTCTTTGCCAAAACTTCTTATCAGGTGCATCCTTTTTCCAAGGATTTCTTTCAAATATGAAGTTAGGCTTGGGAGGAAATCTTGTTCTAGGAAGCACATTTTGAAGATCTCTAGTCAAGCTCATTGCATCATTTAAGTTAGTAGCCTTGTGGGATTTAAACAAACTTTTTAATGGCTATTCCAAACCTTCAATGAACAAAAATAATAACCTTCCCATAGATACACTAGCCACCTTAACTGATAATATTTGGAACTAGCCCCATATGTTTTAACCTGATCATGACCCAAGGTTTTCAGGCCATGGAACCACCATTCATTGGAATCTCCATCCAAGTGAAAAATAGCCATTTTTAAAGCATCTTCTTCCACCATTGGATTCAACTGAAAATACACATCCAATTTTTGCACCCAAGTGTTAGCATAACTTTGAGATGAAACATCAAAAGTAGGAAGTGGCACTTTACCAATGGCACAATTAAATTATTTGCTTTGGTGTAGATAATTATTGTCCTTTTTATATTTGACTTTGTTTTCCATGGTGAAGTACTGCTCAAATGTTATACTTCTCCTACACTCTTTATCCAATTTATCCCATTCTTTTGTTATTGTATCAATTTCAAATTGATTGTTAGTTTCTTATTTGGGAATAAGAAATTTAGGTGCAGTAGGCCTTGGTGTGCTCTAAAATTCATGGGGTCTATTATGAGGTCTTGTTCATAAGAAAATGTGCTCATCCATTGTCTTCTTTTCTGTTGATTGTGAACTACCACTATCTCCTATTATCCCTTTGCTTCCCATTTGACTAGCCATAAATTCGAATCCTTTTCCTATCTGTTGGGTCATGTATACCATATGTAGGTTCATGTGCTTTTATATTTATTCAAACAGGGGTTTTATAAGTTTGAGATACTTCATTTTCTCCTTAGTGTATTCTTCTCCCTCGTGAGCCATAGCTTTAGTCAAAGGTACATTTTTTCTTCTATTTCTTCTTCTACAAGCCGAGCACCTTCCAATTCAGATTATAAGGGTGTTGGTTTATTGATTTGAATCCTTTTTAATACCATAAGGTGCCAATACCATGCTCTGATACCACTTGTAATGTCCCTTCTTAAAAAAATTTACCAAAATTCCCAATTTTCCAAATTTTTCACAATTTTGGCTCTTGACTAGTTTTAGTGTCTTGGTCTCCAAATCAGCCCAATTGCTCCCAAATATCCAAATAAGGTGTATGAATGATATAATAACTTAATTATTATTTTCATGGATTTATTATGGCCCTCCAAACAATTCTGCAAGTCTGTACTAAATTCTGAACAAGATAGATGATTTTACTGGCAATTTTGGGCTCAAATCCCCTGAGGGTAAGTGGTAGAAATGGCTTCCCAAATGTGCTTAAATACACTTGAATTATTGAATTTAAGTAGGGGATGTGTATAATACATTATCAGAGACTCATATGCATAACCAATCAACCTTCCATAGCTTTTATCACTTCTTTCAATCAGATATAAAAAACTAGTTTTGGACCCTTGGGGAAATGAGGTGTAGTTTGCTTCAATTGCTATGAAATTCGACCCAGTGGCCACAAATTCTCAGTTAATAAACATTAAACCCATAATATACTTTAATTACAGTCCATTCATTCATAAATCATCAATATTGTATACATCTATTCGAATCCATCAAGATTACAAGAGTTTACAGCAAGGTAGTGGGGAAATGGCACTGTTTCTTCATTATTGAACAATAATACATGAGATTTTTTGGCCTTTAAACCTGAGAGATTTATGAACTTAAATATCAGATCATTTACATCAGAATACAAAATGCTGTAGCAAGATAATCTCCCTCAGAGAGATTAATAGATCACCAAGTAAGCCTCACTCCATAGAGTTGAAATATGGTGAGAAAACGTGAGATGAAAGGAAGACAAGCTGAAATTGATATGTACAAGAGATTATGTATCTTGCACCTGTAACTTATGATTCCATTTAATCTCCTTTAAATACCTTAGTGGCCTCTCCAAACACCAAATAGGATGGGAATCTTTCACCCTCGAAATTGGCTAAGGCATGAACTGATCATCCACTAGCTCTCTCTCTTCACAATAACAATTTTGACAAATGATAAAAAAGGGCCTTCTCATGGATGATCCATGAATTTTATAAAAATTATTGTTCTTCTAAGGTTCCAAATCCAAGTCTAATTGGTGTGGCTGCTCATGTTATGCCATGTGGCCTCTCTCTTCACCTTCCATCTTCTTCCAAATTCAAGTAGGAGCCTCTTGGCCTTCTCCAACTCCCATGAGCGCCCTATAATATGCTCTATTTAGTATTCACATGTAATATATTTCATATTTCAGCCTTCATATCGGACTTGTGTCATAACTGTCATAGAATCTCCATCATTGGTGTCATAGATGTCATAAATGTAAGGCGAATCTAGCCAAGTGTCCATGAAACTCCCATTTGGCTCTTCCTCTCCCCATGTAATTTACAATTCATCCCAAATTCGACCTATGAAGTATATGCAAAATTATATTAACCTTATAATCCATCCAAAAACGTTAGTCTTCCCATAGATTCGAGCTTGCAAGAGGAGGATTCCATTTAACATAGGAATTCTAGCTTGAGTGGGCCCCATAGTCTCTATGTGTCTCCATTCTCCATATCCATTTCATTTTTCACTTGCACTGATTTAATTAAATCCATTAAATAAATATTTATTCCTTCTAATGTCTAAACACCATTTATTATCTCCCTTATTAACTTCCCAATGTTTCCACCCAACCTAGGGAACTAGTAGGATTGATGGAATTTTCCTGCTATGCAATTATTTGAATGGGGACATTATATCCTCTTGGGTATGGGATAATCAAGCTGCAAAATATAAATGAGAGGATTTTCTTGGCTATAATTGAGACAATCTCAGGCTATATGGACTATAAAAATGACATAGGGAGTCGACGTTAAGCTCAATAAGGCAAGCAGATGCATGCAATGCATTTACAACTTCATAAAAATAGGAGTCATGATGGGAGATGTCCATCATAAAAGGTAAGAAAAAATATGATTTATCTATTTGAGGAAATGGAGGGACTACAAGGGAATCCCATAATTAAGGAGGACACTCAGCATGGGTACTAGATGATAAAATGGGATCTAACAAGGGTACCCATGATTGGGGAAGCTCTATCACTTACATAATGGCACTTCTAGTAGCAGTGGAATGGTTCCATGACATTAAAAAGCGGGTTCGTACCTATGGTTAATGAATCATGGTCTCTAAATAATGCAATAATGTAAGCGGAGTGAAATCCTAACCTATATGCTAGAGACAAGACATACCTATCAAAGGAACGATCATACTAGGCACAACCCAATACCACCTCAAGAAACCATTCCACAAAAAATCCTCACATTGTAACATCAATCCATAAAGATCAAAAACTATATAGAAATGGATAAATGACTAGACCGAAGCTATGAAATTCTAGTAGGTAAAACCAAAATATATGCACTAATGTACAAAGTTCCAACCAAGGCTGGAGGCTCAAATATAGGCCATTGAGAACATTAGACGAAATTGAAGTATTGCCTCAACCTTTAAACAGTTGACCAATATTTATTCCAATGAAATTATAACTCGTAGTAAGTATTTTCCTTTCTCAAACAAAAATCGAAAGTGAGATGGATAATATACTCTCTTGCAAGAGTACACAACGAGGCTATCCAGATAAGTCTAAACTTCAATGACAGAAGGCTCTTAAGGATTCATTCAGATGGTATGAAAAATATTCTTTGTGTTACCTTTAGAATATAGACTATCCTCATCCAAAGGGAGCATAGGGTGATCAAATTCCTCATCGAAGACCAACCAAAACTCATTATGCTCGGTCCTTTCAAGATCCTGTATGGAAAAAGGTCTATAATGTAGGTCCTCGCAAGGCCTTTCAGGACAAATCATGGTCTCGACAATCACTTCATCTAGGGGTAAAGTATCATCGAGACAATCATGTGAACTAGTTGAGTGGACCTCCAAAGAAGGCAGGAGCAAGAGATCTCCCCCTCTGCTCTTGAAGAGGAAATATTAGAGTCTACAATAGTTTCATATGAAGCTTGACAAATGTCATTTGTTGCCAACAATGGCATGGCCATTCCAACAGATGGGTTCCCTTCACCATATTCAACTAGAGAAGGGAGATTCCTAGGATCACTCAAATATGAAGTACAAAATGGGACCGAACTCGATGATGATAGAGTACCATTGGAAGTGGAACCAATAGACAAAATTGGAGCCATAAATTTAATTGTTGCCATAAGTGATGGACACATCCTAAAATCAATGTTCTCACTTTCCAGCTGAGAATTATCAATAACCAAGACTGTAGGTCCTGACGATACAAAGGAACTAGAATTAATGAATGATAATTGATCTATCGTCACTATTTTACCTTTGTGAGGAAAGTATACAACACAGAACACCAACGATACGATCGCCTTCATGTTATAAATCCAGTTTCAGCAAAGTAAAAGGTTGTCGTCAAGGGGTGCATAAACCACCTCGATCTCAACCAACACAGTCTTCCCTCCCAACTGGATCTGAAGAGAAGGAATAATAGCGTGCGGTCTAAATGAACATCCATCAAATGTTGTCAATATAGTCGTACGTTGAGACAAAAAGAGAGATCCAATACCCTTTCGACAAGATAATGACATGATTGATGTTGAGGCGCCTTCATCAATAATCATGTGTTTGATGGTGTTGTTTAAACACTCCACATGGACTTGAAAATACACATGGTATGGAAAGCGAGGTCAGACATGAGCCGTATCAAACTTGATCGTACTTGGGATACTAAAATCAAGATCTCCCAAAGCATCCAAAAATGCATTCCTCTGTTAGGGACAAGTCTCAAGCACCTATAAATACGACATCACAGAGGGAGTCTGGCCCAAATCCTCAATAATAGAATAGTGCTAGGAGGCTCGAGTAGTGGGATTGTGACCTGAACGCTTCAAGACCCCATTAGGAATGCATGGTATAGCCTTAGGCTTGTCAATATGCAAAGTAATCTCAAGAGGTGGAGGATATTTACCCATGTTTAGTTGTGACGGACCATAATCTTGTGCATGAGTCTCAACGTGAACAACTGAAATGTTATTGATACAACCATGGCCACCTTCCACAATTAGCAGTTTTTTATTCCCACCAGAACTACTTCCAATGGCTGAGGTCCTCAAAGCCATATTTTGATTATAAGGAAGGGGATTGATCAACACAACTGGGCTCTGTGCGATGAACTTTGATGAATCCTCAATTCGAGGGAATAAGTAGGCGTGATGGTCTCCTTGACATAGCTTGCAAGGTAATTTGACCTTGCGCTCAGGTTTCTTCCCCCCCCAACATTCTCATCATTCTTGTCATTGTTATGATTCTCATTTTTATTTGTAACGAACATAAAATAAGATAATAATTAAATAATTAATAATTAGGTTAACTAAGTTAGGTTACGAAATGAGGCATCTCCTCAACATTAAATTCCCAAGCCATATTTAAGGTAGGGCCACCATTTGTAAACATATCATCTCTTATCTTATCATTAATATATACTTTCCTTATGGCTTATCTTATTTACCAAGTCTTTTGGTGAACTCATTGTTTGAGCGAATAATTACTCGGCTCATTAATGAGCCGAATAATTATTCGCTCAAACAATGAGTTCACCAAAAGACTTGGTAAATCAGATAAACCATAAGGCAAGTATATATTAATGATAATATAAGAGATGATATGTTTACAAATGGTGACCCTGCCTTAAATATGGCTTGGGAATTTAATGTTGAGGATACACCTCATTTTGTAACCTAACTTAGTTAACCTAATTATCAATTATTTAATTATTATCTTATTTTATGTTCGTTACATCGCCACTCTCTTAGAAAGGATTTGTCCTCAAAGCCTTATAATGTTGTCGCGTTGTTCTTTGTGATGTTGTGGCTGATGAAACATATCGATAGGAATTGCTAAGTATAGAGCATAAATTTCAATATGTGGATGGGTAAATCCATCCTAAATTGATTTGTTGTTAACTGTTGGGATTCCCTACTGATCTGTCATCAAGAGCTTTGATCATATTAGTATCATTATCTTTCGACATTTCCCACTTTTTAGAATTTTGGTTTTTATGGTTGGGGTGTCGATAGAGAATTTTCACAATGTCATTTTATTTTACGAGTGTCATATTTTGAGCATTGATGTGAGTTGGAAGTTGTATTTTCATTCCTTGAGGTTTTAAGGTTTCATTATTTATCTTTTCCAACTTGTTTTCCAACTGCACGTAATCATTTTGAAACTTCTTAATCACTTCTACTTGTTTTTTTCTGTCATCTTCAGACTTCTTAAGTTGTTCCTTAAGATATTTGTTATGACTTATGATGCAACTATTTTCTTCCTGCTTGTCTAGAAGTTTCTCTTCAATGTATTTCATAGATTGTTCTGTCTTCCGACTATTTTTCAACTTCTTAATTTTCGTGACTAGTGTTTTGTTATGATTCCTTAATCTGAAAATTTCTTCGGAATTGTTGGATAATGTTTTATTAATTTTTGCAATCTCTGACTTATGAGTAATTTTAGAGTCATGTTGACGGGCCAAATTGGCACAAGTGTCAACCAAGAGACAACCCGATCCGAGAGTTTTCGAGATGCTCTCAGTCGTTGGGTAGCTATCCCTGACGGGATTAAGGCCCCGTTGCCTTTCCTAAATTATTCCTAGTTACAGGAGAATACCTCCAAAAGAAAAAATAAACTATTGTTTGTTAATTAGATCTACACTATACCTACGAATGTACAAGTAAAACTAATTGACCTGATTGCTAATGAATCGATATATTACAAAATTAATCACTGAAAATTAATCTACTCAATCAGTTAATTCATAATACAAGAATAAATAGTTAACTGATATTAACATGATCAATGAATTACAAAGAGGAATACATTATAAACACATGTACACTAATCACAAAATCAGAAAATAATTTTAACAGTGGTGTAAATATAGAAATCTGATTCAATGGATTTTTAATAAAATAATTAAAAGAAAACTATTAACCTACTCTAAATCCTATCCTGATCAGGAGCATAGAAAAACATTAACCTGGAATCAAATTGCCAATAAGGCTACTGTGCTGATAATCTCGAAAATATCCGAAGGAAATTCAGAATTTAAACAAAATTACACAGTAAACACATATATCACATATATTTGATTACAATATCAAATTTACAACATGACATATATTAGCAAATCAAAACCAGCGTAAATCGATAGATTAAATATGATGTATTTGCAAAATTCATCAAAGGAATTATGACAAAACATAAATACTGCAGAGAAAACGAAAAGATCAAACAATATCATAAATACATTTGCGTAGTAAAAACACGGTAAATATATATATATAGATATCACCAGTGAAGAGTACTGTAGCTACCGACAAAAAATTGCCCCAAGTCATAGAAAATAATTACAGTGATCTTGTCATGTCTTTTCCCCCACTATCGACCCCCTATCCAATAATACATGTCTTCTTTAAATACAAGTTACTTCATATGAAGACAGTTCTATAAAACTGGAAACCATAAAATCAAAATCATAACCAAATTCGTTAAAAATGACAAATGCCTCATGTCATTTTTCTATATGCACAATAACGTCTTGAAATTGGAAAGACTCTGTTTATAACACAAAATCGTAAAATCGACAAAGGCACTAATGATATAGTGACACCTAGGAAACAGTAATGCCAATCGATTTACTCCCGATTATCCAGGGATCATCCGGAAGGTAAGTAATCATCAAAATCTAAGAAAGAGCATCAACAACATCACCTGCGACACTACACATAAAAGAGATATAATTAAAACATAAGCAAAAAAAACAAAATGAAATAAACTACATAATGCAAACAATCAATACACACCAGTACTTGTAGCAAAAATAACTTGATTATCACTTGATTATAACTTCAAACCTGAAACCAATAATAAGTGCGCCCAAAACATTATAGATTAACAGGGGCATTAAACACCTGAATATTTACACCATTTGCCAGATTCCACGAATGCCCTTTGAATTGCATCAGAGTGACCTGTGCATTCAATTCAAGGACCTTCTCCTCATTCTTATGACTCTCGTTTTGGAGTTTCAGGACTCTACGAATTAACCTATTCTTATGCTTCTTAAGACGGAGCAGACACTTATCACCTGAATCAACTTTCTCTTTCAGCCTCAAATTCTCAGCTCTGATAACATCATCACATGTCACCATTTCTGTCAGTTCTATTTCCATCCTGTGTATTTTATCTAGCAGAAAACTGACAAAGAGTGGGTGAACAGTTTCACCAATTTGACGAGACCTGGGTAAATTAACTTCCACGGTCTTTCTCTTTGTTGGGGTATTGACCACAAGGTCAACCTGAAGATCCTTATTAGACACATGAGGGCTGCTATCCACAGGGTTTACGAAAGGCTCATGATCAACATCAAGACCATTATCAGGTAAAACAGTTTTCTCTTCTTCATCGTCAATCACGACTATTTCAATATCAACATTATTTGTCATGGCAGACTTACAAGCATTACCCTTATTCACCATACTCCTTGTAAATCTACCATTGACCCTTAACATCCAGCCTTTTACCCTTCAGCTTGCAGGTATTCTCATTGCGTTTTGGTGTAACCGGCGATAGATTTGAAGACTTCCTCATGTGCTTAGAAGGCACAGGAGTACCGGGACTACTTACAGGAGCAGGAACTGACTCATTGCAAACATTGGGGCTTACACGGCCATCAGGGTTTGACATAGGCTTACGCAAAGGTGAAGCCGAAGCTTGACCAGGCTCTTGATGCCTTAAACATTCTTCAGGACAGTCAAATTGACAATGACAAAAGGTTAATAAACCATTTGACTCAATAAACTCATCCCACGACCGATTTTGCTTGGACAATTCCCTCTCTATTAAAATCCTCACCAGGCCATGATGAAATAAACTATGATTGAGATTCTTCGGCCCTTTCTTAATGGCTGAAGACATCTTAAACATACTCTGAACTAGATAATGAGGAAAATTAAGAGGAAAATCGATAAACATAGCCATCAACTGAAGGTGATAAATATAAGCCGAGGAGAGATGACCTTCACAGGTCACATACCTGTGGATAAGATCCAAGACTGGTCGCCACTCTTTCTTAAAGTATATCTGGGACACACCAGTTCGGAACGACACATCTTGACAGGGATTCTTCAGCATTTGCCTCCACTCAGTCACCTCCATCTGTTTGTACTTGAACCATCTTTCGCCTGTCAACGACAAACCAGTAGCCAGATCAACTGAACGCTCATCAACCCTGAATTGGAGGTCGGCTATTTTAACCCTAGAATCATCCAATGACAAAGCAAACAACCTCGTCACCTCCAGGTTCGAATCCGTGAACTTGCGAATGAATGGAAACCATCCGACTGCTTCCACCCTAGCTAACAGTTCAGGGTTTGAATCAAGAAGTTTCATGTCACTGGGTTCAAACCTGACCATAGGAGGCATAGCTGCATGTGCACATGCACGAAGCCACACACAGAAGAGGTACCACAAATCAAAACATGACAGTGAGCTGGAGACTGAACACTCAGGATCTGGAGACTGAACACTCAGGATGAAGGCCGAGTAGGAAACACAAGAAATGAAACCCAACTCTGTGATAAACAAACTGCGACATGAGCAAACACAGCCAATAACCCTGCAAACTCGGCATGGAGGGGAATGATCACGCAGCGAGGCAATTGAGTAATGAAAAGTGACGGCGAAGGCTCTAGATTAACTCATGCTTCCATTATTTATTCGGCGTTATTGACATGAAACCAATCATCGTATACAACACAGGTGTTGAACGAGAAGGAAGCCACGACATTGATCACGTACTGGCCATTCAATGTGATCGACAGAGTCGAGTACAAATTCCATGATACCATATCACCCTCGTAGTAGGTAGATCAGAATTGGAGGCGACGACATGAATTAATCTGACCATAAGCAATAAACCTATGTCACTCTTACCTTAGATTTGATTTAACCTTCGAAGGTGGTGAGCATGCAACATAATACAAACCATCAAACCAACACCAAACTTTGCAATATGGACCATATTATAAAAATCAGTATTAAACAATTATGGTAATATTGAGTATGGTTCGGGGTCGAAAGGATGAACTTAGGATAAGGTATGTATGTATAAAATATTTGGCCTTTGATGTTCTAGGCCTTATCAAAGTTACAACAAACCAAACATGCATACCAATTGATTAATATTCGAATGAAGACTTATGGTGAAAGGCATAAAAACTAAAGCTTATCTGCTAAATTGGAACAATAAATTCATCCAAAGTAATGATTTCAAAGTAATGATTTTAATGCAGTGATTTATGTCCATTTAACCATAGTTCATAAAGGTTGTAAAAAACATAGAATTTCATCGATTCAGTAGCTCGCGAAATGTCACCATTTCAGTAGATGTCAATTCTTTAGATTTGAAATGAGAAATTCAAACATTTCATAAAAACAATATAGAATTTTGTTTGATGAAATATATTTTTTAAGGTTGTTGGGTAGTGGCACAACAGATGGCGACTGACTGGGCGGAACAGTTATCTCTAATTTTTTAACCTGAAATCATGCAATCAAAGAAATTAGATCCTTCATGTATGCCATCATATAGAAATGAAAATTTTAACATCTTAAACAGATTCATGAATTTTCACATCTCTAGAAATTTACCAGAAATTTACACCTTTGATTATTTATTTGATAAAAATTTTAGTCTCTCACAAAAATCAGCCCAAACGAAGTAAAATAGTAAATGGCTTGGTTTCAAGGAATAGAATCTCAATACCACAAGCATGGCCCTGCTGCCAGGAGGCATCTATAGCCTCGACAGGGTTGCTTCAAAGCCCCAAGGAATGCCAGTATCCCATTTGCTAGTTAGAGATATACAATTATGGTTAGGTTGAACTGTTACCGTCATCTTCTTTTTTATATATATATATATATACTTCTGAAGGCCATAATTCTGGCTTGGTAACTAGATAGTAACCATGTCAGTCACCAATCTGCACCACAGTAAATAAACCGGCTTGTGATGAGACCTTTTATCCCTCAAAGTTTTCTTTCCAAGGGCCATTGTCCAGGCTTGGTGACCAGAAATGACAATGTTACTGAATGAAAACCTATGATCCTGAACAGACCGGCTCGTCATGAGACCCTCTGTCCTTCAGATTATTTTGAAAATATTCCAACCCAACCATGGCCAGAATGTAGTTATATTTAATCTGCAATGAGATTGCCTTAGCAGATGGGGAGGCAAATCCAATTCTCTTTACGATAAGGGATAGCGTGAAAGACTTAAATAGATAACCTCGATAAAAACTGCCCTAATTCCTTTGGAAAAATCTTTACAGAGACTCATATTATTGATTTGCATTAACATGATTTAAGAATTTCTGGTAAAATCTAGAAAGATGAAATCCTGTTCACTGTTTAGGATGTAAATCAGTATGATAATTTTCAGGATAGTAAGATCTCCGTGCATGATTTCAGGATCAACCATAGAACTTGATAACAAAATCATCAGCTTGAAGTTTGATAAATTGATCAGACTCAACAATACGCAAATAAAACGACAAATAAATATGAGAAAATACTCAAAGCAAACAAGTAAAATAAACACACTAATAAAAACCACAAACCAAGCACACCACACAAGGTATGTACATGATAATCCCTTGGGGGGGATCAACAGAAATATTTCTTGATGAGATGACCATTTACCGGAAGGTTCTCGATGTCCCCCTCCAGCGTCTGTAACCTGAACGTGCTAGGACCAAGTTTTTCTGTAATAATAAATGGTCCCAGCCACAGGCATTGGAATTTAGTATGTTTTCCTCTGTATTCATGTTCCTTGTCCCATTTCAGAACTAAGTCACCTACTTCCAAATCCCTACTGGTTGATTTTCTATGATCAAACCAGCATTTCACAGTCTTTTGATGTTGGTCAAACTTTTTCCTAGCTGACTCTCTTTCTTTTTCCAGTTTAAGCAAGGTATTGATTCGATGTTCCATGGCAGAATATGGTGTCTCCTGTACTAACTGGGAAAGCTGTAGAGAGGGTAAGAATAGATGAGGAGGCAAAATAGCTTCCTTGCCTTATACCAGAAAAAAGGGAGAATTACCTATGGCAGCTTTGGGAGTCACTCTGTCGGCCCACAAGGCATTCGATAAGGCATTGTGCCAATTTTTATGATGATTAACCACCGTACATTTCAGAATCTTGATTAAATTTTTATTGGAAGATTCAGCTAATCTGTTACCCTGAGGATAATAATTAGCTGAATATTTTAACTTTATGCCCTTTTCCAATGCATATTGCGTTAATTTTACAGAAGAAAAATAAGTTGCATTTTCAAAAATCAAAGATTCAGGAACACCAAACCTGGTGATAATAAAAGAGTCAAGGAATGATATCACCTGTTCTGAGTTAACCACTCGCAAGGGGATGGCTTCCACCCATCTAGTAAAATAATTGGTGGCTATCAGAATGTATTTGTGCTATTGTGAGGAAGCTGGTGTAATTGGACCAACAATGTCCAAACCCCATTGTTGAAATGGGACTTCAATAATAACAGGCTGGAGAGGTAATGTTGCTTTCTTAAGTCTCCCACCTTCTCTTTGACACTCTTGACATTTCCTACCAAAGGGATATGCATCTTTTAACAACGTCGGCCAGTAATAACTAGCTTTGAGCACCTTATGTGCAGTGGTTTCCTCGCCAAAGTGTCCCCCGGCTGGCCCTGCATGTAATTGAGACAACACATTATCAGCTTCATTTCTTTCTAAACGGTGAAGGGGAACCCCTTCAAAATTATTTTTGAACAGAATATTATCAATCAGCTGATAAGGTGCAGATCTTAATCTCAAATCCCTTTTGCTACGTGAGTCTAAATGTTCAGGAGCATTCCCATGCAACAGAAAAAATTTAATATCATGGTACCAAGAATCAAAGGGAGCTGAGATTGGAAAAACTTCCCTTTCGAACAGAAAATGTTCATCAAAGAAGTGCAGATCAAATTCAGAAATGTCAGAAGATCCAGCTGCCAACTTACAAAGTCCTTGTCCTGTGACAATCTTCAAAGGCTTGATTTCCAGGTCATACTCCTGAAGTGCTGTGACCAAATGGGCTCGCTTTTCACCAAGGTCCTTCTGCACCAAAATATTTCTGACTGCAGAATATGGCATAATGACCTTGGTATGAGACTTCAGCAAATAAGGTCGGAAATGCTTTACTGACTTAAAGACAGCAAACGCTTGTTTGTCTACTTCTGGATAGTTCAGCTCTGCACCATTCAAACCAAAACTCGTAAAAGCAATGGGAGCTTCATTATTTTCCTGATTTTTTTGTGTTAGAACAGTGGCATATGAAGAGTCAGAAGCAAACATATACAAAATAAATGGTGTAGAGAATTTTGGGCTTATTAAGGTAGGAGCTTCAGCAATAGCTTTTAGTATATCATGAAAAGATTGTTTTTCTACAGCAGACCATTTAAATTCGGCATCTTTCTTAATCATTTTCTGAAGCGGCCTGACAATTTCAGTGAACCAAGGAATAAATCTAGAAACAAAATTTATCTTCCCAAGAAATGACTGCATAGTTTTCTTTGAGTGTGGCATAGAAATCTGTGCTATAGCTTGGGTACGTTCAGGGTCAATATTGATACCTTGTTTTGAAACTGCAAAACCCAATAACTTACCTTCTGTAACTACAAAGATAGATTTCTTTGGATTCAGTGAGATCCCATATTTCTGGCAACGCTCAAAGACCCTTCTAAGATGTGTCGAGTGGTCAGCTCTGTTTTTTGAAAAGATAGTTATGTCATCAAGGTAAATGACGACAAATTTCTCGATTAGGCCTCTGAACGAAATATCCATTGCTTTTTGAAACGTAGCTCCAGCATTAATTAAACCAAATGGCATTTTCCTGTAGGCATAAGTTCCCCAAGGGGTTCTAAAGGTTGTTTTCAACTGATCTGCTTTAGTTACTAGCACTTGGTTGTATCCCGAAAATCCATCTAAAAGTGAAAACATTTCAGATCCGGAGACCTGTTGTAAGATTTTTTCCATTGGAGGAACAGGATAATTATCTTTTTCTGAAACCTTATTTAGATTTCGGAAATCGACGCATAACCTGATATCACCATTTTTCTTTCTGACAGGGACGAGGTTTGCCACCCACTGGGCATACCGCATCAGAAAAATTATTCTAGCAGCGAGGAGTTTGTTAAGCTCTTTCTTAACAGCCGGTTCTAGGCTAGGGTGCATTTTCCTCAATTTCTGCTCGAATGGTTTAGCCTGTTCTTTCATGGGAATGACATGTTGCATTATGTTGGGATCAAATGTCTTGAGATCGTCATATGTCCAGGAAAAAATGTCCTTAAACTCATTAAAGAGCCGTATGAAGGTTGTTTCTTCTTGGGGAGTACATGTACTACCCAGATTTACACATTGAGGGTTGTGTTCAGTGCCTAGATTTATAACTTCAGATCACATAATGGAGCTGTTGGTCTTGCAGTTCCTTGCACCTTTAAATTTATCCTTTAGATCATAAAATTTCTCAAGTTTAATCACAGATTTAGGAAGGGTGCTGACATGATTAAGAGATTCCTCAATTGTACAAGGCTTATGAATTACCGCAAAATTGTACAGGTCTTCATCGTGAGTCATTTCATCGATGACTGCATCTTTGAAAGTATCCTTCATGGTCAAGAACTCGATTAACTGCTCGTCGTGGTCGAAAACTCTCCAATTGATGATGTTATCGGGTATGGAAGGTCTGAAAAGAAATTCAACAGAGAAAGAATCAGCAAGCATGCCTTTCGACGGAATTAACCTTGAAGCAACATTAGCTAACAGATCTGATTCCTGGTTCAAATAACGAGGAATAGAATTTATGTTAAAAGCTTCAAATGATAATAATAAATTCCATACCTCTACCTGGTAATTTCTAAGATGTACGGCAATGCAGTGTATAGTGTTACGTACCTGTCTAATGATAATTTAAGAGTCCCCTAACACTACCAAAGCTTTAGCTCCTAGGTCAATTGCCTTTTTCAGCCCTTGAATAAGAGCTTCGTATTCAGCAATATTGTCGGTGCATTCGAATTCCAACCTGCAAGCAACAAAGTACCTTTTCCCAAAGGGATCTATCAACAAGCACCCAGCTCCAGCCCCTTCCTTTGACTTAGACCCGTCAAAGTATAGAGACCAAAGGCCATCATTTAGATCCAAATGAGCAGTATTTGGAGTTGGATTTTCATTAGAAACTTGTGTAAAATGGAAAACTTCGGACTGTTGTACTGAGTGTTGGACTGGTGGAGTTTCAGCTTCAAAGTTTCCAAAGAAGGAATCGGCCATGTAATTGCCCATTATGGTATCAGTAAATAGTACCGGCTCATTAGAATCGTCCAATTCAGTGACGGTGTGTTTCATATAACATTCTTGATCAATTCAGATCTTGTTTGGATGACCATTATGGGATATCCATAAATGTGACCAGTCTGTTGCAAAGTATCCTTTCAATTTTTCAGACCAATCTCTGCTAAGGAACAAGCCATATGCTTCAGGGATATCTGCAACAATTATGTCAATGATGAAATGGACCTAAGGGTTTGAATCCAATCTTATTAGTACTTCATTCAACTTCCCCATTACCTTTACATTAGATCGGTCCAGTTGTACGATGCTTGTATTGCATGGCACAGGGACTGCGTTAAGTTTTTTACATACCGAATATGGCATGGCATTCTTCGAGGCCCCTGAGTCTATCATACAATTATGTACTTTACGATTATAGATTTCAAATGTAAGCAGGAAAGGAGGAGTTGAGGAATCTGATTTCTTACCTATGGACGAGGCATTGACTGAATATTTTGTTGGGTTGTCTTTTGTAGAGGCAGTTTTACCATTTTTACCTAGAGAAACCCCTTGCACCATCTTATCTCGAATCATAGGCAGTTTGAGGAGTTCATAGATATAAATTTTGGCTTTGATTTTTTTTAAGTCCTCAATCAAGTCATACTCTAAATCAAAAGATGGTGCTGACTTAGTATTTGAAGGTTGGGTTTTCGTCTTGACAGCTGAACTATTATCCGTAGCAGTTGTTGAAGGTTCCCCTGAGGGCTGATCTTTCTTGCTTCTAGTATTGTATTGATGCTGATTTATATTGACAACACCCACATCTTCATCATCGGTCAATTCTGATGTATCCCAGAAGTGACTGATAACTTGAGGATGTTTTTCTTCATTGTCATTGTCTTTTTCTCGGGTATCTTCAGAATTTTGTCCTGAAGATTGAGTTTCGTTTTCAGCTGAAGTTTCTAAGCCAGAGACTAATAATTTCAGGAAAGTATTAATTTCATCCACATTATTTTCCTCAGAGGGTGGGATCTGTCTAGGAGCTGTATTTTGGAAAGGTCTTCTAAAAGGTTGTCTAGGTGGGTCTTTATTTGGGGTGCTTTCAGAAGTACCTTTCTTTAAATCAATGATTTCATTAGACAGTTTTTTAATAACTCTTTGGAGGCTGTCTAGGTCTAATGAATCCTGACTCTTTTTCTCAGGAGTGGTGGTTTTGGAAGAACTCTCAGTCTTTTTCCGAGAGGAAGATGCAGAATCAGTGTCTACTCCAGGGTTGGTCTTAATGGCAGACATGTCTTTCTCGACCTTGATGGCTTCATCGAAGGTTCCAGTGAGAGTGGGCTTGGCAGCTCTCCTGACGAACATGGCCATAGACACAGGTAAGGATGAAGTATAAAATTCAATAGTGACATCTTCAGCCGGCCTTGAGGTAGCAGGAATTCTGTTTCTTAGAGTTAGGAATCGCTGATTAAAATCTTTTACTTTCTCCTTGGTTTCCATACGGATCCTAGACAATTCTAACACCAGGGCAGCTGGAGTTTTATCGTCTCCAAACTTGTTCATGAAAGTCAACTCGAATTCATTCCAATTGGTAATAGAACCAGCAGTCAGAGAAAAATACCAAGTCGAGGATTTACCCTCAAAGGTGTAAGGGAAAAGTCGACAGAATACATCTTCATGTTCAACATCCAAAAGCCGGACAGCTAGCATGAATTTTTTCACATGATCTTCTGCAGGCTCTTTTTGCTCAGGATTGAACTTGGGTAATAATTTCTCAGGATGCTTAGGTAAAGGATGTTGATTACTTGGGATAGCAACCGCATCCTGAGCTAACCATGGCATATTGGCATTGGGATTGGGGTTTACACCTGCCATGTTACTTGGTGTTGGAGGTGGTGAAGGTGGTGTTTGAACAACGTGAGGAGGTGAATGTGGTGGTGTCTGAACAACATGAGGAGGTGAATGTGGTGGTGATGGTGGTCGACCAGACCCTCCTGTAGCAGGTGGTCCTGAAGAAGATGAAGGTTGGTTGGTGCCTATTAGAGACTGTTGTAATTGATGGTCAAGGAAGACACCTAAAGGTTGCTCTTGTTCTTCAGGTGCAGACTCAGTATGGTGAGTGCGAGGATGTCTGATTTGTGGAAGAGGAATTTCAGTGGGTTGGATTCCAGTAAGATTTGAATAGGCTCTCGTTAAAATCCTGTGGGATTCATTGATGGCCTATTCGAACTGGTCAAGTTCTTTAGATGGATGGGCACCGCTAGTATTGAACTGATGAATGAGATTTCGAACAGTATCGTTCAACGGAGTCTCTTCAAATTGTGAGGACTGGAATGTTTGTGGTTGAGATGATTATTGTATTTGAGGGGTAATAGGCTGATTAATTTTGTGAACATGATTGTTTTCATCAGCCATTTGCTTAAGCTGGCCCTCCTTCTAGCGCCATTGTTAACGGGCCGAATTGGCACAAGTGTCAACCAAGAGACAACCCGATCCGAGAGTTTTCGAGATGCTCTCAGTCATTGGGTAGTTGTCCCTGACGGGATTAAGGCCCCGTTTCCTTTCCTAAATTAGTCCTAGTTACAGGAGAAGACCTCCAAAAGAAAAAATAAACTACTGTTTGTTAATTATATCTACGCTATACCTACGAATGTACAAGTAAAACTAATTGATCTGATTGCTAATGAATCGATATATTACAAAATTAATCACTGAAAATTAATCTACTCAATCAGTTAATTCATAGTACAAGAATAAATAGTTAACTGATATTAACATGCTCAATGAATTACAAAGAGGAATACATTATAAACACATGTACACTAATCACAAAATCAGAAAATAATTTTAACAGTGGTGTAAATATAGAAATCTGATTCAATGGATTTTTAATAAAATAATTAAAAGAAATCTATTAACCTACTCTAAATCCTATCCTGATCAGGAGCGTAGAAAAACATTAACCTGGAATCAAATTGCCAATAAGGCTACTGTGCTGATAATCTCGAAAATATCCGAAGGAAATTCAGAATTTAAACAAAATTACACAGTAAACACGTATACCACATATATTTGATTACAATATCAAATTTACAACATGACATATATTAGCAAATCAAATCCAGCGTAAATCGATAGATTAAATATGATGTATTTGCAAAATTCATCAAAGGAATTATGACAAAACATAAATACTGCAGAGAAAATGACAAGATCAAACAATATCATAAATACATTTGCGTAGTAAAAACATGGTATATATATATATAGATATCACCGGTGAAGAGTACTGTAGCTGTCGACAAAAAATTGCCCCAAGTCATAGAAAATAATTACAGTGATCTTGTCATGTCTTTTCCCCCACTATCGACCCCCTATCCAATAATACATGTCTTCTTTAAATACAAGTTACTTCATATGAAGACAGTTCTATAAAAATGGAAACCATAAAATCAAAATCATAACCAATTTCGTTAAAAATGACAAATGCCTCATGTCATTTCTCTATATGCATAATAACCTCTTGAAATTGGAAAGACTCTATTTATAACACAAAATCGTAAAATCGACAAATGCACTAATGATATAGTGACACCTGGGAAAAAGTAATGCCAATTGATTTACTCCCGATTATCCAGGGATCATCCTGAAGGCAAGTAATCATCAAATTATGAGAAAGAGCATCAACAACATCACCTACAGCACTACACATAAAAGAGATATAATTAAAACATAAGCAAAAAAAGCAAAATGAAATAAACTACATAATGCAAACAATCAATACACACCAGTACCTGTAGAAAAAATAACTTTATTATCACTTGATTATAACTTCAAACCTGAAACCAATAATAAGTGTGCCCAAAATATTATAGATTAACAGGGGCATTAAACACCTGAATATTTACACCATTTGCCGGATTCTGCGAATGCCCTTTGAATTGCATCAAAGTGACCTATGCATTCAATTCACGGACCTTCTCCTCGTTCTTATGACTCTTGTTTTGGAGTTTCAGCACTCTACAAATTAACCTATTCTTATGCTTCTTAAGACGGAGCACACTTATCACCTGAATCAACTTTCTCTTTCAGCCTCAAATTCTCAGCTCTGATAACATCATCACGTGTCACCATTTCTGTCAGTTCTATTTCCATCCTGTGTATTTTATCTAGCAGACAACTGACAAAGAATGGGTGAACAGTTTCACCAATTTGATGAGACCTGGGTAAATTAACTTCCACGGACTTGCTCTTTGTTGGGGTATCGACCACAGGGTCAACCTGAAGATCCTTCTTAGACACATGAGGGCTGCTATCCACAGGGTTTACGAAAGGCTCATGATCAACATCAAGACCATTATCAGGTAAAACAGTTTTCTCTTCTTCATCGTCAATCACGACTGTTTCAATATCAACATTATTTGTCACGGCAGACTTACAAGCATTACCCTTATTCACCATACTCCTCGTAAATATACCATTGACCTTAACATTCTGCCTTTTACCCTTCGGCTTGCAGGTATTCTCATTGCATTTTGGTGTAACCGGTGATAGATTTGAAGACTTCCTCATGCGCTTAGAAGGCACAGGAGTACCGGGACTACTTACAGGAGCAGGAACTGACTCATTGCAAAGATTGGGGCTTACACGGCCATCAGGGATTGACACAGGCTTACGCAGAGGTGAAGCCGAAGCTTGACCAAGCTCTTGATGCCTTAAAAATTCTTCAGGACAGTCAAATTGACAATGACAAAAGGATAAGAAACCATTTGACTCAATAAACTCATCCCACGACCGATTTTGCTTGGACAATTCCCTCTCTATTAAAATCCTCACCAGGCCATGATGAAACAAACTATGACTGAGATTCTTCGGCCCTTTCTTAATGGCTGAAGACATCTTAAACATACTCTGAACTAGATAATCAGGCAAATTAAGAGGAAAACCGATAGACACGGCCATCAACCGAAGGTGATAAATATAAGCCGAGGAGAGACGACCTTCACAGGTCACATACCTGTGGATAAGATCCAAGACTAGTCGCCACTCTTTCTTAAATTATTTCTGGGACACACCAGTTCAGAACGACACATCTTGACAGGGATTCTTCAACATTTGCCTCCACTCAGTCACCTCCATCTGTTTGTACTTGAACCATCTTTCGCCTGTCAATGGGAAACCAGTAGCTAGAGCAACTGAACGCTCATCAACCCTGAATCGGAGGTCGGCTATTTTAACCCTAGAATCATCCAATGACAAAGCAAACAACCTCATCACCTCCGGGTTCGAATCCACGAACTTGCAAATGAATGGAAACCATCCGACTGCTTCCACCCTAGCTAACAGTTCAGGGTTTGAATCAAGAAGTTTCATGTCATTGGGTTCAACCCTGACCACAGGAGCCATAGCTGCATGTGCACATGCACGAAGCCGCACACAGAAGAGGTACCACAAATCAAAACATGACAGTGAGCTGGAGACTGAACACTCAGGATGAAGGCCGAGTAGGAAACACAAGCAATGAAACCCAACTCTGTGATAAACAAACTGCGACATGAGCAAACACAGCCAATAACCCTGCAAACTCAGCATAGAGGGGAATGATCACGCAGCGAGGAAATTGAGTAATGAAAAGTGATGGTGAAGGCTCTATATTAACTCATGCTGCCATTATTTATTCGGCATTATTGACATGAAACCACTCATCATATACAACACAGGTGTTGAACAAGAAGGAAGCCACGACATTGATCACGTACTGGCCATTCAATGTGATCGACAGAGTCAAGTACAAATGCCATGATACCATATCACCCTCACAGTAGGTAGATCGAAATTGGAGGCGATGAGATGAATTAATATGACCATAAGCAATAAACCTATGTCACTCTTACCATAGATTTTATTTAACCTTCGAAGGTGGTGAGCATGCGACATAATACAAACCATCAAACCAACACCAAACTTTGCAATATGGACCATATTATAAAAATCAGTATTAAACAATTATGGTAATATTGAGTATGGTTCGGGGTCGAAAGGATGAACTTAGGATAAGGTATGTATGTATAAAATATTTGGCCTTTGATGTTTTAGGCCTTATCAAAGTTACAACAAACCAAACATGCATACCAATTGATTAATATTCGAATGAAGACTTATGGTGAAAGGCATAAAAACTAAAGCTTATCTGCTAAATCGGAACAATAAATTCATCCAAAGTAACGATTTCAAAGTAATGATTTTAATGCAGTGATTTATGTCCATTTAACCATAGTTCACAAAGGTTGTAAAAAACATAGAATTTCATCGATTCAGTAGCTCACGAAATGTCACCATTTCAGTAGCTATCAATTCTTTAGATTTGAAATGAGAAATTCAAACATTTCATCAAAACAAAATAGAATTTTGTTTGATGAAATATGTTTTTTAAGGCTGTTGGGTAGTGGCACAAGATGTCGTCATTTTGTTGTTGATGACTTTTTATCTATTGTCGATACTGGTCGATCACTGATTCTTGATTTTCTAATTTATGCGTATCTGCGTTTGTTCTTCATCCTTTTCGCTAATGATTTTTTTCAACCGTTTTATTTCTGCTTCGTAATCGTTTATTTCTTTTTTTATATCTTGATTTTTCAATCTCTGATTAAAATTATTTTCATCTTTTAATTTCTCAATTTGGGCAGACAATTTTTCTATCTCATTTTTCTGGTCAGAAATTTTTTGTTCCTTGAGCTCTTTTTGCATCTCATGTATTTTAATTATTACTTCCGAGTTCGTATTTGTGTCTTGTAATTCTTCATTGCCTTTTCAATAACGCTTTAACTTGGCTTCTAATATCTCTATTTGTAGTCACAAACCAGATTCCATGATCTTGACTTCTTTGGTGATAGATGGTATGTCTTTGATTTGTTCAACGATATATAGCCTTCGAATTTTTTTTGATGATAAAAGGTTTTTTTTTTAAGTCTTCCTTTGACTACTTCTTCAATAATAATTGGTCTTCTTTGTTAGGTTAAATAACCCCTTTTTTCCAAAAATAATATTAAAAAATAATAATTATTATAATTTTATTTTTATAATAATAATAATTAATTAATAATAATATTATATAAATGTTTTATAAACTATATCTATATAGTTTTTTTTAAATAATAATTAATTTTTATATAATAAATTTTTTATTTTATTATTTAAATTAATAAAACAATTTGAAAATATTATAAATATAATATATTATAATATATATATTATTTGTTTTTTTTGTGTGCAGGTCATCGTGGGAAATGATGGCGTGAGGATGGTCGCGCATGGATGAGCAAGGTGAGGGAGAGGAAGAAGGATGGAGGAGGGCCCAACAGGGAGGATGGGAGTGCGACAATGGAGCAGAGAGGAGGTGGTGCAGTGGAGGTGGAGGTGGGGGTGGGGGGATGCGCAGAAGAGCAGTGGAGGAGGTGGTGTCATGGAGGGGATGCGCATAAGTGGAGAGCACGGTACAGAGGTGGAGCAACGGAGCAGATGGGAAAAATGGGGTGCTGGTGGATGGGGTTGTTGAATGGCTAGAGCATGGCGACGACGCAGTAGGGAAGTGTTGGCTGCGTGAGAAGTGAAGTGGGAGTGCGGCGATGGAGCAGGGTGGAGCCTAGGTGGAGAAAAAGCGTGGGCAGGAAGCTGGCATGGAGAGGAAGTGGAGTGGGAAGGGTGGAGAGTAGAGGCGCGAGGAGGCAAGATGCCAAAGGTGTAGGGGAGGATGGAGATTGATGGGAAACTTCAACTGGAGGAGTGGATGCGGCATGCAGATGGCGAGTGTGAGAGGGAGGAGGTTGCACCAGCGTGGGAGAGAGGGGGTAGGGTTGGATGGAGCCACATAGAGAGCACAAGATTTCAAGGAAACCCTGTAGTTAGGCTAAAATCCACAAAAACCAGACAAATTCTAAAAATTAATGGCCAAAGGCCGGATTAGCCAATGTGGCTTTGATACCAAATGAGCTGAATAATTATTTGCTCAAACAATGAGTTCACCAAAAGACTTGGTAAATTAGATAAGCCATAAGGCAAGTATATATTAATGATAATATAAGAGATGATATGTTTACAAATGGTGGCCCTACCTTAAATATGTCTTGGGCATTTAATGTTGAGGAGACACCTCATTTCATAACCTAACTTAGTTAACCTAATTATTAATTATTTAATTATTATCTTATTTTATGTTCGTTACATTATTCCCACCCCTCTTGTTATTTATTCCCTTCTTTCTATTGTGTACGGGTTGCTAGTTACCTTTCTGTTTTGACAATTCCACAAATAGTACATTCGTCTATTGGGTAGGAGTGGATGACGTCGTAGCCTTCCTAGCCAAAAACTAGTTAATATAAAAACTCTTCATTTGATTCGTAACCTGTGCACAGTTTTGGTACATACAAATCCAACGATGCCATCAACATGTGGCCCAGGTTTGAAATTAGGATCATGGTTTGACCACAGAGTGCCAGGGATAATATCGTAAAGGATCCCACATTGGGCATAAATCAATTCTAACTGTTGATCTCTAAAGATATCCTATTTCTCAATAGTAACTCTAGACGTTGAAACATACTTTGCGATATCTGGTAATAAAGACTTCGTGAACCATTCCAATAAGGATTTAGGTGGAATGTTGGTCTTGATCAACCGCTTTCATATACGCCACTCTTGAATGTGGTCAGAAATATGGTTGGCCTTATCTGGTTGAAAATTCGACAAGAGTTTGGTATCAACATCATAACACACCGACAATTGAAGTGATTGAGGAAGACCAAGTCTAAGTCATTAAAATTCTGATATGTGCCCCCAGACAACTCTATAAACCATTTCATAGTAGAACCTGTGAGGGTACGTTGAAACAGTCATAGTTGAATGGAATCATGATTCAATGAACTCAAAGAGCACCATAAATGAAAAGTAGTCACATGATCACTAGGTTCCTCACTATTCTTACCCTTGGACTTCGGAATATCCGAATGAAGATTGGAGGGAACAAGGGGCCACGTCAGATCATGACATGCCGAGTCATTTGTAAGTTTAGATAGGTCAGGAAAATTCAAAGTGGCCAAAAAATAGAGTCTAGGTTGTGTCATTTGATTCCATGTTCCCTAGAAGGGTTGGTTCATATAAGGTTGATTTCAGTAAAGGTCATGACCTTGACCAGTAGGATAGTAGCCTCCTCCCATATAAGGACGCACGGCTATTTGGTAGTGAGGTATTCCTTAAGAAGGAGGAACCATATGAGAATAGTTATTCTATTGATAGACCAAATGACCCCCTCACACTTTGGGTGGTACGCAACCTCCATACATAATTATACCAAATGATGAGGGAATGGTGTAACTACATGGATCATACCTTCTCAAGGGCCCATGTGGGATATAGGGAGGATTTCTCATAAGAAAATAATTTGACAGAATAGTGCAGTGGAAAATGGGACATAATAAGGAATATAAGTTGTAGACCCAACACTCATGTATCTGCTACCACCCCCATGGGAATGAACACTAGTGTGAAGACCGAGTGAAGGAAGTGGAAATCCACCAACAAATGGAGTAGAAGGAAGAATGAGATCGCTTTTTAATTGATGTGAAAGGTAAGGGGATGACATGCCCCCCAGTCCAACACCAGGGTCCCCACTAGATCCTGGGATGGGTGACAGAATAGTAGTAGTGATATATAGCATGCCGAACGTAAAATGAACTAAAATTAAAGGAACTGACTGAGTATCAACACTTGACATTCCTAAGGAAAAGTTTCTATTAAAGGTTGTAAAGTCTAAAAATTAGTTCATGCTTTATGGGAAGGACCAACCCCATGAGGGTCGATATAAATCGGAGTCCCGAGAATCCAGATAGTAGATGAAGGAGGAACCTCAATTGTTCCTTCCCCAATATAGATGATGGGGATGGATGGAACTCCAAGGATTCTAAAGTAGTACTCATGGTAAGACCTGTATGGGAATCTATATGGAAGAGAGGTAGCCTAGAATGTCTAACCCTATTATGAAGAGGTGGTGAAGGATCACAAGGTAGTAATCCTACTAAACAATGATAACGATGAAGTGTCGGAACTTGATCCATGATGACTCCACAAATAAAGATACTCAAGTAACTGTGATCCCTAAATCCAACTAGCGAATATAGAGCACACCCCTAAGTAAACTAGGACAAATGAAAACAAGCCAAAAGTGAGTACAAGTGATCTCTTGAATGCAGCAGGTATGTATCACCTAGTTAAGACTTGAGACTTCTATACACTACAAGCAGAGGTGTATAACCAATTATAGTGGCCCTCAAATTCAATGTGTAAATTGACTGTGTTGTCTGACCCCTACTTGGCCAGGATACTCACAAAATAACCTCTGTAAGAACCACCTGTGATATTTATATAAGACAACTATGGTCACCCCAATATAATCAATGCTCAGGAAGACAGTTGCAGGAGGGATCCACTGTATTCAAAGGATAATAAATCCCAAATCTTGAAAGCACCAAAGGCACCTCAAGATCCTGAAAATATGAATAAGATCCTAGAAATATCTTCGACGCTATAAAAAAGGTAGTAGAGGGATATCCCCACCACCAACATGCGTGTTGCCTCATTCTTAAATCCCTTGTAAGAGGAACATCCCAAGAACACTAATTATACCAAGGATTTCTCTTATCTCCTGGACATACACCTAATTGTCTTATTTCATTGTCTTGGAGAATTTTACTCACAACATCCTATTCCAAGATTCTAAAACCTAAGATTGTTGGTGCACCCTATCAAATAAAAACATTTTCCTCAATTTTAATTTAAGCGTTAATTTTATAGGTTGTGATTACTCAAGGGATATAGTTGTGCAGCTAGTGATGTTATGACTCAACAATAAAAGAAAATATGTGCACCTAAAAACAATGCCAAGTGCAACTTTTTTTCGAAATGAAAAATGGTATGCCACTAAATGAAATGCAAAAGAATTTATTTTCCTTTTCAAATGCCAATGAAATCCTTCTTGTATGAAATCCTAGATGCCAATCTCATCCAAAAAAGCTAATGCAAGTACCGATTTCAATGCATATGCAAGATGCAAGTAAAAATGTAACTGTAGAATTAGTTTTGTATTTTCAATGTAAATGAATGAAAATGAAATAAATGTTATTAAAATTCTCGGTCTCTGCAACAAGGAGAAAACACAATCCAAGAAATACATTGAGACTAAAATACTAATGTAATAATGGCAAAACAAAAAAGGAGATAAATTCACAAGAACTACTTTCAAAAGAATTTTTTAATAAAATTAGGTCTCTGGTGACAACAAGAGCAGTCAACAGACAACATAGGTACCTAGGAAGACCCAACCATGGTCACAACCCACCCAACAACTTCACACATCAAGATATCAATGAACAAGGGAGGTGTACACTCAAAGAAAAATAGCATATATACACAACTAGGCAGAGTACATCCCGCTTATATACGCGACTATATGTTCTATGACCCACGTATACAAAGAAGGTGGTAAAAAGAAATCCAAGGGATAAATCACTCTAAGGGACTGTCAATGAATGAACATACTACTAATTGTGACACAGAAACATAGAGAAACATAGAGCAATTCAAGCAAAAAATACACCCAAACCCTTATAAAAAGGAAATTCCCCAACAGATTCACCAATTCTGTTACAGAGAAAATGTTCCTATGGCTTGGGGTGGACCAAAATATACATTATCACACCATAAATCAAATCCAATCTCAAGCATGCTAGATACATAAACTTGACCACCGTTGAGCTCTCGATCAAAACTTGTCCCTACAATTGGTCCTCAACAACAAAGAGATATACATGCATGATATATTATGTGTTAATATTCACTCTAGAATATACCATTTAAACATGTATATAAAGAAATCACATACATGGATACAAATATCTATAATTACACATGAAATTGGATGAGAAATGGATATTTCTACTACTGTAAAACATAGATACAATATGACAACCTCTGTTGGAACCTCGTCGAAACTGATAAACCAAGTCCTTTCACCTAGGCCTCCACCACTTCAATCCTTCATATGATGGCAAGATCACAAAGACAATGGAAATATTGGGAAAAGAGCACCAATGAATTCCTCAAAGGACAAAGGCATGCAAACTCAATCATATAAGATTGGGGTGAAATTATACTATAATCTCCTTACTCTCCTTGTCTCCCCCTTCTAATGTTTCACAATATCTCAATATATATCCCTTCAATCGGACACGGGGGGTCGAATCAGATCGTTTCCCGACATATGGAAGGATAAGGATCAAGGAATTCATTACTTGATGGGGGAAACTCCAAATATTATTTGTTTTGAGCATAAAACTCAATGTACACGAGTCACAATGGTGCAAGTTGTGTATACATGATTTGTAAGTTGGTGACCTGTGTATGTCTTCAAAAATATTTTTTTAGGGGTTGTACTGAAGCATCAAGGCTATGGTGAGTAAATGGGGTATAGTGAGTCTACATAGGGATAAGGGAACGAAATCAAGGCATGCTACATGAGGTGTGGAAAATAATGTTATAACACCTTTTCTGGATACATCCACAAACATAGAGCCAACACATAACCATATTTCCATGCTATGTATTGGTACTTTCAAGTAAGGGAGGAGGGGATGTCGTCCACTTCTAATATTAGTTAGAGTGATTACTTTGAGAAATTTTTTAAGTGTGCTGTTGATTTCGAAACATAAGAAGAGGGTAATACCTCGTTATTATTGAATCACTTTTGTTATTTGTATAATAGAAACGGCATATACTTTGTTCATTCATTTAGTTATGGTTTGCATATGGTGGAGAGGGTTGAGATTGTTAATTTTTCTTATATATTATTAGCTTAGTTAGGATCTCTATCTGAAATAATAACAAGTACAACAATATGCATAAGATAGAATAGATACACAAGACACAAATATTTTCACTAGGGAATCCATAAAGGAGAAAACCCTGAAAACTTCCTCAAAATAATACAGTTACAAATACTATGTCATAAGATGAACAATACCAGTAATAAGAAAACTCCAACAACTATATATCTCTCCTCCTTCTCTCTCTCTCTCTCTCTCTCATGCGAACTTGAGAGAGTGTGAGGTGTGTATAAATGAGGGAGGGTGCCTCCCTATTTATACTAATCAAGTGACTGACCTATTACATGAGTGGGGCCGACCTCTTATCCTAAGAGGGTCGACTTCTCCTAGAGAGACTCCAAAAATACATTAGATGATGTCTCACTGGGGAATATTGCCCCGGCTTACAACATAGGTTGTACTTCAAGGTCTATAAACAATAATGACATCCCGAAAGGAGGAAAACACATCTCCAATGGGGGTACAACAACATACAATGATAATATACATCAAAAAATCTTCTGAAGTTACAAATACATCAAAAATATCTTAACTAGGAAGGTATTCTCTCTCTTCCACAGTCATCAACATGTTTGGTCAAGTCATCATCGAGTTAATCATCATAGAGTCATCATTACGAATTAATCATCATAGTTGATTCCATAATAATCTTCTTATCAATCATCGAATGGTACTACCAGTCATCAAGAATTTCTATAGAGCCAATGTTTTTCATGTTGGGCGTAGGCCTAGTACTCATCTAGGTCTTCATCACATATGCGAGCAAGCCATCGCATAGGAACTCTCTAGGACATTCTTTACATTTCCACAAAAATAACCTGTGTATCCTACCTTTATCTCATCGTATCCATATCATCGCTTTTGTCCTGCAAAAAAAAAACACATAGAGAACAACTCAAAATGCAGACCACCTATGTTACTCTGTTCTATCACCATAGTAGTATGCCATGATATTTCATGTCATCAAGACAACCTGTAATATTCACTATGCAAGAATCTTCTAGGAGAATGCCAAGTGCATTATGTCTCTACACGGAAAACCTATGTTCTACCAGTATAGAAGCACTACCTAGGTGCACCTCAAGTGCTTCGTGACATTATCATCTCCAACATGGGAACAAATACATATATAGATATATATATGTAAGGATTGATTACAACTGAAAAACATGCTACACGAAGGATTTTATGTTCCAGGTCAAGCTCAAGGACTTATTACATCTGAACAACCTACGTCCAGGATTTTTTCGTTCAGAAAACCTTTGGGGCATATTACATCTGAGTAACCTATGTACCACTCCAAGGATCCTTTTTACACTTGACCAACCCACATGACTTATTACATCTAAATAACCTGCGTACCACTTTAGGGCTCATATTTACAATCAGATAAACTATCTTGGGACTAATTACGTTTGATTAACCTGCGTATCACACCAAGACTTGTATTTACACTTAGAAAAACTAAAGGACTGATTACGTTCAAGCAACCTACTATACCAGGGTATTTTCCACTCGGACAACCTATCTCATTTCCCATGTGATATATCATGCATCTGTGTCTTCTGGTCACTCAATATTTCTAATATAGAAACATATCAGGATTGATGACATCCAAGGATAACCTGCGAGCTTCACCATGACTTGTTACATCAAAGGATAACCTACATGAATAATTTTTTCTGATAAACCTACATCTTCACCGATATTTTACTCTTAGACAACTTGTCTCTCCAGCTATGCTATAAATCATAACTCCCTCTTTTGATGGGTCTCATTCTGGATCACACCAAGTCTTTCTTTGAAGTACTCAAAATTCACTATGGATAGAGGCTTGGTCAACACAACAGCTATATGATTGTTCGTTTCCATGTATTGGAAAGCTTCACTACTCCTCTTGGCACCATATCCCTGATATAGTGGAACTTTATCTCGATGTGCTTTGACTTGTCATGGAACACATGGTTCTTCGATAGCTTCACGCAACTTTGATTATCGCAGAAGATACAATACACATCTAACTGGAGATCAAATAAATCATACAGTAGCTTCTGCAGACACACTACCTTGTAACTGGCCGAGTAAGAGGTAACATACTCTTCCTTGGTTGTACTCAGCTCCATGCATGTCTGCTTCCTGCTAAACTAGGATATCATGCCAGATCGCAAACTAAAGCAACAACACGAAGTGATCTTCCTATCATTGGTGCTACCTTCCCAATACAAATCAACATAACCATAGGTTAATCTTCTTATTCTCATCATACTTGATCCCATAATCCATTGTACCTTTTAGTTACCTCTATACATGCTTTGTAGCTATCATGTGAACATGCCTCAGATCCGTCAGGAACTAGATCAGGGTGTTCACAACAAAGCATATGTCTAGGCTCATATTCGTTAGATAGATCAATGATCCAATCATTTGATGATACATCATGGCATCGACCGAATCTAATGAAGCATCACACAAAAGGTTCAAGTTTGATGCCATAGGTGTGGCTATCGACTTGCAGTACAACATTCCAAATCTCTTCAGAATATCTACTATATACTTTCCTTGACCAATGAAAATCCCATTTGCACTCTTCCATACCTCTATGCCTAGGAAGTAGTGCATCAACTCTAGGTATTTCATCTTGAACTCTGTATAAAGTCTCATCCTTTCATATTTAATGAGTTCATCCTCGCCCATTAGAAACAAATCATCGACATATAACAGGAGCATCATTGGTCTTCCATATTCAACCTTGAAGTAAAGGTTGGAATCCAATTTACTCTTGGTAAATCTTTGTCTCATCAGGAAGCTATCCATCCTATCATACCATGTCCTTAGTTCAAGTTTCAATCCATATAAGGCCTTCTTCAATTTGCACACATGAGTGTTCCTATCACGTGTCTCAAATCCTAGTGGTTGTTCCATGTATACTTCCTCCTAGACGACACCATGCAAGAATGTTGTCTTGACATCCATATGGTGTATCTTCCATTTCATAACTGCAGGAAATGCAATAATGGTCCTAATGGAAGTGTACCTTTCCATGGGTGAAAATGTCTCTTCATAGTCTATGCCTTCTTTCTGTGAGAAGCCATCTGCTATGAATATTTCCTTGTATTTCTTGATGCTTCCATATGCGGTATTCTTGATCTTATAATTGCACTTCGAAGTCACAACAGACTTCTTTTTCAGTTTTGGAAATATATCCTAGACAACATTCTTCATGATCGACGGATACTCCTCGATCAGAGCATCCTTCCATTCTTTATTCTGCAACCTCTTCATAGGTGGAAGGTTCCTTGTCAATAATGTCACATAGAAGGGCAACATAGCTTTTGTAAGGATTTGGCCTTTTCCTTTCTCTATGCATTTCTTATGGAGCAATATACCTTTCCACTTCTTATATGAGCTCCAATTCCTATTCTAGTTATCTCTTGTGGGAGTCCTTCTCAAGAAGTTTCTCTATCGGCTCTTGCGGTTCTGCCATGTCATGATATTCATGGTATTTTGGAATTTCTTCTGCAATTTCCATATCTCGGACTCTCATTTCTTCATTTTCCTCAACCTCTTGAATTGGTAGCCTCCTGGATATGAATTATGTTGATTCTTCATCAAAGGTTACATCTCTGCTAATGTCGATGTTCATGAATCCTAGGAAGTATATTCGGTATTCCTTTGATGTATAATTGTACATACATAGTTATCCTTGTTTCTTCCACTCAAAGGTGCATAGGAAGATCTTGTTCATGCAGCATTGTTTTCACTACCTCCATTATGGTTTAGTTCTTTCATTCTACAACCCCATTATCCTGAGGATTATATGTAGTGCTCAACTCCCTCTTAATCCCGGACTCTCTACAGAGTTCCTTAAATTATTCTGAGGTGAATTCTCTGCCATTATTTGACCACAGAGTCTTGATCTTCCTTTCGGTTTGGTTCTCGACCAAGGATTTATATTCCTTCAACTTAATGAATACTTCTTTTCCTTTCAATAAATATATCCAAGTATTACATGAGAAATTATCTATAAAGGAAACATAGTACACATACCCGCTTAATGAGATAGAAGACATGGTTCCACATACATTCGAGTGTACTATCTCCAGTATTCCTTTAGACTTGCTTTCACTGCTGGGAAATTTCTTCTTTTCATTATTTCCTTGTGCACATCCTTTGCAAATGATTTCATGTTTTTCCTGGATCTCTGGAAATATAGAGACTACTTTGCTTGCCATCAATAGTGCTCCGTAATGCAAATGTGCAATCCTTCAGTGCCATATTTCACTTGGTTCTATTGAATCATGAACCAATACTTGTTCAGGATGTCCCTTTAGTTTGTACAAGCCACTGTATTCTTCTCCAATCACTATTGCATCGTCTATTCTCTTTCCTTTAGGCCACATTAGGACTTGGCAATAAAAAAATGCGACTCTCATTCCATTTGCATCTAGTGCATAGATGAAGAGAAGATTCTTCTTCAATATTGGAACATATAACACATCCTTCATGTTTAAATATTTACTGGAGTCTAGCTTGTATGAAGCTACTCCACTCCCTTTTATGGGGTATTGATAATCATCCCCAAGTTTCACCTTGTAAGGTGACTCATGCTCAAACATTTTAATGAATGATTCTTTATATCCAGTCTTGTGTTTAGATGCCCCACTATCCACAATCCAATCACTGCTTCCATGTGGATAGTTCTCGTAAGTGCTGAGATTAGCACATACTCTTCATCTTAATCATCCTTCTCTCTTCTGAATATTTTTTTTATTGATTCATCATCTTCAACAATATGACCATGGTGTCTCTTGTTCCTGATGGGACAATCTCTTGCAAAGTGTCCCTTTTCATCACAAGTATAACATTGAAAATTGGAAGGATCTCTCTTGATCTTATTTTGTTTCTTTCCCTTTCTCTTGTTGTGATGGTGGTTCTCGTTCTTCTCCTTCTTCGTTTAGTTCTTCCTGGTGTGAACTGTGAGAGGTTGATCTTCAGTTGCTCCCATCTTCTCTTCTCTTATTACCAGTTGAGCTTCTTCTTGTGTGCATTCTTCTCGGAGTCTAATAAAAGAGATCAACTTCCTTCTTGCAAATATTCTTTGAATGAATGAGTACCATGATCTAGGGAGACCATTCAAGGTAGTCATCACACTTTATCCTTCTTCGAAATTCTCTTCAATTGATTCAATTTTCCCTTTGATTTGAGCAACCCTTGTGAAGTAATACTGTATAGTCTATGAGTTCTATATCTTCACATTCTTCAACTAATTCCTCAAATGCAACTTTCAATTAATGTTCTTCCCTTTGAACATTGTTGTCAAAGAATTAAATAATTCCTTTGGTGTCTTGAATGATGACACATGGGGGATGAGGTTATCCTTGATTGAATCTGCAATGATTCTCTTGGATTTAATTGAGTTCTTCTTATGAGTATCCTTAGCCTCATCTCCCTCTGGTTCTGGAACTTATCCATTGATGTACTAATCCAAATCATTTTCTTCAAGGATCAGGGAGATTCTGTACTTCCATGCTCGGAAGTTATCATCCCCTCCAAGCTTGTCCTCAAGATGAGTATGGTGAGTTATCTTTTCAAATGAGAAACTCAAATGAAAATATCAAATATTTAGATCTTACCAATTTGAGGTGTCCGACCTAGTTTCGGATCTAGACGACCTAGGGTTGTCTAAGACCCTAATTTTCCAAAATTGGAGTTTGGGAATTCTATTTGGATAAAAATATGCACCTCCTTGAGGTGATTTTCTCAGTAGGGTCCTTTCTTGAAGACTAAGGTGGGAATCCTTTGAAAATTGATGCCCTAGTTTCTCTCAGCACCAATGATAGGGTTAAACTTAAAAATTATTCAAATCTGAAATTGGTTCCACCAAAAGATGCGCCCTACTGAGGTGAGTTAGCCTATCCCTCTTTTCTTGATGATATGTGGAGAAAATACCTTAAAATAGGAACCTTAGTTTCTTTTATTGCACAGTTCCTTATTTGAGAGAGGTTCTGATACCATGTTAGTTTTTCTTAGATCTTATTAGCTTATTTAGGATCTTTATTTGAAAGAATAACAAGTACATCAATATACATAAGATAGAACAGATACACAAGACACAAATATTTTCACCAAGGAAACCATAAAGGATAAAACCCCACAAACTTCCTCAAAATAGTACATCCATTAAGATTATGTCATAATATGAACAATACCAGTAATAAGAAGTCTCCAATAGCTATCGATCTCCCATGCTCGTCTCTCTCTCTCATGCTAAATTGAGTGACTGTGAGGTGTGTATAAATGAGGGAGGGTGCCTCCCTATTTATACTAATAAAATGTATGGATTATTACATGATTGGGGCCGACCTCTTACCCTAACAGGGCTGAATTCTCCTAGAGACTCCAAAGATACATTACATGATGTTTCACTGGGGACTATCGCCCTGACTTACAATAGAGGTTGTACCTCAAGGTCTATACACAATAATGACATCCTGAAATGAGGAAAACATGTCTCTGATGGGGGTACAACAACATTCAATGATAATATACATAATAATATCTTCTGAAGTTACAAATACATCAATAGATCCCCCCATTGTTCTTCATTTATTATAAGGATTTTGGTTGTTGAAGGGAGTAATATGCTTAAACTCTTGAACCGAGAACTCTTCATTACTTTTACATAAGCTAAAACCTGGTTGGTAATTGATGGATCTACATGAATTCATACGCATAAGAATTAGTCTTATTCATTGCAATTTCCATTGCATAATTTATTTATCAATTGGAAGTTAAGTTAGAATATTGAGATTCAAGTTCTTTACTTAAATTTGATTAGAGTCAATTCAATTTATTGATCAAGAAAAACACTTAGTGTGGCCAACTCGAGTTGTTTCTTAAAGGGGAAAAGTTTGTGTGTATATTGACTAATTCCTTGCCTTTCTTATTGGGAATGTTATGAACCTTCCAAGGAATCCTTACTTTAAAAATATAGTATCATCATATAAACTATTAAGAGATTGGAGCCTCATTGTTTAGAGATGAGAGTTGTTATTTAACCTAGTGATTGAGGGTCAAGCTTCTTTATGTAAAAACAAAGTTATCTAAATGAAGGAAAATATTTCATTTGTGATTTTATAGAAGACAAAACTTTATGGTTTAATCATTTATAGTTTAAAGAACTATTCAGTCTCTTTTATTTTAGTTGTTAAAGCAAGGATAAATTTATGGTTATTTTTGGGACCCAAGTTAATATCGTGGAAAGATCTCTATTACAAGAAACTGTGAGAGAGTGGAAAAGAAATCGTAGCGATGTTCAACACATTATATCCCTTACTATTTTAGACAAAATAATAAAAAGTGGAAAATTATTTGTGGATGTATCCCTTTTTGGGTGAACAACGTATATCAGTGCATCTCTTGTATCTGCATCTGATGTGTTTTATTTATGTTTTTTTTCCCAAGTTTTTCTCTGCAAATTATGTCTTTCTAATAGAATATGCAATTTATAGAGTGTAAATTATCTATAAATAATGGGTGGAATATAATATCATGTTATTTAAATATTTTCTTTTATGGTTTATTGAATGATAGAAAGAACTAGCAAATTTCCAACCGCTTATCTAATTGTTAGGACTATGCACACAAAACACACGTGATTTTTTTTATGTTACAAGACAAAATAGAATGAAAATATAGTATTATAATTAAATAATGATGAGTAATATATTATTAACAAACCCCTCACAAACAATCCAAGGCTTATAGGGTATCCTTCTAATGGTTCATACAATGTATAGGACAACTTGTTACCAATAGTGTTTAAATATTGTTATAATTATATTATTGGGGTCGTAGATGGATGATGGATGAAGTATATGGTTAAAGTAGAGTGTCCAATTACCATAACAATTAGTTAATCATATGTATTATAAGTAAGACATAATACAAGTACCTACAATAATAGTTTACTCGAAATATGTTGGGTAGTTATGGATGTTCTAAAAATTATGATTGAATGACTATTTAATTTTCCATTACTCAGAAATAGAAAAGAAATTTAAGATATTAATGATAATTATTATTTACAATAATTTAAATATTGTAAAAAATATTGCCAATGTTTCTTGGGAGATAACATAAAATCTCTCAAATCCCATGTTTTGGAACATTTATGAATTAAACAGTTTGTTTGCAGCAGAGTACATGACAAACTTGCAAATGTTCACCATTTTTCCATAAAGTATTGGATACCCCCATCATCCACCGCATGAATGTTTACAGGTTCACAACCTTCCATAGTGTTAATCAATCCCCTCGTTATCACCGGATATTGTAGTGGTGTTATTAATATGCACATTTATACATAAAAAATTGTATATTAGTAGCATGGCCTTAAAAAAACCATACCCTACTAGCAACAACCATCACTAATACACAATATCAAAAGTGCGATGGTTTTTCGTTGCTCTTTCCACATTTTTCCATCACAATTGCAACAATAATGATTGCGACGTTTCGTGGATCTAATGACGAACTTTATACACCGTCAATATAGAGACGAAAACTAGCTGCCACTTGTCTTCTGCATGGTGCCCTTGAAAATTATTTTTTAGAATTGAATTTCTACGTTTCGTCGCTCTACTAACAAACATTTCGTCTCTATAGCGACGAACATATGGCCAAAAACTGCTTGAGAAATTTTAGCTTCCACACTAAACCATAGATAACTTTCGACGAACATTCGTTTCTCTAGCGACGAAATATGGAATTTGAACATAAATTTATTCCACGCAAAACTGCCATGTGTCTTCTCTATGGCGGCCTTTAAATTGATTTTTTTAATTCATTTTCTATGTTTCGTCTCTCTATCGACAAAAGTATCGTCCCTATAACGACGCAAATATGGACAAAAAATGCCATGCAAAATTTTGTTTCCATGCAAAATCGTGGATCATATGCGATGAACGGGTGTCCCTCTATTGATGAATTCTGGAATTTGAACAGAAAATTCTTCCATGATAAACCGTGGAAAACTAATCTCTATTGATGAAATCTGCATTTTGAACAGTAATTGTTCCACAAAAAAGCATCGCTATAGAGACATTATTCGTGGAAAGCAACTCAAGGTTTCGACGGTTTTGTAATAACCGCGACGAAAGTTCGTCGATATTGAGATGAAACCTGGAGGTTTAAAAAAATAAAAAAACCATGGAAAGGCACATTCCTTTCCATGGTTTTGAATCTTCAATAAGTGATTCTGATTGATGTGCAGTCTCGTGAAACTTTTAATTCTGTTTTAGACCAGATTTAATCAGCGGTACGAAGTGGATTTCCAGAAAGTAATTCCGGGCCACAAACTGGGGAGAACCTACCATGTGATTTGATCTTTTAGGGATGAGTTTAATACATGTAAATGACAGAAATTTTCAGATCTTATAAAACAAAAAATGAAAGATGAATTAAGATTTAAAATGGCATAAAAGCTGTGATTAGTGCCTAACAAATCCAAGTTAGGAAGATGGGGTCAATTGAGGATATCATGGAGGCTTTAGTGATTAAAGAGTAGATAGGGTTGAATGGTTCAAATCCAATCTGCTCCTTAATAACTAGATCCGCTTCAGAAATCTTCAATAGGAAAATCCTAAGCTAGACATTAGACATTTGTCAAACAAGAGCCACGAGGTGGCAATGTCACCGCAATTCCTAAAAATTATTACTACAAGACAAATGGTATAGAATGGAAATATACCTTTGTTTCAACCCCATCAAAGCTTCCCATGCCAAACAAATAAATATATCACAATACACTTGTAATATAACTACAAATGGTAGCTTCAGAGATGGAGGATAAAGGATAATTTCTCTTACTAGGTTTTAAAACTCAAGACTCCTCTCACAAGGGGTTCACTTGGTGAAATTTTTACATAGCACGATCATTCGCACGATATTAAAGAATATCCCTAATTTCACTAAATATTGGAAAATGCCTCCTAAAATTGTATTGTTGAAACCCCTCCCAATATACCTTTCCAATTAATAAAACCAAGCTAATTTCACCATATATTGTAGGTATCCATTTTTATCGTCCCACTTTTAATACCCCCTAACAAGATCCCTAACGCATACTAGTATATGCAAGAAGGATGTTAAATAAAATAATAGTATAATGATAATAATTATCCCATCGAGATTGCAGAGGAGACTAATCAATTTGTAGTGTTAGATTGTTGAAGACCCAACAAAATTGTAACGGGGAAGGAAAAATACGTAAAATGAAACCCAGTCAAGAGATCAATGTAACAAAGAATGTAAAATATTGATAGTCCAATAGTCAATGAAACGCTTAGAAAAGATGAGAATTGTAGATGTTTCACACTACAACCTGCCAATCTACCAATTTATATCATGTAAATACATGTACAACCATAGTGAGAACATGCTTTCTATAATATTAATAAATTAAACTCCATAAAAATGCAAAATTGAAACCCTTTCATGGATGGACTTCCCTACCTTCCTATCAAAACAAACATCATTGATGTTTGAACCCGAATGGACATAGAAAGATTCCTTTTACTTTCCAATAACACCATATGAGCATGTGCATAGCTTGGATTTGGGTCATTCACAAGATGCAATGCATTGCCTCCACTTCCTCTATATTTATTCTTGCAATTAAGGGAATTAACAACAGTTAGTTACCTTTTCTTTGGTTATATCTAGTTTTTTTATCTTTACATGATAGGGGAAAAGATACACTATTAAGTTTCAATCTTTTGGAGGTATAAATCCATCCCACAATTTGAAGGTTATCCCTTAGTAGTAGTTAGGACTGATATGAATCCATCGCATGATTTGGAGGTATGAATCTAGCCTGCAATTTGGAGGTATGAATTGAGCCCATGATTTGGAGGTATGAATCCATTCAACAATTTGGAGGTTATTCCTCATCCCACTTAAATAAAATAACCCCCATTATTTATATTACTATGTCAAATTAACCCCCCCACCCTTGGCCCCTTAATATGAAGCAATATATATTTAAGGTTTTTAGGAGTATTCAAATGCCCAATATGAATGGACGTGATATGATATTGCCTCACTAGTGAACCCCCCATGACTCCTCTTCCTCGTGAGAAGGTTGGAAGAAGCTTGGAGGACAGGAAAAGAACCTCCATTTCCACCCAAAAAAAGATTCTCGTGCAATCTTTTGGTTTGGTAGAAAATAAATGGGAACAAAAACTTCCAAGGTTTTTGTAGAAAATGAAAAATAAAACACAATTTTGAATAGTAATTTAAAGAAACGATGAAGAAATGAAGCCAAAAGATGAAAAACAAACAGTTCTGATAGAGGGAAAGTGGTTAAAAAATAGAGGTGGGCAATGCAAAGAGGGAACATAAGAGTGATAAAAGCAGGGAATGGTACAACAAGAACACAATAAAGACAATTAAGTATGATATTCTTATGTTTCTATAAAAACATTGCATAGGAAGCATGAGGAAGAGGCTAGAAATGAAAATATCAAAGTTATATTATACGACAGGTACAAGCAAGTCACATAAAATATTAATGCCTAGGGAGAATGTAGGAAATGCAAGAACCCTTACCTTATCAATCACCTTTCGCCAGGTCCATTGGCCCATACTGCTTGGAAAGAGTTGTCCTAATAAATGGAAAAACACTTTGTTGGCTGGCAATTAAATTTATAAATTAAATAAATAATCCATTCTTAGACCTATACACAAGTGGTCATTTTGCTAGGCATGGAAAATATGAAAATACTCTATGAAATAAAAAATGGGCGCACAATTAAATCAGCTAATGTTGTCTAGAAACTACTCTCTTGGGGTAATTCCATCAAGATATTTGGTTCCGGAGTTACATTCCACATGTCCTATGAAGGAAATCAACAATCAATCTATCCAGCAAACATTTTCCACTAGAATATCAACTCACATTTAAATGCTATATTACAATACCATTGCCTCACTGATGTGGAAACTTGTGTTTGTATTCGACAAGATTTCTTTAACCATTGTATTAAAACTAAAAAACGCACAAATTTTAAATTTTAAGCCTAGAAATATATTAAATACACACATAAATATGTTTTTACTGGAAATGTGTGGACACTGTTAATACCACCATCATGTCAAACAATATAAAACAAAAAACATAGGAAAGAGTCATGTTGTCTTACTATATGAATAAAATATCACTAAATACTCCGGATAAATATTTGTTATCTATGAAATGTTAAGTTTTCAGTAAATAATAGCTCGCACGAGTGTGGCTCATTGGTGGTTCAGTTGTTATGAAGTCACTTGTTGTAAATTGGAGGTCACAAGATCAAATCCCGCCCGGGTTTACATGTGTCCCATGTATTGCGAAGGGTGTGGGGAACATAGGGGTATAGTGGTAATGGGAATGGGGCTCTAGTTGTCGATTCCCTTAGTTACTAAAAAAAAAACTTTCTAGTAAATAATATTTACATATCGAAATATTTGTTCAAACAGAATGCACTTTGAGGAGCTCATGGAATGCTTTTGTACCGCACATATTAATACATTTTTTTTACTTATAAAAAAAAATAAAGAAATGGTTTAGGGGAGGAAGTTCAGGGATGAACCTGCAGAGCTACGAGCATGGGCTTCTTGTGAGAATCATTACATATGATTTTTCCATCATTATTCATTCTCCCATTGCATCTTCCACATAGACTTGGGGACCGCAGTGGATCTTTCTTGGCCACTTTTCTATTATTTATTTCTCAGCTTTTCTCCTAACAGTCCTTACAAACTCGGTGATCGACATCTTTTCAACAACATCCTCCAACTGCAGAGTCAAATTCAAACCATTAAGAAGCAAAACCCTAAACATGAATTTGTTGTCCTCAGGTTCAGGCTTGGATTTATTCTATAGAAACACTTTCCTACACTTAGAATTTGCAAGAATTGATGCATGCAATGAGATTCTGTTAGTTTATACAGAGAATGTTATGGATGGGGTCAATGTATCACTAATTACTCAAAGAAATTATGCATGTACAACTGAAGACAAGCTCTGGCATTCCACAATTAGTACAAAGCTCCGCTCAGTAGCCTCAAAACCACTCTGAGCAAACAAAAACAGTTTGATAAAGAAAATTTGGGCTTCAAACTCCAAAAAATTTCCATTTATCAAAGAAAAACTAACAACCGTGCTTAGGGTTTAATTGAATTGCAGCACATCCAGCACATTCAGTTGATAGAAGAGGAGGAGACGGAGCTCATGGAAAATGAACAAAATAAGGATGGTGGAAACACACCCAATCCTTCTGTAGATGCAACTATCAATAATGTTGTAAATGGTCATGCTGCCCCTACTGGATCTACATATCCTGCAATTTATCACTCACAAGAAGAAATCACCAAGGTCGGTTTCTCTCTCAACATATTTTTATTTGACTATAATATTCCTTAGTCTGTCCTTTATTGGTAATCTCTATCTTCTTCCTATTACTGCATATTTCCCTTTACAATGAGTATTGCCTTGCTTCCAATTTGACATTAATATTAGCTTTGAAAAAGGGTTTATTGAATTCTAGTCAAATAATGGGTAGGGAAGTTCACAGCAGTGCCACAAATTTAATTGCAATAAAGTTAAATCAATTCCATTTATGATTGTGGACCTAAGTTACAAATACAGGGAAACAGGTATGTGTTTCCAAAACTGAAACACACTGGAAACATGACCACTCATTTATAAATAGCACATTATATTGGAACTTTGAAAGAAATGATTATGAATAAATGAGAAAGAACATTTAAATGACAATCAAAGTTCCACCATCGCTTATATTGGTATCCTCACCACTCTACCTCCTCATCTAGCCTTTGGCTCTACCTCAATCCTCCAGGGACATCGATTAACACCATTCAATTTTGATGAAAATACCTAATATAAGCCTTAAAATATCATAGAAAAAGCTCATGCCTAATCAATGATTTTGGCTTGAGTGAAGGGTGCATTTTTACTAAGGCCATGATAGAGGAATTCAACAATCAATGGCACCAACATCGGGTTACATAAAGGGCTTGGTTATCTTGATTAAATGCCAATCCCATTCCTTGATACATGATAGAATCTAGTCAAATGACTATAATCTTTCCAATCCTAAAATCCTTTAAACTGTTAAGTCTGTTGAACTTTAAATGGAGTATGAAATTCTACTTTCTCCATATGAAGTCTGATGAGGTTGGAAACTTTCTCAAACATACTGGAACAAATAGTGGTAATGTTAAAAATTTAAGTAAAAGGATAGAAAAGGAAAGATAGAGGAAATGTCAACTTTTACCAACATTTTTGTTCAAGTCTAGTAAAAAACTGAGTCAAACCATGTCAAAATAGGTAACTGGTAACACATTTCTAGTCTCTACCACACATTTCTGTACCAAAATGTTCATGGCACGACACACCTATTATGGTGTTTCCAACAACTTAGCCATGGACTCTAGTGCCCTGGAAAATGCATTTGGTTGTAGGGAACCTTATTTCTATTTAATTACAAGGAAAAACAACTATGATAACTTCTACACAATTGTATTAGTGACCAGTGCCTTTCAATCAATCACTTCTATGAATGAAGAAGACATACTAAGTTGATTTAGTGCTTATAGATGAAAATGTAAATGATATCAAGTGAATGTATTCAATTCAAGATATATGGAATTAGTAGCAAGGTCATCTAGTAGAACTTTAGCATATAGGAGATCATTAGCCATGTAAACATATACAATTCAATTGCAATATTTAACCAACCAATAACCTTCCATTCAAGTATGAGGACTCATATAAATATAGCAGCAATAATATAGTATGACAGTTCTAATTATGACAATTTTATAGCAGCAATGAAGGTTACCAATGTAATGTGTATAAGAGTTTTAGTTTTGCATTCAATGTAAACCACACCACTCCAAACCTTGAACACTATTCTTAGCAATATAGGAAAGCCACCAAATGTATGTTCCAGACTTGTACCTATGCAAATAATTTAAATTTTCAGACTTTATTTACCTCTCTTAAACAATATCACCATCCAACTACTAGTTAACCTTTGATTCAGTTCGGTGTTTATTGTGGTTGCAGGTAGGGAGGGCTGTCAAAGTTTGACAGTTTGCAGTTTATTGCAGACTGTAGGAAGCAAGTGGAAGCATGTTGATATAGGGCTGTTACAGCCTTGTTTTCAAAATGGTTTCTGAAATGGTAACAACCAACATAGATTCCTCTCAAATAGAATACCTAGTGGCCCTTTAAAGAAAAAACATGGCATGGAGTTATCTTTGCACCTAAGAGAATTGGGTTTTTGAGTCCACAGAGCACCAGTTATTGTATTATAATTAACACAATAGCCACTTACATATCCTATTAAAAAAATTCTCAGTTTAGCTTTGAACTGTCAATTCATGGGAATTTTGACATGATGCCTAAAAGGAATGAACAAAACTAGAAACAAACCCACATTTTGCAGAATGCCAACTAGATAAATACCCCCAAAAATCATATGAATCAAATCCATATTTTATGGTGAGGATATGAACTTTCTTACCCTAATCATAAGCCATGATTTTTGCGCAAATCAAAAGCACCATCGAGAAAGTAAAATCATTAGGCCTCATCCCCATCATCAGCGCTTACAAACGCATCTTGAGAGCCTATTCATATTTCCCATTTAGAGCATACCCTACAATCATATAACTGCACAAAACCACCACATTCCATTCAGGAATATTGTCAAAGTATCTCACAACAAGCAAACACAGGCATGGCAACATTAAAATATCTCATTCCCTTCCTCCTTTTCCTTGATAACTGTTGGTTTTATGTCTCACATTGAATTTCCCAAGTTCACCTAGACAGCTCATGCTTCATGCTTGCAAGGATATTTGAGCCATTTCATCTACACCACATCCACAACAACGAAAAAAACCATGAACAAAATAAGAACACAATAGGTAATAAAGAAAAACATAGAAGGAAACAAACCTGAAGGTCTAAACATTGTTGCCATTCTAGAGGTGGGGCAAGTGGTTCTAGAAGCATGGGATCGCATGCGAAGCAAGTGGATGATGCACTAATAGGAAAAGTCCTTCACCCACCCTTCCTGTAAAAAAAACACCATAGCTTGTTCCAGATCCTTCAGTGAAAGTTCGAAATCGAAAACCCCCAAATGGGAGCCGGAGCAGATCCTGCGTGGGTCTCTGTTTTTAAATGCTAATGAGCTAGTGCGTGGGTGTTTTTGAATTCCACATTTTTTTTTATTATTTGCATATTTTATATATTTTGTTTTGTTCTGTTTTTTTATTTTGCATATTTTTCTTTTGTTTAGTTTATTTTGGGTTTTTTTTATTTGCAAATTTTATATTTTGTTGCATTTTAAATTAATTATAGTTAAACAACTCTATGTATTTAATTTAGTGTAGTTTAATTTAATTTAATTTAATTCAACTAGGATTTTTTCATAATTTGTATTGGTTGCATTGCTTGTAGTGAGATCATATACATAAGTCCCTTCAAGGACGAACACGATGATGATGACGATGATCATGATGATGATGATCGTGATCATGCTGATCATGATGACAATGAAGACGACGAATATGATGGTGACGAAGACAACAAAAATGATTATCATCATCATCATTATCCTCATCATCATCCTTGTCATCGTCATCACCATCGTCTTCGGTGTCTTCATCGATATCATCATCATCATCATCTTCATAATCATCATCATCATCATCATCATCTTCTTCTTCATCGTCATCTTCCTTAGCATCATCATCGACATAATCATCATCTTCATCATCACTTAACTTCTTCGTTATCACCATCATCATCTTGATCATCATGATCATATCCGTCATCATCATCATCAACATCTTCATCTTCATCATCATATTCATCGTAAACATCATCGTCATCCAATTCATCAGCATCTCCATTATCATGATCATCATCTTCATCATCATCATCATCATAATTTTCATTATCATCGCCAGCATCTTCATCATCATCATCATATTCGTCATCATCATCTTCATCATATTCGTCATCATCATCTTCATCATCGCAATTTTAGGGCCGGAGATCTCAGTAAATGAAGAGGTCTACATGATAGGGGGAGCATCCAGTTGAGTGAAAAATTAAGGATTGCTCCTAACACCCATTCCAAGGACTAATTTGAAAATTCAATATGATCCGAGGAAGTAGTAAATAAAAATACAACTTTTTGGGCCCTGTGAAGCCTCATGTTCTTAGATTTGTGCACATGAAGAATCAAGACTTATGGACCTAGTCCGGTGTCTTAAAAGAGGAAGATCCAAACTGAGCAGTTTGGTAGTTCCATAAAGTGCATTCTTTACTGGATTGAATAATCACTCATAACCATTCTATTATAATGTTGGCGAAGCTCAAAACAATTTAGTGAAGACCAAGGTAAATATCTTGTCATCACATCTTCATCATCATCATCATCTTCATCAGCATATTCATCATCATCACCGTCACCATCATCATCATCTTCATCATCATCATCATCATCATCATCATCATCATCATCATCATCATCATCCTCATCCTAATCATCATCATGATAATCATGATAATCATGATCATCAACTTCATCATCCTCATCCTAGACATCATCACCATCCTTATCATCCTCATCCTCATCATCATTGACCAAAAGAGACACCATCGAGTGGAATCAATCCTCCATTTGAAGGTCCTTCCAAATTCCAATGGATTATTTTATAAACGACCTAACGACCGACTTTTTCACTGACCCAACAGAGTTGTCCCTTATCTAATCTCTATAAACTATATTCTCCATGGATCGGGAGAGTAGAGACCACTTTATATATGTATGGGATTTCATTAACTAGAATAATAATAATGATGTATCTACGCATGTCTCTATATTTAGGGTGTTTGTTTTAATCACAACTTAGACTTCCTTATTATCTAGTTTAACATTTTTAGGGTTTGGGTTTGGTCTTAGTTATATAGTCAACATTATCAATTTCCTAATTTTCTCTTGAAATGTGTTGTTAAAGATATATTAATAAATCTTTATCCATTACTCAAATTGACTGATTGTCTTGAAGATGAACCTTGATAAAGGTTCGTAATGTTGACATATCAAATGGAGTCTACAATTACCTTGGATACCAGTCCTCAAACCTATTAACCCAGAATTTAAGAGAAGAGATTGTAAATATGTTTTTTGTCAAAATAACACTGTTGAATCTGTAAGGTTCACAAAGAGATTATAGTATATAATAGTCCTTGTTTTTTGTCTAACCTTTTCACATAAATATAAGATGAAAATTTGAAAAGATAAGTGTGGAATTCGTCTCAAACTTCTTCTTGTGTGAGATCCAAATACTAGTAAGATCTGCATTGAAGTTTGAAGGATAGTTTTTCCAATGTGTTTGAATAATAATTATATGCACCAAGTTTTGAAAAGAGAAATGAGAATCCCTATCAATCCCTCTCATTTGACATCTAGATGTTAGTAGACTCAAGACTAAAGTTTGAAAGATAAATTTTCAAGTCTTCTAATACTTAGGTTTATTATGGTGAAGACGATGCTTAGGGATTAGGTGGAGTTTGAAATTGAATAGCTAGTTACTCATGAATTGTGTCCATATGGCTAGTTAATTTCTCACAACCCTTCAAAGTAAAATGAGATCACCTGCCCTTCAAATTTGATCCCTAGCAACCAATGATCAAATTTGAAGGGTGGGTCTTAATTTCAATTGGAAGGGAATTTATTCTCTCAGCCCTTCATAGATGAATGGAAATATAAATAATTGTACTTTAATTGACAAGTATAAATTAACCAAACCCTTTCACACAAAAAAAAATGCAAAAAACAAATATTGTTCTTTCAGCGTTTGTTGTGAAAGCACGCATATATGTGATGGAGGGGCCTAAGTCAATTGAATCCTTGCAACTAATTGCATGTCTGAGTCTAACAATCCACCTTTTAAATTGTACCAGAATACCAAAAGAAGTTTATTAATGGCTGATTTTAGAAAGTTATAGGTGTGAGTAGTTAAGTGCTTGTGGCTCTAAAATTTGTTGTGTTTTGTACCAGTCCACGATTCACTGAATCCATAGTCATGGGTAGGAATTTAAATTATTTAATGAAAACAATTAATGTGTATAACCTCTATGTCGATACCGTTTTCCATGCTGATGCTTTCCACTACCCTCTTTATTGTCTTACCAAAAGGCATGATACTGAGGAAAGAGGACCTAAAATTATGGACTTCACCTTCAATGAATTCCTTGCAATCACATTGATAAGGCATGATAAGAAGATCAGAACAATCCAACTTGTCAAATCTTAGTTGATAGTGTTAATTAATGACCTACAAGGTAAATTTAATATAAGACTTACTTATCGTTCTCTCTTACTCTTTGCATCTTAATGATTTAATATTTTAAGGTTGTCTTCACGCCTTGACCCAACTCATATTATAAGGTGAGGACGTGTAGACATAATAATCCTTAGTTATGACTATGAGATGAGGATTTAAAGAGAAGAGGATGTAAATACAATTAATTTTTATAAGTATTTTGGTAGCTGTGAGGACAAATGCCGTGAGAAACCACAAATGTTTGGAAGGAGTACGGAAGGAGATAACATCACGATCATGCCACTCATCAAACTACGAGCTGACCAATAATCATATCCCTTAACGCCATTTGTGACACTCCTTAGGTGAAGATCATGTCCAAAGCATCACCGATTCACCATCCTTCTTGACTCCAAAGATCCGGCACGTGGCTTGCGTAGAAAATAGAGGGAGATCATGAAGTTCATATCTTTGAAGCGATGAACCTGGCCTCTACATGAAGCAAGGGGATGTGGCTAGCCGAAACTGTTCCAAACACTAGTCATTAGAGGAATTTTGGGGTCTAAAATGGGCCTCCTAAGGAAAATAATAAAATAATAGTTAAAATAATAAAATAATATTGATTAATTTTGGAGGAAGAAAGAAAAAACTACTTTTTGTGTTCGTATTTTCGACATATCTCCCTGTGTTTTTACTCAAATTTCGACTGGGAGAGCTTGTTGGATGTGGAATTTGATTTTGCATCCAACGGGTACCCACACTGCATACTTTTGACGGACCCCGCTACCCCAAAAACAAGAAATACCTGAAAAAACGTGATGATGATGTCATCATCACATTTTTTCAGGTA
>LPNX010081308.1:316777-434277 GCA_001517045.1 Pseudotsuga menziesii | reverse complement strand
TTCTAACTCTTCTTGGGAAGAAGAGTCTTCTATTACTGTGATTTTCTCCTGAGCTAACTTAGGGTTTAAAAGCTTTTTCATGTTCAATCTCAATTTATTATTAGGTCTGGTTTTAGGTTTGCAGCCTACTCTTATCTCTCCCAACATGTTCAAGGTTTTTCCTTGGTGCTTAAAGGCTGCAAGCTGAACCACCTTTCTTTTGACTCCTTGTGAAACCAATTTTTCTTCAAACTGCTCTTATGAACTCTATGCATTGTCAACCCTAGCTTTATTAATCAGTGGGATTTTCATTCTTTCTGAATGTACTCCTGTATGGACCTGTTCTTGTTTTAGCATGCCTTCATCTACTCCCTGGTTTACATCTTCATTTAGGGTATTTTCTACATGATTTAAATCCTGCTTTTGAACTTTTGATGATTCATCCTCATCAATTTTATTTTGCTGTTCACTTTCAGGCTTTTCAACCCTTTGTGTCATAGACCTTTCTTGTACATTATCTTCTTCTACTTCGACTATGACCTCTTTCTTCAATTTTTTGACTAAGTTCTGTGCTTTGTTCACCCGTCTTTTCTTTGATTGGTCCTCTTTCTCACTTTGAAACCCAGACCAGGATAAAAAATAATCCGAGGTCTTTCCTTTCTTTTGGAGCACGGTACTAATGATTAATTTTATCAGACCATGATGGAATATGGACTGCTTAGTATGATCCTGATGCTCCCTTACTTTGCTAGGTATATTTTGCAAACTTTTAAGGAAAAAGAAAGGGAGATTCATCTTTGATTCATGATTTAAATTCTACATAAACCTGAAATTATATTTAAACACAAAGGCATATCTTCCTCCACAAGTTACATAGCTTTGTAGGATCTTGATTGGCTCTCTCCACTCTCGTTTGAACTTCTGTTTATGTACTCCTTTACCCCAATCTGCAACAACATTTGGAAGCGAGTAATTCTATGAATTAAAAACAAAAGGCACCTTCTTGAACCAATACTCACCTTCATCAGCAATGCATGTAGCTTTTGCTATTAACTCTCTAGTCAGCTCAATTTTTAGGGTATCAAATGTGACTATGTCTTTTTCTAATCCCTGAGAAAATTTGTATGAAACCTCTATATGATGACCATCAATTTTCTCAAAATAATTCAACCAACCTGCTTCTGAAAATAACCTTGCAAAGTCACGAAAAGTTTGAGTCCAAGACATGTCTGAAGGATCAACCCTATTCGTTTTCCCACTTCTCTTCATTCTGAGTGATAAACCTTAATTGTTTTTTTCTTCAGCAAAGAGTTAAAACTATTTGAAAGTTTGTTATTTTAACAGTCAACCATAAGCTGAGAAAATTAAAATCCTTGATATGAATTTTCCTTCACAAACTGATAAGTATTTCGACCCACTGACAAAATAGACTAACAATTGAGCAAAAATCGGGTTCATAAACTTGCATTTCTTAATTAACACCAATAACTAATCCTCTGTCAAAGCGAGCCCGAACTCATGGAGCATGTCAGCAATTTGTTTCATGCCTGTCTTAATAATGAATTCGGTTGCTAAAAATTTGCTTTCTTGTTTCCTAGGTGAGTAATAAATTTCATAAGTCTATCTTCGACTGCCACGATCACACCGATCAATTACCCTGCAAACCCTAAATAGCTAATCGTCTTCATTCTTCAACCACGAACTGCCATGTCTCAATACAATTTCTGTGATTTTGCATGCATTCAGTAAATACGTAATTGATAATGAATTATCCTCATCGTGCATGATCATTGTTATTTAAAGAATCTGCATCCTCCAACCTCCGGACAGCTGCAACTCACCCAAATGATTTTTTTTTTCTAATCTCAAAACACTTGTCACAATTATTATTATGGCCCAAACATGTATCAATATCCCTGACAGGTGCGAAAAACTCCTCTCATGCACAAATTTTGGAAATCATGAGAAAAATCATGACTTTTTCAAAAGGCACGATTTTCTTGTAGCGCCCTTGTTCATATTTTCTGTCTTTGCACTACAAGAATATCTATTTAATGATTTTTTAAACCAAAACTCAAAACAATGTGTTAAATCTTGGTAAATAACCTTTAATAAGACCCTATGATATTTCTTTAGAACCTTTCAGAAATATATACATCCTATAAGCCCATAAAAACCATGAAATTTACTAAGTAAAGCCAAAATTAAAAAGAAAACCTATTAAATCAACTATAAACATAAGCCTAATATCACAATACTTTAAAAGAAACCAAGCTCAAAACTTTAAATCAATAAGAAAATTGATGTTTAAAGACAAGCATATGGTTCAAAAATAGAAAACAAAAACATGCTATAACATTTGGCTCCTGCTGCGGGATGAAGTCCTCCCTGTGAGGCTTCAAGAACCTGTAGATCAGTGCCTTCTATGCTGTAACTGAAACTGCCTTCTATTCTACAAAATATCCATTGGGCCATGGATTCTTTATTCAAACCTTCACACACCGGTATATACAATGAAAGTCAAATCTTTTTCCCTCAAAAACTGTAAAAATGCTTGAGGAATCGTCCATTGACTGGATTAGACAACTCATCACCATCCAAGGTCTGTAATATAAAAGTATTATTCTCCAGAATCTTTGACACTATGAAAGGACCAAACCATAAATTATCAAACTTACCATGTTTTCCTTTCTGTTCCTTTCTAGCATCCCATCTCAATACCATATCTCCATTAAAAAAGGTGTTATCTTTGATCTTTCTATCAAACCTTTCTTTGATCTTCTTTCTATACAGCTGAGCCTTTTCTTCTACTGATTCACGCTCTTGCTATAATTCAATTAGTGCATAAATTCTCCTTTGAATGTCACTGGGTTCCTCTTGACTATCTTGAAGAAGTTTCATCACTGGAATACCAAGTTGAACAGGAAACACTACATCAGTGCGATATACCAGCTGGAAAGGAGAAGTTCCATTTGCCTTTTCAATTGTTCTCTTGTCATCCCACAGTGCATATTTTAGCATTGAGTCCCATGACCTTTTATTATGAGTCAACAAATTCTTGATGCTCTGAATAATGCTCTTATTAGTTGAATCAGCTAACCCATTTCCCTAAGGGTAATAAGGTGTTGAGTGTTTCAGAAAAATCCCATTGTCTTCACAAAATGTCACAATAACTTTGGACTTAAAATATTTAGCAATATCAGTCAATAACTTCTTGGGACATCCAAATCTACTAAGAATATTTTCCTGAATAAAACAAATGATTACCTTTTCTGTTGCGTTTCTTGTGGGGATAGCTTCTACCCATTTAGTGAAGAAATATGTAGCTGTCAAAATCCATTTATGCTACCCTGAAGAAGAAGGATTTATCTCCCCTATAAAGTCCAAGCCCGACTGCTGAAAAGGAGCATTCACTGCAATAGACTTCAAAGGTAAAGACACTAGATTTTGCTTACCAGCAAACTTTTGACATGGGATACAAGCTCTTACCTGCTAGTATACATCAGAGAATAAAGAAGGCCAATAATATCCAAACCTCAAGACTTTATAAGCAGTTTCCTTCCAATACTTATGTCCCCCACAGGCACCTTCATGAGATTCTAAGATTACCTCCTCAATTTCTGGCTTGTCCAAACATCTAAGTAGAATACCTCCTGGATCTTTCCAAAACAGTTGTTGTTCTATCAAACAATATTTAGTAGCTCTCAATTTCAATGACCTAGCAGCCTTTTTATCTAGATGTTCAGGGCATTGTAAATACAAAAGGAAGTGTACAATGTCTACATACCATGTGGATTCTGCATACTCCTCCATAATCTTTTCCTTCTCTTGTTTAGCTTGCAATTCTTCTTGTACAGGCTGTTCTGCCATCATATGAAGACCTAAATCTTGACAATTTGAATCAGCTAATAATTTAGCCAAACCCTATCCCTTCACTAGTTTTGTAGGCTTAATGTCCACGTCATATTTCATTATCTTAGCAATCCATTTTCTTCTTTTTCCTTCACTATCAGGTTGAGTTAATATATCCTTAATGGCAGCGTTAGGAATGTAAGCAATGATTTTAGAATGTAAAACATAAATTCTGAAAAATTTTAATTCCTTTACCAATGAGTAAGCTTGTTTCACCAAAGTGTTGTACTTCAACTCTAAGTCTCTGAGGGTCTTGCTGAAAAATGCAATTGGCTGCTCAAGTCCATCATTATTCTTCTGTAACAAAACAGCTGCTAAAGTATCCTCTGATGCAAAAGAAAAAGTTAGAAATTTCTTTGAAAAATCATGACTCACTAGCACTAGAGCTTCTGTAAGAGCCAACTTAATCTTCTCAAATGAATTCCTATCCTCTACAGTCCACTTCACTTCCTAATATTTTTTCAACATGGTTGTTATTTGTTTAATGGTTTCAACAAAATTTGGTATGAACCAACGCAGAAAATTAATTTTTCCAATAAAATATTGCACATCCTTCTTACTTCTCGGTAAACTGATATTCAAAATAGCTTTTACCCTTTCTGGATCTATCCTTATGCTATCAGCTGAAACCAAATGACCAAACAACTTACCCTCCTGTACAACCAAATGTGACTTTTTTGGATTGAGAGATAGTCCATATTTTCTGCATTTCAAGAAAGTTTGTTTTAGGTGTTTTAAGTGCTCTTCATCAAACTTTGAGAAAACTGTTATGTCATCCAAATAGATCACCACAAACTTATCCTTCTCTCTAACAAAAGTTATGTCCATATCTCTTTGAAAGGTAGTTCCAGCATTCATTAATCCAAATGATATTTTGTCGTGCATGAAAGTATCCCAAGGGGTAGTGAAGGTTGTCTTTTCTCTGTCATCATGGTGCATTGCAATTTGGTTATACCCTGAAAAACCATCCACCATTGAAATCCTTTGTGCACCCACCACCTTCTGCAATATTTGTTCAATTTTTGGTAAAGGATAGTTGTCTTTAAGTGAAGACCTCTTCAGATTATGGAAGTCAACACATAATCTTATTTCTCCATTCCTTTTTCTGACAGGTACCAGGTTTGCTACCCATGAGGAATATCAAAGAGGAACAATGATCTTAGCATCCAACAACTTTTTCACCTCCTTTTCTATGATGGGGAATAAAGCAGGATTGATTATCCTCAGTTTCTGCTTGAATGGTTTTCCATTTGGTTTCAAAGGCACTTTATGCTGTATAATACTAGTATCATAAGTTTTCAAATCTTCGTATGACCAAGCAAAGATATCAACATATTCTTTTAACAACTTGATGTATCTGTTTCTTTGTTCTGCTATAAGTGCCTTTGAGATATTTACTATCCTGGGATGCTCCTTTGTGCCAATATTACAATCCATTACATTCTCCTATGAAGACTGCATAGCTAGTTTTAAGGGGGTATCATCCTTCGAAAAAATCCTCTCTAAGGGCACCAAACCCTTAGCAATAAAATTGTTTTTCAACTCAATGATTTTATGACCTGCAATTTCATTTTCTGCAACACCCTTAGTATATTCAGTTTCATCATCATGTTCTTGGTCAATTAAGGAATTAGAGAACTCACCAGTTAGCTCTAAAAACCTTTTAATCTCTACATCATCCTCAAAAACTCTCCATTGCTTTATATTATTAGACACAGAAGGTCTGTACCTAACTTCAATAGGATATTTCAGCTGAGTTGTTTTAGGAATCTTGAAAAGTGTAGCTGCTAGGGAAAGAGAATCAGCAGTTTGGTTATGATCTATAGGAATATAGGAAATATTGAATGCCACAAAGAAATTATCTATCATATCCCATACTTCGTTCTTGTATACTTTCAACAAATTTTGTTTTACTTGATAGTTATTCCTTACTTGCTGAACAACCAACTTGAAGTCGCCATAAACAGAGATTTGTTGAATACCTAGGTCTTTTGCAGCATTTAAACCCAACAATAATGCCTCATACTCTGTTGTGTTGTTTGTGGTTACAAATTCCAATTTGTACATCAAACTTACTGATTCACCACCAAGAGAAATCAACAAAATACTTGCTCCTGCTCCCTCCTTGGATGAGGAGCCATCAAAATACATCTGCCAAAGTTCATCCTCCTATTCTACAGAACACTTGATTGGTATTTCTTTTTCAACCTGCAATATGCCATTAGTGTAATCATCACTAAAGTGCAACATAAAAGTCCCCAAATCTTTTTCAACAGCATATAATGGATGATTTGTAGTATTCTTGTCATTAATCACAATATAAACAAATTGTAACTCTCTATACAACCTCCTATTTTCACCTCCAAAGACAAGGATGGTTGCATATGTTAAGTCCATCTGTAAAGTTCCCCCCTACTTTCTTAGCCCAATATCTAGAAAGGAGCATTCCAAATTTGGATGTGATATCCACCACTACTACATCCATAATAACACTTTTCATTGGTAGCTGAGCTAAGCTAACCACCATGTCCTTTATCACTCCTAAACATTTTACAGCTCTAGAATCAAAAGCATACAAGTCATGATAAGGTTTTGTTATACTCAATCCCAATGTTTCCATGACTTCTTTTGGCATTAGATTATGAGATGCTTCTGAATCCAAAAGACAATTATGGATCATATGCTCATGGATGGTTAATGTGATATAAAAAGGTGGGGATGCACTTGCATCATTTTTAGTTTTCTCTGCTAAAGCTGATCCAATAAAAATTTTGGGATTCTCCTCCTGTAAATTTACTGTGTCAGAGGGTACTTGACTGGTTGTTGAGGCCATCATTTTCAAAACTAAATTCCTATAATAGGGATTTTTAATCAATTCAGTGAAAGTCATTGGGACTTTAATTTTGTAGAATTCATTTTCAAAGTTAAAATTCTGCACGTTCTTATTCACTTCTTCAACTTCAATAACCTTCTCTTGATTATCCTGATGATATTTTTTATCTAATGCTGGATTTGATTACTGTTTAGGAGGAAGAATTACCTTCTTTTTAGGGTTTTGAACCACCTGTTTTGGTATTGAACTCAAATTTAGGGTTTTCTTAGGCTCAGACTGATATATATCAGATTTTACTTCAAGGTTTAAATCATCTTCTGTCTGAAAAACATTTGCATCATAATATTCATAATTTAAAAAATCTTCCTTAGTCACAAAACCTTTAGTCAACTCTTCTCCAAAATAATTTATGTCTTGATCTGGATCTTCAAACTGCTCATCCTCTTCTATTTATCCTTCATTAGTGACATTGTTTTGGAGTGGGGGTGGCACATTTTGACCTTCATCTTCTCTCCTTTCTCTTTGTATATCATTATTCCTTCTCTCTCTAGGGATAAAACGAGGTGCAAATTGTCTTCTAAACTGATTTGGGTTATTAGGGTTTCTGTCCCCTTCTTGAGCAGGCCTATTGGGATTTTTCTCCAATTCCAATTTATTTAATTTTGCTGTTAGGATTTTCACTAATTTTTCCATCTCATCAATTTTACCATCTGCAGGTTGTGATGTTGAAACTATTGGAGCTGCCTCCCTTTTACCTTTCCTGTCATAAGCTTGTTGAGCTGAGTTTACCTTCAATCTGTTAGAGGCAAGAATATTAGATTCTACCTCTAATGTTGCTTCTTGCATATTCAGTAAAGTAACATGTCTCCTTTCTCTCAAGAGTAAGGAAAACGCATGGTCAAAAGCATTAGCATAGGTGAGTTTCGCTGAAGTTTCAGAAGGCTTGATTTCTACACGGATTCTTCCATACATTTTGTTAAACCTCTTAGAGAAGTCATCTATAGTTTCATCTTTCTTCCTTCTTAGAGCTCCAAACTCTGTAATGTAATATGTATGATCCTTAGTATTACCCCACTATCTCAGAAAAACATCCTGAAGCTCCTCTATTAAAGTAATGGAATTTATTGGTAACTCTCTAAACCATTTTCTGACCTCTCCATCCAGACTCTATACGAACATTCTCATCCATACATCTTTTGACTCAATATTTTGATTATCTACATAGCTGAGAAATGCATCCCAGTGCTCCTCAGCTGTTGTCTCACCTTGTCCATTAAACCTAGGCAAGTACTTTTGGTAATCTCCACCAAGAAGAGAATTTAAGGGTTGAGGTAAAACTGAAGGTGCATACCTAGCCGCCACCATTCTATCCATCATATCTAGTGGCTGCTGTTGAGCTACCATTTTTAAAATGACTGGTTTAGATGAAGGAAAATCTTGACTGGAACTTGGTTGAAAAGGACTCTTACTGACTTTAAACTGAAATAAAGGGATTTTTCCAGGAGATAGGGCTTTTTCTTTCTTGAAGGATTGAGGATCAGTAAATATTTGAAAATTGCTAACAAGGATTATAGGTTTCAACCATGATGAATTTTGTTCTTCTTCCTTTGCAAATGAAAAGGGTGACAATAGGTCAATTTGGTTAGGGTTACATAAGGCTGGAGATGACTGGGACTTCTTAATTTGCCTAGTTGTTTTCAGAATTTGCTCTCGGTCTAAGACACCCAGGTGTAATGGTGAACTAGGTCTACTTCTTGTCCCAACTCCCTTAGTGGCCACTGTGAATTGTTTGGTGAAATGTAGTCTTGATGATTTGCTGGTTTTTTCCACCTCTCAAAGCCAGTTGAATGATGAATAACCCAGGGAAAGTATGCTTCAACTTCATCCCTGGCAACGACGCCAAATATGTTAGTGCCAGAAATTGTTCTCAGACTACTAAATAACAAGCCAACACAATCTCATAAAATAAAGCTAAGTAAAATAGGTTTTTTAGGGTTTTGGTTTTACAATTTGTTATCAAGAGGGAAAAATATCATCAGGCTAAGACAAACACTAAATCATGTAACAGAAATGGACTGAGATGCATAATATATGAAACATAAACTAGAAATAATATAAGAACAATACTGAATTTTATCCACAGTTCACAAGCATTTCATGAATAATAACCTCAAACAAGAAATGAATCTGTCAACAGAGTGATTACACAAACCAGAAATAAAACCAACAAATAGAGTAAAATGGGCTTATAGCTTGCATATATGTCATAATCAGTTATCAAAAATACATAACAGTTTTTGAACTTAGCTCTGTATACAGTAGCTTGAAAGCCTCCCCTTGTACCAAAATTCGAACCCTCTTTCATTCTACAGTCCTACTTTTATCTTGGTTACATAAAAAACAGTTACCTAACTGAATAACTACCTTTTAGGTCAGACTATCGAATCACTTAACAAAGTAAAGTTGTTCAAAATAAACTAATTTCTTTACAAAAATTCACTAACAACACCCATCACTTAAAGCCTTTTAGAAATCTTTAGCAGCCTCTGCTAAAAGGGCTATACCCTCCAAAGCTTGAGTCTTCCTCCTGGTTCTCTGATGCTCAACTTCTAGGTCTTCGATTCTTTTTGATAATTTTTTATTTTGTTGAGTTATTTCTTGAACAGTCTGAGTCAGCTCTGCACACAAACTTTGTGTCTGCCTTTTCCTCTTCAATGCTTCCTGGGAAACTACAATTAACTCTTGGTAATGGCTATTAATCTCTTCTAGATCCTCTCTTAATCTTCTGTTGACTACTACTAATCCTTAATTTGTTTCATGCAGGAATTATATCTTATACTTATACTGTTTGATGCTTCTTTGTAGGTTCTCATTCTCAGAATCAATACATTTTCCTTTTGAAGCTGAAGAGAGTTCTTCTGGCATCCAAGGAATTTTCAATCTATTAAAGAACTCCTCCTCATCCTCTTGTTGTTGCTCTGTTATGGTTACAGGAACCCCTGGAGATTTATTACCTTCAAAAATGCACTGATTTGATGGCTTTGCAATCGTTTCCTCATCTGCACATAAACTTGTCATCACTGACTGTTGTTTCATCAAATCATCCTGCTGATGGCTAATTTTTTTTTTCTTCGAACAACTTTTAACAGCTCTGAGATGTTAATCTCTGTTGAGGCTAAATTAACCTTCAAAGGAACTTGTTTCTTACCCTTAACCTCTCTATCACTCAAGCTTTCATCCTCTTCTAACTCTTCTTGGGAAGAAGAGTCTTCTATTACTTTGATTTTCTCCTAAGTTAACTTAAGGTTTAAAATCTTTTTCATGTTCAATCTCAATTTATTCTTAGGTATGGTTTTAGGTCTCCAGCCTACTCCTATCTCTCCCAACATGCTCAAGGTTTTTCCTTGGTGCTTAATGGTTGCAAGCTGAATTGCCTTTCTTTTGACTCCTTCTGAAACCAACTTTTCTTCAAACTGCTCTTGTGAACTCTATGCATTTTCAACCCTAGCTTTATCAATCAGTGGGATTTCCTTTCTTTTTGAATGTACTCCTGTATGGACATGTTCTTGTTCTAACAGGCCTTCATCTACTCCCTTATTTACATCTTCATTCAGGGTATTTTCTACATGATTTAAATCCTGCTTTTGAACTTTTGATGATTCATCCTCATCACTTTTATTTTGTTGTTCACTTTCAGGCTTTTCAACCCTTTGTGTCATAGACCTTTCTTGTACACTATCTTCTTCTACTTCGACTATGACCTCTTTCTTCAAATTTTTGACTAATTTTTGTGCTTTGTTGACTTGACTTTTCTTTGATTTGTCCTCTTTCTCACTTTGAAACCTAGACCAAAATAAAAAATAATCCCAGGTTTTTCCTTTTTTTTGGAGCACAGTACTAATGATTAATTTTATTAGACCATGATGGAATATGGACTTCTTAGTATGATCGTAATGCTCCCTTACTCTGCTAGACATCTTCTGCAAACTTTTAAGGAAAAATAAAGGGAGATTCATCTTTGATTCATGATTTAAATGCTGCATAAACCTGAAATGATATTTAAACACAAAGGCGTATCTTCCTTCACAAGTTACATAGCTTTGCAGGATCTTGATTGGCTCTCTCCACTCTGGTTTGAACTTCTGTATATGTACTCCTTTACCCCAATCTGCAACAACATTTGGAAGCAAGTAATTCTCTGAATTAAAAAAAAAGGCACCTTGAACCAATACTCACCTTCATCAGCAATGCCTGTAGCTTCTACTATTAACTCTCTAGTCAGCTCAATTTTTAGGGTATCAAATGTGGCTATGTCTTTTTCTAATCCCTGAGCAAATTTGTATGATGACCATCAATTTTCTGAAAATAATTCAACCAACCTGCTTTTGAAAATAACCTTGCATAGTCAGGGAAAGTTTGATCTCAAGACATGTATGAAGGCTCAACCCTATTCATTTTCCCACTTCTCTTCATTCTGAGTGATAAACCTTAATTGTTTTGTTCTTCAGCAAAGAGTTAAAACTATTTGAAAGTTTGTTATTTTAACAGTCAACCATAAGCTGATAAAATTAAAACCCTTGATATGAATTTTCCTTCACAAACTGATAAGTATTTCGACCCACTGACAGAATAGACTAACAATTGAGCAAAAATCAGGTTCATAAACTTGCATTTCTTAATTAACACCAATAACTAATCCTCTGTCAAAGCGAGCCCAAACTCATGGAGCATGTCAACAATTTGTTTCATGCCTGTCTTAATAATGAATTCGGTTGCTAAAAATATGCTTTCTTGTCTCCCAAGTGTCCAATAACTTTTATAATTCCGTCTTCAACTGCCACGATCACGCCAATCAATTACCCTACATACCCTAAATAGCTGACTGTCTTCATTCTTCAACCACGAACTGCTAGGTCTCAATACGGTTTCTGTGATTTTTCATGCATTCAGTAAATACGTAATTGATAATGAATTATCCTCATCATGTAGGATCATTGTTGTTTAAAGAATCTACATCCTCTAACCTCTGGACAATTACAACTCACCTAAATGATTTTTTTTTCTAATCTCAAAACACTTGTCACAATGATTATTATGGCCCAAACACGTATTAATATCCCTAACAGGTGCGAAAAACTCCTCTCATGCATGAATTTTGGAAATCACAAGCAAAATCATGACTTTTTCAAAAGGCACGATTTTCTTGTAGCGCCCTTGTTCATATTTTCTGTCTTTGTGCTACAAGAATATTTGTTTAATGATTTTTTTAACCAAAACTCAAAACAGTGTGTTAAATTTTGGTAAATAACCTTTAATAAGACCCTATGATATTTCTTTAGAACCTTTTAGAAATATATACATCCTATAAGCCCATAAAAACCATGAAATTTACTAAGTAAAGCCAAAATTAAATGAAAACCTATTAAATCAACTATAAACATAAGCCTAATATCAAAATACTTTAAAAGAAACCAAGCTCAAAACTTTAAAGCAATAAGAAAAATGATGTTTTAAGACAAGCATATGGTCCAAAAATAGAAAACAAAAATAGGCTATAACATATTGCACTGGAATTGGTCGACTAAGGCTCAATCAAATAACATAGTCGACTAGAATTCTGACTAGTTCGTTGATTGAGATTTGCTTGAACCTAGTTGTTGATTCATTTTGTTATACTGATTCCCGAGTTGCATTTAAGGGGGATGAATTGAAGGAATTGAAGCTATTTGTTCTCTAAACCTAACTGATGTATTTTTTATTGAATTTATCAAGCCTTGCGGAGAGCAACTACACTATGTTCGACTTAGTTGCATTGCTTTGTTGAGAGATTTGTTTGAGTATTGCTTTGAATGTCGGTACCTATTTGATGGATAGAGATTGTATTGATGGCTAGAGACTTCCTATTGTTTTTTCATTACCATCTAGTTGACAGATTGACTGGACCACGCTGTTTTGTTGTTTAGACTAGTGCTTTATTGAGGGATTGGATGAGGGAATTGATCAGTTTGATGGTGGTGATAAAAACTTGCAGTTCAGAACAAGTTAAGGGGATAAAGCTATATAATTTGTTTTGTCCTTTGAGCTGAATTTACCAGGGGGTGTTGGAACCACAGGTTCTTTGGTAACCTCATCTTTCCATTTTTTTATTGAATGTGTCCACTTTGAAATCTTATATCCACTTTTTATGGACAATTATGGTCAATTAACATTTATGTGATCCCATTATTATTGGTCAATTAACATTTATGTGATCCCATTATTATTGGTTTGAGATCCAACTGCGAATTCCAACAAAAAATCTTTCAAAATTGTTTGAAAATGAACTAAAATATGTAAAATAATAAAAATTAACCAAATTAATATAATAATAAAAAAAAATATAAAATGAATACAAGGATCTCTATAATTACCCCAAAAAAAACATATAAGATGAATCCAAGGATCTCTATAATTACTATAAAACAAAAATAAACAATTTCAAGTTATAAAATTGAAAAAATCTCCAACACAAAAAGCTAAAGTTTATTTTTTAAAGTTGATTTTAGACTTATTTCTTTACAAAAGTGAAGAGTGTTCAAATGAAACCATTAAGGTTGTGTTGGCTTTTTTTTTATAAATATTAACTTAAACTAAAATTTCAAATCAATTTCATTGATTCCTACTTTCTAAAGCTTAAATTTATTCAATCTCCAAATTATCTTCTTGGTTTCTAGTGTTTCTTCACTAGCACTAGTATCCGTTGCCTCAACATAGTCACCCGATTATCACAAACCTTGATTTATTGTGATTGATCATTTATATCCATGGCCTAGATATTTTCATTTTATTAATAATTTTTCCTTTTCTCGATACTCAGGTTCTCATAATTGAAGAACAATTATATTCTCTATAGAAAATGAGGGGAATGTAGCTTTTCAACTTAGAGGATGATATTTGTTTTTAAACATGATATGACATTTAGATTTATTATTTTTTTGTTGTTGAGTGGAAGATATCTTACTATGATTTATCATTCATTTTTAACTAAATTTATTTTGAACATATTTATTGAAAATGTTTGATGAGTTTATCTATTTATTGAACATCTTATTATCAAAATTTTCCAAGGTCATATGAAGAAAGAATGAAATACAATCCTTATGCTCAAAATTCTAATCTCTATGACACTTTATTCTCATAAAATGCTTTAAATTTATATAAATAAACTAAAATTATTGATCATACTTCAATGCTGAAAACAAAACACCTTATAATGAAACCCAATAATAATAGATCAAAATGCCAAAAAATAAAAGAAGTAAACTTCACTTAATTGATTTAAATATAACTTAAAAATATTAAAATAAAATAAAAACAATATGTACAATATGACTACCTCAAAAGAAATGAGCTAAAATATATCTTGGATATTTGGCCATTAACAAAAAGAAGATCTAAAACTACTCCAAGAATAGAATTATGAGTCTATACATGTCAACTCATTTAGACATTTGGAAACTACCATGCCACAACTGTTGGAATTTTTTATGTTTCCATTTTTGTGCATTAATCCTATCCCACTTTAGAACTAAGTATTTGACCTCAAATTTTTATCACCAACCTTATGTTTATAAAACCACCACTTAATAATACGTTGACGAGCAATACATCTCCCTCATCCTTCTCCCTTTCTTCTTCAAGAAAAATAAAGTATTTATTCGATTTTGGAAGATGAGGAAGGACGTTCTTGAGACGCTGGGAAAATGAAGAGAAGGTAAGAAAAAATTTGGTTGGTTGGAGGATTCGTTCATGTTTATAAACTATAAAATATGGGGATATTCCCAAACAAATTATTCGTGTAGCTCTATCAGCCCATAAATAATATGGTAGATCATTATGTTAAAAATACGAAGCATTATAAAAAACAATTACTAAATAAATATTAAACCTAGTAATCAAACTAATATGTTCAAGAAATTGAAATTGTATGACCACATATTCATTAATTGAGTTAAATAAATGTCTTCTACCTATTGAGTGAATTAATAAATATTAGTCATGATGTATTTATGTTGGTTGGATGAATGTGGATTTATCTATAATTATATTAGTTACCCATTGTTGTAAATAGACAGGTTATCAAAGTATAAATACTCTTTTATATTTTCATGTTCTTAATTGACAAATCTAGTACTTTTGAACATAAGCATGAGCATATTTAGAAAGAGTACATGAATAATAACCAACTATCATAATTTTATGAGTTGTAGTTTCTCTAGCAAAGTGACCTATAGTTGGTCCTTCATGGAATTATTAAACAACTTTCTCCACATCTCCATTTTCCAGACACCTTAATAAAAATCCATCATTATTTTGTTGGGAAAATATCATATTTTAGTCTAAGCACTCTTCTTTCTTTTGAATTTAAATGGATAGGACTAGAACCATTGTACAAGAAATATTTCATATATGTATATTATGAAACCAAATCATTAGGAATGCAGAGAACTTAATTAATTTCATTTTCCCATCCCTCTTCTTCTTTTAGAATAAACCCTTGTGATTCAGTAGCTAATTTACATAGACCTTTCCCACACACAATATTTGCAGGATTAAAATCTAAATTATAATTTTAAAGGGTAGTCATCAGATTTCCTTTCCTTTCCCTAATTCCTATTGAACAAATAATGATCTAATCATAGGGTGAGGGATAATAACCTTAGTATGATTTTTGGGGATATAAGGTCTAAAATGTTTGGAAATAATTTGGTAGTTAAGTTCATATCCTTGTAGATTTGTAATTGTAAAGGATATTGGACATTCATTTCCTTAGGAATCCTTTTTCATAATAAATGTGGTGATATATAGTTAAGATGTGAGCATATATAGAGAAAAATATTGATGAAAATTTGCACTATGTAGTATGCAAAATTGGAGAATTGGAAATGGAATTCTTTTATAACTTCAAAAGGTTCATTTTCTATAATAGTACATTTAAAATAGACATCCATTTTTGTCATTTTTGTAATTCTTTTATGGTTTCATTAAAATCCAATATGAATATTCTAATCAAATTAATCTCACCAACCAATGACTACATTACTTTTCTATTGTGGGAGAGAGGTAAATAAAAAATGGACCTTATGCATTCAAGAATGACCTTGATACCTTCTTTTGAAATAGCATGTTCTAATAGCATACAAGAATGACCTTGATACCTTCTTTTGAAATAGCATGTTCTAATAGCATACCCCGAGTGACAACAAAATTTATTTTCTTAGGATTCAATCAAATTCCATATTGTTTACATGTTTCAAAATTTTGAGTGCGACATTTAATGTGATCTATTCGATTTTTAAAAACCACTTCATTTCAGTTAATAAAACCCCTAAAATCAATATCCATGATCCTTTGAAAAGTGGCACCTATGTTAATTACTCTAAAATGAATTCTTTTATATGAAAATTTTCCCCACTTTGTTTTTAAGGGTGTTTTTAGTCTATGACTTTCAACAACAAGGACTTGATTATACCGGAAAAAACCATAAATTAAAGAAAAACATTTCAAAACCTCAAAAAAGTTTCCAAATATAATCCATAGGTGGAAACGGATGGTTATATTTTTTTAGAGGCTTTTTTGAAATTATGAAAATCAATGCAAAGACGAGTCTCACTAGTTTTCGTCCTGGAAGGGACTAAGTTTGCCACCTAAGAAGAATGAGGAACTTGAAAATTTATTTTTGCATCAAGTAACTTCTTCAACACCTTTTTCACGCAAGGTTCTAAAGATGGATGAATTTTCCTTAGTTTTTGTTAAAAAAATTTAACATATTTTTGTTTGGAATTCTGCGTTGAGTTAGGCATGCGTTAGAGGGTTTTAAATCATCATATGTCCATGAAAACACATCCTAGTATTTTCAAAAAAACTTGATGTAATTTGTGTTTTATTGTTGGGCACAACATAATCCTAAATTCATATTATTTGGATTTTCAATGGTCTCAAGATAAATAACTTCATGCCCTAAAGTTAAATAGAAGTTTTGACAATGGATATTTTTTTAAGTGACCTTGTAGACCAAACAATTTCTTCAAAGTAACAACTCCTTTTGGAGTTGTTTTAATTTTAGCATTACCCATACTATTTTCACACTTTTCCAATTCCTTTTCATGTTCTTTATCATGAATTATAGTATCTTTAAAGTTTCTTTGTATGTTAGAAAACCGATGACTTGTTCATTATCCTAAAAAACTCTCCAATTGGTAATGTTGTTAGTGTTAAAATTACAACATCACGAGTCATTCTCGAAGCCAATCTTGTGCAACCATGATTGGAACTCATGTGTTGAGGTAGGGAACCTGAGTTGGACTCGAGAACTTGGGGTAGAATTATTGGGTTGGACTCAATAAAAACTAAGACTTCAATGTAAAAGGTTATTCCTCATGTGTTGAGGTCAATGATTTGATATATCAAATTGATGATGTTCTAAAGTCTTATTGGACAAGGTTAAGGACTTGTGTGCCAAGTTAGATCCTCATGTATTAAGGTGGACCTCCAGTTATAGAGGTAAATATTTTGCATGTTGAAGCATTAATGTTGTGTGATGTATTGCTAACCATGGTCATTGATTGATATTAATTCTCCTTTAGATGCTGGTCACCTCTAGAGTTACTTTAACATATGATCATTTGGTTCGGGAGTAATATAATATGAGCACAACATTCAACAAATATTCTTAATATAATCTGATACGATAGATAAAATAAAGTTAGATATTGACCATGTAGTAAATATAAGAGATAAATATAAATGCATAGAGAACAAATATAATTTGAATTGATTATGAGATGACTTCAGTGAACTCGAGTTGTTAAAAGCTTTAGTATGCTTGAGTTAAATATTGTTAATATTCAGTTAAAGTAAAAAAGTATGCATGAGTTAATTAAATGAGAACTAACAATGGTCACTTAAGTAAATCAATCAACATGATTTCAGTTAAGATTAGTTAACTAAAGTGTTAATAAAAATGAACTAGTTAACTAAAGCGTTAATAAAAAGGAACTAGTTAACTAAAGTGTTTTGCATGATGACACTTTAGTTAAACTAAAATATGAAACTTTAGTTAAACTAAAAGATGACACTTAAAGTTAATTAAGTGTTTGTATGAAAACACTTGAGTTATTGCATTACAATACTTAAGTTAGTATCCCAACTAAGTGGTCATGCAATTAGTTAGAAGGCGAGTTCATCATGAAGTCAGTTAAGCATGATTTAATATCAAAGATGAAAGGCATAGCACAATGATTATGCATGATTGAAGAAACTAAGGCACCCAACAATTATCCAAGAAGGAAACTTTCTATAGTTCACATGGGAGGTTCATTCCCCATGCAATGATTCAATATTTCTTGCATATTGGAATTGCTTTGACAAGTTATTTAATGTATTAAACTCATTGCAAAGTTCATCCGGTTGATCTCTCTTCTCTATTCCTCAGTATTTTGTTATCTTGCACCTGGAGTGCCGAAAGCAATATGCTATTGTAAACGACATTCTCTACTATCTATCATAATTATATTTTGAATATTTGCTAGGGTTTTTCATCCTCATTTTTTTGAGGGTTTTACCCAAGGTACATCATGTGTTATCGTTCATTTTTTGTGCGATTTATTGTTCCAATGAATCAAGTACTCATTTGTTCCACATTTAATAATTAAAGATCAAATATCGACACAAAAACAACATCGTATAAAATCTCAAGGCACGAAGGGGCTAAGTATTAGCAAGAAAACTTGAGACTATGTAGATCATGAGGAATTGAGAACAATACTTTAAGACAATGGCATTGATCTCAGTATGGCTAGAAGACCGACTTGAAGGCACTTTGAATTTCAACACTTGGAAGGCCAAGGTTCTGAAAATCCTAGAGGAACATGACCTATATGGCTACGTAGCTAATGTGGTGGAGGATCCCACTTATAATTTAAGGTGTATTACCTTCAATAAGAACCAATCTTAATCCAAACGAAACATCTATGATTCAGTCAAGGATAACTTGATGTCCGTGATTACTCCTTTAAATACCGCTAAAGAATTTTTTTGATACTTTAACAAACCTCTATGAGAAGAAGGCTCTGAGTCAAAATTGAAGAAAAATATATGAAACCTCAATATGGAAAAGGATGAGACTATGGCCTCTTTTTTCACTAATATCTCTTAGGTAAGAGATCAGCTTTCTAGCATTGGAGTAGTGGTGGATGAACATGATCTCCTTCAAACTGCTATTAATGGTATCTCATCCTCATGGGAGACATTCTTGGTTGCATTTAATGGATGAGAGGTGAAACTTAACTTCTAGAGGTTGTGGCATGATTTCCTTCAAGAGGAAGAGAGAATCCAAAGCAAGACTATATGCATCAATGAAGAAAAAATTGCTCTCATGGTAAGGATGAACAAAGGAAAGAAGCACTTCTCTAAAAAGAAGTTTTCTCATCCAAAGAAGAAGGTATACATCAAATACTTTGACAAGTCAAAGGTCAGTTTCTACAAATGCAATAAGAAGGGCCATTATGAAAGGGAGTGAAAATTAAAACAAGGAGGAAAAGGAAGGTTTCATTCTTCTACCACTATAGAATATGAAACCACTAAGAAAAATGGATTCAATGAAACAGAGACAAGGAGTATTACCTTATCTCAACCCTTTTTGGTTCTATCATCACAAGTGGAATACACATGGTTGGTTGAGAGTGGAATACAATCTGTTTACCAACTACCACTGGAAGGAGGTTGCAACCCCCTTGTAGGCATGTGTCATGGCCTAGCACCACCATGCCACCCTAATATGAGTATTCTATCTCTAACTTTTGTACACCAATGGATCTTCCAATGTAATGTTTAGAGACACCCATTTGAGAGTTTAAAATGTTGTTTATATACCCTCAAACGTATCTCTTCATCTAACAATCACGTATCTTTATTGTGACTTATCAAAAACAAAAACCAATTCAAAATTACCTCTTTGTTTATCATTTTTAACTCTTTTTTAAAATTTATCAGTCACGACCTTCTGCAATTAATTTTCCACGACTACCTTTCCATAATAGCCTTCCGCAATTTCCTTTCCGCAACTACCTTTCTACAATTAACCTTCCTCTTTTAACCTTTCCGCATTTATCTTTCCACACCAATATTTCTGCAAATACCCTTCCACAATTGCGGGTTGCAGATTGTGGATATGTTTTTCGACTTTTCTTGAAACTGCTTCCACAATTTATTTTCCACAAAACTTCTTTCGCAATTGCGGATTGTGGATTACGGGTCTGCTTTTCGACTTTACTTGAAAGTGACTTCCGCAATAATCTTTCTATAGCTTTAGTAAGATTGCACCTTGGCATTACAAAAACTATTATAGGCCATTGATATTTCTCTCTCTTATGATCTGGGCCGTCCAAATATTCACTCCATAAAAACTTACCATTATAATGCTTCTTGTGTTCTTTTGGATTCCGCAAAACATCTTTGGACTATTTCATCAATGTTTCCTTCTGATCTTATGTAGACAACAATGTCCATTTAATATACAGTATTTTTTTATTCCTTTGTCATTACTGAACTCCTTTGACATCAATGACAACCATATTCAACAGAGAATTCCATTGTTCCTATGTACCCATTTTTCATATAGTATATGTATTCAACCTCCACTAAGGCCACAATTATGCACTTCTAGTTGTATGTATTGATCGACTCCCATTATTTGAGACTTGATCCCCATTTCTATATTGAAACATTGATACGAGCATGGGTATGTCCACCCTGTTCATATATATGTCTAAGATTATATGTACCTCATCCATTTTTTAGAAGTAATACAAATGAACATCCACTGCAGTTCGAATGAGGAAACTATGATTCTTCCACGGTTCCCTCCGGTTTCTCCACTGTTGTCACCATTTCTCCCTTGATCCTATGATGTTTGTCAGCCATACGATGATGTCCTACCCTCACATATAAGGGGGAAATGTGTTAACACAAAAATTGTCCACATAGATCTCGATGGTCCAAACCATAGATATACATCATAATCCCTTCATTATTCCCTTCATTTTGACCTTTACAATTAAATTCCACCAAAATTGGTCCAAAACATTATTACTCCTTCCCCTATAAATACATGGAAGTTGAGCATTTATTACAACATAACCCCACTCTCTCCAAAAAGGACAAAATTACCCTAAAAGGAGAATGGGTATAAAAATATGGACAAATACCATGCACAATAAAATACCACGGGTCAGAAAACCTTGGATCATCCTATAAATACATTGTGAAGGTCTCCCCAAAAACACTTTTTGTCAACTTTACATTCCATAAACTTTTGAATTTTGGACATTCCTTAATTCCTTTTTGTCCATCATCACCTTTCACTACACTATCCCACATTGCACGTTGAGTTCTCTCTGTGTAACCCTTGATCCCTTTCCCGATGAGAACCCCTTGTTGGAGATAAAAAGAGACCAACATCATCGGAGCCTACAGACCATTTCCTCAAACGACTGTAGTGACCCAAGTTAAAGGTATTTCTTTCTATTATTTTATTGCATTAGTTAGATAAAATTATAAATTTATTATTATTGCTTGTTGTAAGTTGAGGTTGAGAAATACCTTGCACCATGAAAGCTAGCCTTATATCTAGCTGATCTAGGGTAGGTTCTTTTGCACGTAGTAGGGGAGAAATCCACACTACAGGTCTCCAAGAAGTACATTCAAACTATGGTTCACAACACTATTATTCCATGCGATCTATGGAATAGGATACTTGGTCACCTCCACTACAAAGTGATACCTAGATTGCATAAAATGGTAAAAGGTATGCCCGTATTTTATTTTGAGCATGATTGTGTCTAGAGGAGTTGCACTCTTGGGAAGAATTTTAAGAAGATTTTTTTTCTAGAATTTCTACTATATCTAAAGGGGTTTTATAGTTAATACATTATGATGTATGTTTTTCCATGTCAGCCCCCTCCCTGAGTGGTTATTTATATTATGAGCTGCTTATAGATGACTTCTTTAGAAAGTCATGGATTTATTTCCTGAAGGAAAAGAATAAAACCTTCAACAAGTTTTAGGAATTCAAATCCCTTGTTGAGAATCAAACAAGAAATCACATATGTGCACTAAGGTGTGATGATGGAAGTGAATTTGAGTCACATGCATTTAATGATTTATGTAGTGATGCAAGAATATGTAGATAATTGACAGTACCTACAACCCCTAGCAAAATGGGGTTTTCAAAAGGAAGAATCGAACCATATGTGACCCTGCAAAATCCTTGATGCATGATCAAGATCTATCTACCTCATTATGGACAAAATCCACCAGTACAATTGTGTATGTCTAGAATAGAATCCCACATGCTATTATAGTAGAAAAGACACGAGAAGAAGTGTTCACTAGTGAAAATCCATATATTTCACACTCAAGGATCTTCAATATCCCTGTGTACATTCATGTACCAAAAGAGAAGAGGACAAAGATGGATCCTTCCGGAAAGAAGAGAACCTTTGTTGGTTATAGCGTATCATCCAAATCCTATATCATATATGTGACAGGTGAAACACATACATAAGTCAACTAAGGTGTGACATTCCATGGAGAGGTTGCATTCAAGTGATAACAAGAGATTCAATATGATAAATACATGGAAGATCATGAGACTCTCATGATGAAGGACCTAGACTCTGGTTCTCCCCATTTAGAGGTTCAGAGGGAGAATCAAGAAGTGTTCTCAGATTCTCTAGCTCCTGGAGAACCAGTAGAACTAATTGAGAGGTCCTTTGATGAACCTCTTGCTAAAAGGAGTTAAACATGGTTCTGAGATATTCTACAAGATGAAGAGTCATTTAGCACCATTAGGATAATCCAGAGAGTGAAAGAAACCTGAAAAATATTCAGCGTATGTTGCACAGATGAGTCACATCAGTGACTTAGAAACTTCCACCTATGAAGAAGTTGTAAAGAAGCAATTTTGGAAAGATCCAATGGTAGAGGAATACAAGTCTGTTATGAAGAATGACGTTTGGGAAGTTGTTCCTAAACTTGAAGGGAAGTCCATTGTAATTTCTAGATGGATTTACAATATTAAGCATGTTGTTTATGGTAGTATTGATAAGTATAAATCTATATTTGTTTCCTGAGGAATCCCACAGAAAGAAGGCATAGACTATGATGAGACATTCAATCCTATGTACAGGTACACCACTATTCGAGCTATAATCTCACTTGCATATGTTCTAGGATGGAAGCTTCACTAGATGGATGTGAATACAACCTTCCTCAATGGTGAGGTTGAGGAAGAGGTTTATATTCATCAACTTGAGGGGTGTGTAGTTCATGGGAAGGAGTCCCATGTTTACAACTTGAATATAGCCTTGTATGTGATTAAGCAAGACCCTAGAGCTTGGTATGCAAGAATTGACAACTATCTTTAGAGACTAGGATTCTCCAAGAATGAAGATGATCCAAACATGTACTTCAAGATTGTAAAGAATAAACCATTGATATTGGTTCTATATCTTGATGATTTTTTCCTTACTAGAGAGGAACATCTAATTGTTTGGTACAAGAGGGAGCTCACTTTTGAGTTCTAGATGAAATACTTAAGTCTTATGCACTACTTTCTCAGGCTTGAGGATTTGCAAAGAAAATATGACATATTTCTTTCTCAATGCAAGTACATTGTTGATGTATTGCATAGGTTTGGCATGATGGATTGCAAATCCCTATCTACACCAATGGTTTCCAATTTGACAAAATTACATGAGTTAGATTCTGGATCAGATCCAATGGACACCACTTTATATAGACAACTTATTGGTTCATTGATGTACTTGGTACGCTCGAGACCTAACATATGTTATGATGTGATTATTCTAAGTCAGTTTATGTTTAATACTAAACAAAAAAATTGGTTTATTGCTAAGCATGTGCTTATATACCTTCAAGGTACAATTACTTATGGACTCAGATATGCCTCCAGCAATGGAGTCATGATACTTGGTTATGAAGACTCAGATTCGGGTGGAAGTATTGTGGACTGAGAGAGTACATCCTTGGATTCAACTATGATCTCTTGGTCCAACATGAAGCAGGTCTCCATATCCCAAAGTACTACAAAATTAGAGTATATTGCGGCTAGTATTTCCTGCCGAGAAGCAGTGTGGTTTAGTAAGCTACTTGTTGGGTTGTTTGGTGAGAAGCTTGAGTCTATAGTCATTTAGTGTGACAATTGGAGATGCATCAAGATTTCCAAAAAAAAAGTGTTTCATGATAAGTTCTAACACATTGAGATGAAGTATCACTTCATTAGAGAAATGGTCCAAAAAGGTGCAGTAAATCTTCAGTACATTGCTATTGATGAGTAGAATGTAGATGTGTTAACAAATCCTCTATTAGTGACGAAGTTTAGGTACTTTCAAGAAAATCTTGGTATGGTAGAGAATGGCTCCCTTGTTGAGAGGGAGTGTTAAAAGTACAACATCACGAGTCATTCTCCAAGCCAATCTTGTGCAACGAGTATTGGACCTCACGTGTTGAGGTAGGGATCTTGAGTTGGACTCAGGAACTTGGAGTAGAATTCTTGGGTTGGACTCAAGAGTCACTAAGCCTTCAGTGTAACAGATTATTCCTCATGTGTTGAAGTGAATGCTTTTATATATCAAAGTGATGATGTTGTAAAGTATTTTTGGACAAATCTTAGGACTTGTGTGTCCACTGTCAATCCAAGTCCTCATGTGTTGAGGTGGAACTACAGTTATAGAGGTAAATGCTTTGCATGTTGAATCATTAATGTTGTGTAATGTATTACTAACCATGGTCACTAATTACTTTTAAGTCTCCTTTATAGATTGTCCACCTCTAGAGTAAATTAATTTAGCATATGATCATTTGATCCGAGAGTAATATAATATGACCACAACATTTGAAAAATCTTCTTAGTATAATATGATATGATAGTAAAATAAAGTTAGTACATATTGACCATGCAATAAAGATGAGAGATAAAGATAAATGCATAGAGAACAAAGAGAATTCAAATTTAATATGAGATGACTTCAATGAACTCGAATTGTTAAAATCTTGAGTTAAAACTTTAGTTAAAGTAAAATTGTATGCTTCAGTTAAATATTGTTAAGCTTCAGTTAAAGGAACAATGTATGCATCAATTAATTAAAGGAGAACTCATAGTGGCCACTTAAGTAAATTAATCAGCACGATTTCAATTAATATTAGTTAACTAAAGTGTTAGTAAAAGGAACTAGTTAACTAAAGTGTTTTGCATGATGACACTTTAGTTAAACTAAGATACGACACTTCGGTTAATTAAGTGTTTGCATGATGAAACTGAGTTATTGGATTACAAAACTTAAGTTAGTATCCTAACTAAGTGGTCATGCAATCAGTTAGAAGGTGAGTTCATCATGAAGTCAATTAAGTATGATTTAATGTCAAAGATCAAATGCATAGCGCATTGATTATGTAGGATTGAATAAATCGAGGTGCAAAACAATTATCAAAGAAGGAAATTCACTATAGTTTGCATGGGAGGATAATACCCCATGTAGTGATTCATTATTTCTTGCATGGCATTGCCTTAACAAGTTATTTTATGTATTGAACTCATTGCAAAGTTCATCTTCTTGATCTCTCTTCTCTATTGCTCAACATTCTCTTATCTTGCACCTGGGGTGCTGAAAGAAATCTCCTATTGTAAAATACATTCTCTCCTCTCTATCATAATTATACTATGAAGATTTGTTGTTTTTTTCATCCTCATTGTTTTGAGGTTTTTCCCCAGGGTACATCCTGTGTTATGGTTAAATGTTTTATGTGATTGATTGTTCCATTGAATCTAGTACTTACTTATTCTTCATTTAAGAATTAAATATCAAATCTCAACCAAAAATCAACAGTTAAGGAGAGATTCTACACATCAATTCAAAGGAAATCTTACTTGCTTTAAAATCTTCTAACGGGGATAACCTAGAGGTAGTGGTGGCTAATGAATATATTGTTTTTTATCTCAAACTAAGGAACAACATAGATGTTAAAATCCTCAAAGTTATATATTAATTTTATAACTTCTTATTGATAGTTTTTAAGATGGAGAGGGAATTACAATGAATTTTGTTTTTAATTCGGTTAACAATCATTTTAGAATCACCATTTTTTTTAAATTCTAATATCTATATATTTTTAAAAACCTTGAAAAAGTAATTCATATTAGACAATATTATGTATACAGTCAACTTCAGTCTACAAGAAATAAAAATGCATTTTCCCGAAGGATTTATTATTAAATCACCTTCTTTGGCTCCTTCTTGAGACTTGGATCCATCAAATAACAAAGTCCATATATCAATATGTATTGCTAATTCAGTCATATCTATAATATCTTCACTAACTATATTACAATGTTATTTTTTATACAAATCAATTTAAATAATTTTATATTGTTGATCACGATGAATATCTACAGTTTTGGAAACAAATTTTCCAAAGAAATAGTCAATGGAACAACTCCCAAAATTTGGAAATTATGAAGAAGATGGTTAATTTTTTGTTTTTAAAGCAGTCACAATATTTTCATGTATTTTTATCGATAAATTATCATCTTATTTGGTTTCCCACCCCACAAAATTCATGGATGGGACCAACTAGATATGAAGTAACCTTAAAGTAACCAACTAGATATGAAGTAACCTTAAAGTCTTTACTTTGAGGTGCTTTATGGGCATATTGTCCCTTTTTAAGAATGGTCTAAATGGTCTCTACTTTGAAGTGCTTTCTTCCTATGCTATTTTTATGTCAACGACTTCATTTGTTTATCTCTTAACCTTTCGTTGTAAGTTGTGTAATTCACATTAATCATTTTCTTTATCCTTTGTTGTGTTTTTGTATGTAAAGAAACCTATGTTTTAGATGGATTATTGTCTTTCTTTTCTAACACATTATGACTCACTTTAAAAGTAATAATTTTGGTTCAAGACTTTTTTAGCTTCTTTATATTTTTATGCAAGATTATATTTTCCTACTCATTCTACAAACGTGGAAATTGGCATAGGTAGAGCATTAGCCTAAACCTCAATTCACAATTCCTATGCAAATACTTATTCAACATGAAATTTGTTTATAATGGTGTTGCATCTTTTATTAAAATAATTTACCCTTTCTTTGGGACCCATAACTAAAGAAAATAACCTAGCCATAAGTTTGTCTATAGCAACCTATTCAGCAAATTTGTCTAAAGATAATTACTGATTGAACCAACATTTAAATTAAAGTATCAAGTTGAGTCTTTGTTTTCAAAAGTGTCTAGAAAGAGACATCAAACTACACCTTCATGCTGGAAATTCATTAACTAAATCGAAATAATAAATTTCTTGTTATGATCATCAAGGAATACTAATAAATCTGGGTGATACTTTGGTAAGAAATGCTTAGGATGCTTAGGTAAATGATGAAGAGTTCCATGTAATTCCAAGGAACCTCTAGCCAACCAAGGTTGATCTTGTTTTGATCATTTTCTATCTCTCCTTCTTTAGATTCTATTATTCATTATGTTTTAGAATCTTGTTTTGATTAATAAATTTGAGGACATATTATAGGATTAGTGGTCAAAGAAATTTAATCTAAAGTTTGGGAAATTTCAAGCAAGGATAATTCTACCAAATCCTTGAAAAAATGAACTAAAATCTTATCTTGATCATGAGTAACTCTTCTCTTAGATTTTCTTGTTTGAGGCGGCAATGATGTTATAGGTAAAAATCCCAATAGGTCTAGCAAAAGCTTTCTTTATATGTATAAAAAAATATACCTCTTCATTTGAAACCACATATGGTACCCTGTTTTCTATATTTTGGTATAGGTTTATTTATTGAAATGGAATGGATTATCCTAACTTTGAAAATTAGTTTCTTTACCACTTATCTTAGTATTCATGTTTTTGATGGTATCAAAAGGGATATTAGAGGAAGACCTAGTTTGGGGAATTGAATTAACCATATAAATCTCATCCCCCCTTCTAATAATAGTGCCAAATACATTATTCAAACAATAGGAGTTAACCCAAAAAGATGACCAATTAAACTCTTTCTTGTTTGGAATGGAATAATCCTCCAAATTAATGGCCCAAATACATTTCAATGAGATTTTAAATTAGTTGGGTGTCTCTTAAAGTGAATCCTTTGATTTTATTTGTTATTCATTTTATTATTCTAATAAAGCAAAAATAGCTATAAATTATCAGCGAATAATATTCTAAGAGAAAAAATGGAAATGAGGTTGATGAGTGGTAAAACAATATCCAGTGGGGAACTATGGCTCTACAAACCCTTGCACCGTGAACCTTAGGCTTTCATGTCACTTCCAGCTCAGGCGACGCTTGCATAGAAGGGATAGGGATAGGGATAGGGATAGGGATAGTGATAGGTTTGAAAACTCAAGGTTTTCCCTTTTTTATGTGTCTCCTACCCAATGGGCCATGTGAATCCCATCGCTCTCATTCTTTCCAAATTCCAAAATCTAGAGCTTCACTAAGACCAAGATTTCTGGAGGTTACCTATGCCTTCCATCTTTTTCTTCAGGAAGATGCTCGGCCAGGGGAGTGTGGGATTTCCAAATATGTAACTATATTTGTTCCTTGTTTTGTTTGTTTTAGGATTACAAGATGGAGAGGGAGATTCCTCAAAGATGATGACCTCCTTCAAGCAACACTCTTTCTTTTAAATAATTTAATTTGTGAAGGTGGCTAAAGCTCCTGGAGGAGGCATGAGTGTGAAGCTAAGGGTGTTGTCCCTAACCTCCTTCAAGCAACACTCTAACTTGTTTGTGCTTTCACAGGTTGACCTTTTATTTTTATTTATTTATTTATTTTTTAAATGGAAAAGTGAAACCCGGATGATGGGCTGAACTGCACAACCCAAAACGTAGATTTCCACAAAAAAAACAACACAAGGTTTCCACTTTTCCTAATTATTCTTTCCTATTTTAAGTCTACAAAATAAAACTTTTCATTGATAAGGCTAATTTATTTAATGGTTCGTTCTCCAAATTAGAAATGAGGATTGATGCATTGTTTCTCTCTTGCTTAGGACTTCATGATTTAGTTTTTGATAATTGGCAATTTTGATTAATTGTTTTAATCAAAAACTAAAATTCAAAATGAAAATTCCACAAATAAAACAAAACCCAATGTTTTACAAAACTTTAAATAAAGTTTTAAAGCGATTTTCAAAAAAATGGTAAGAAGCAAATAGATTTAGAAAAAAAAAATCAGAAAATCAAAATCCTTTGAGAATTGTTTGAAATCAAACTAGAGGTTGTAAAACAAGAAAAATTAACAAAGTTGAAATCAAAAGAGGTACCCATAATTTTTCTACAAAATTTTATGGGTATGTTGAGGTTTGAACATATCCATAGCTTCATTAATTGCAAACTAGCAAAACTTCTCAATTTCTTTATATATTGTAATATCCCTATCTACAATTCTGACATCAACATGGGTAGTTATGAATTCTTTAATTCAAAATGATTCTCTGTATAGGCCATTAATCGAATTATGAATTGATTTAAGCATGTTGTGAGTGCCATAATTTATGAAATTCATGTGCAATGGATTTAGAAATAATTCACACACACAACATGCATAAAAGTGTTTTCTTCATAGAAAGGAAATATATTTTTGCATGTTCATAAGCAACAAGTAATACTTATCTTTTAATTGAAAAGATCAGAGTAACTAGTTGTGTAAGAGAAATTTCCCACCCAACCATACGTATCAGTTACAGATACGACACCTAAGCTAGGCTATGAGGCCCATGGAAAATTTTAAGGATCCATAATTTTCTTAAAGTGTAAAAACCTTGACAAATCTTACTAATTATCAAATTTTCAACAATAAAACGTTTGGTGATATTTTTTAAAAATATTCAAATTTCCAAGGGTTTATATAGGTTTTGGGCAATTTGGTGATATTTAAAGTAAAAATTTTAATCTTATGATATTTGGTCAAATCATATTAAAACAAAATGGGAAAAGGTGAATATTGTTTTGGAAAAAAACCTCAAAAACTACCCCATGGGATAAGTTTCACCCCTAAAATTTTCCCTGATGAGGCCACCAAGGCAAAGGAGACACATGCATGCTTCGATCTTGTAACAACCAAGCATTATGCATTAGTATACGTATAATAATAGTAAAATAAAGGGTAAACTAATATGTAAAAATAAAAAGGAAATGTGCACTTGTAATTTAATTTAAGTGCACGAGTGACAATTGTTTCACCCATGCAAAATTAAGAAATTGGGTAAAATAAGGAAATTTAGTAATAAAAAGGGGGAAAGACTTAGAGTTGGAGGCTCCAGTCTTGCTAGAGGTTTTAGTGTGTTTGTTGCTTGTTATGTTGTTTTTGTGTTGTTTGTGCATATGTTATGAGGGAGGATATGGTAGAACACATATTGGCAAAAGAAATAGAGAAAAGGGTCAAGGTCTCACCTAGTTTGGCGTAATGTTAATTGTTGAGTGCTCAAGGGCCTCAACTTCTACTGGGGGTTGTTTTGGTGGAGAGATGTCCTCCCAAATTTGTTTTAGATCGAGGAGAATTTTCTTGAAGGAGGGAAATGTATGCATGCAAATTTAATTGAGCTAGTGATCGATCGAGCAAGTAGAGATTCTTCTTTCGATTGTAGTTTTAATTTCTACTAGTTATCTGGGATTATTTTATTAATGAATATATACATGGTAGTTTAGTTCTTATTTGAAATTATTTCTTAAGAATATGTCATTTAATTAGTGTTATGATCCCATTAGGGTAGATAAAAAATAATACACATAAGACAAAAAATCTATTAGCGTTAAGCACAAATTCTCATTATCAAATGCACGATATATACATCAGAATGCCTCTTGGGTTCAACTTAAAAATGAGGTCTTGTAGACTCCCCAGTGACTCGTTTTCTACTCCAATAACTTTTGGTCTTCTCTTAGGGAGATAATCCAAACACTAAATATTACGTTCCCAACAATTCCCCCCTTAATCCGAAAGGGTGTATGTAAGTCCATGAAAAGAGAATTGAATATCTGGAAGTGGATAGCTACCACTCGATGAACATTTCCAACTCAAAAATACAAATTTCCAAGAAGGTAGTAGAAGCTAACTTCTATTGCTAAATACAAGTGCTATTTGAAGAGGCAGGTTTGGATGACTACCAACCAAAGGGGCTAGAAAAATCTACAATATTCTACTAAGTGGGTGGCTTAAGGATGACCAAAAACCCTCAAACTTGACTCAAAGGTTTTGTCTGTAACTTGTCATGAATTCTCAACAGTTCTCTAGAAAGTGGTGGTTTGGGGACCACCATATCATGTTTAGAAAAAGCTCAAGTCATCTTCTAAATGGGTGGTTTAAGGCTGACCACCAACTCAATAGCTCAATTGAACATGGTGTTGACTTGGTTCACTTATTCTCACTCGCTTATTTCTGATAGTCTTTATCCTCCCATGTCAAGAAAATTGTGAGGAGTGGATTTCTCATGGTGTCCAAAACTAGACACAGACACATGAGTACTCTAGATCATGGTTCTCTTCTATCTTCATGCTATATATCTGAATCTGGCCTCCCAAATTGACTATAGCTAATGATCACTTGATCTAGCTTACTTGAAGAAAGCCATGAGTACTTGTTGTCCTAAGAAGGCTTTGAAACTTGAAGCCTGAAATCATGTTCCCCCCGCCAGGTACAAGATAATAAGCAATACGATGATTCTACTACAAGTTTCACTCTTGCAGGTTCCTTCGGCTTCACACAATGATCTGAAGAATGGTTATGCTTCCCGCAATGCGGAGAATGATGAAGATAAAAACATTGATATTTCATATGGCCAACTTGATCACAATGTGGGCATATGGAACTTTGAACTGTTTTTACATCTTTTGACATGATTTCATTGTTTACTGGCAGCTGATAGGAATCATATTCAATTTCAAATAAAGGATTGTTATGAACAAACACTAGTTCAGAATGTTGATTCCTGTGTTATGGATCGTCCTCTTTGGATTTCAAATCTTGTAGTCGATTGGAGACAATTTGGAGAGCTTATTTTCTGATTGTGATTGGGTCATATACAACTGTAAGTATTAGAGTGTTCAACAACTCTAATGTTTCTTTATTTTGAGACATTGTGAGGACTGTGTGAGGTATCCTTACACAGGAAGGACCAAGTTGACTCAATCGACAACTAAGGGGTTCTTCCAACTCTGCCATTTACAAACAAGACTCAGCATACTCAAACTTCAAAAATGAGGGGTGTCGGTATCATATGTGAATGCACCTATATACAATGCAAATCAAATTTTCCTTCGCTTTGATATTGTACAAAAAAACACATGTAAGTACCAAAGAATGCACTAAAACTTACAAACAAACAACAATTTGGAAGTTACACTCCTAAATGTTGAATTAAAGAATCTGATATACCTAATTTCTTCTGTGGTGGAAAGTTGCTTCTACAACTTCTTCTTTAGGAGAAAATATAGCAACAACTGCAAACTTGCTTCACGATGCCTGCGGGTCTTAAAGTCTCTGCCACCTTTTTCAATATAAACTTTGTAACTATATTGTGGTACAATTTACACCTCAATCTTTGAAAATAATTTAAGGTACATGTCTACAATACATAATCTTCAAGCAAACCCAATTACTTCACTATAGCCTTACTATCTACTCTGCAGTTTATGAACCACATCATACTAACAACGTAGGTTGACAATATATCATTTAAAACTACAATCTTCTCAATGACAATGGTGAAAGTATATAAAATATATACTTCAAACTATGTGAAGTTGAAATGTAGATAATGAACCAAGAAAGAGAGAAAATCATTATGGCAAATATTGGATTCTAGAGGTTGAAGCATTATGAGACTCTCCATGTCATGTTTGAGAGACTAGCATAAACTAGCAATGATATCTTCATTGTGAGGCTATAGAGACATGAATATCAACAACAAGTAGACTGGTGAAGCCACAACTTTTAAAGGTACACAACCCTTTTTCTTTGTAATTAGTATTAGTTGAAAAACAACAATGTAAAAACAAGTGCATCCCATGTCATTGGTGATCACATACCAAAGGCGTGAAGCTCATGCAAAAATTGATGCATTAAACAATCAAATAACCATTATAGAAAAACACTGAAAGAATGGTTTCACACAGTTGCAATGCTCAGTTCACCTTCAGTATTATTGTATCACAATATTTTAGCATTCAAGCTCCACTTAGCTTCAATAGATCCCACACACCATGGGAGATAAATTCCACGCTCACCACACTTCACAAAAAGAATGCAAACCATTTCTAGGAATCGTTCACATTATATTTCATTCAACATGATCCAATGATCAATCTTATTCCTCGCAAAATGCAGGTCTTCACATCAGGTTCATGAGAGAGATCCCACGTCGTAGAAATAGTAAATGGTAGCAATGATACCTCCACATCTACCTCGGTATTTTGTAGTGGTGGATTTCAGAATTGATTTCCCAAGATCCCGAAGAATGCTATATACAAAACCAATCCAAGAATACCAAGCCACTCAATTTCAAGAATGTTGGAGACAATACATCTCACCAGTAGTGTTTGCAACAAAGTGACTTCCAAGAAGCATCTAGTTTCTAATGTGTGCGCAAAAGCGTATCCAACATCTATGCAACCATTGTAGATACAAATAAGCTATGCCATATCCTGAATGACACAAGAATCTCTTAGAAATTATCTTGCGAAACCAAAGAAAAATATCTTACTCCTCAAGATCAATATCACACTTTTCAACCCTGTTGTGCACTAACCGGCGTAGATCCAAATCCTAGGCTCTATCAAGCGCCGAGATGGATCAAATGTCTCTAGGTGCAAACCTCTTCTTAGGTATCCATTGATTTGATTCAAACCAAAAGATAATTTTTTTTATTTAAGGTCCACAAATAATATTTTATTATTAATATTTAATATTATTTGTGACTAACATATAATATTTATTATTATTTTTTATCTTGTTAGGAACGAACATTACAACATTTCCCTATACATGGTTTTAAAACCATATGCAAGGCCCTTCTACAACCATGGGTTGTTTAGGAGGCCTTGCACATGGTCTTAAAATCATTTGCAAGGCCCTCCTAAACCATGGGTTATTTAGGAGGCCTTGCACATGGTTTAAAAACCATGTGCAAGGCCCTCCTAAACCATGTATAATAAAACCATGTGTTGTTTAGAAGGCCTTGCACATGGTTTTAAAACCATGTGTAAGGCCAACATTTTTTGGGGGATAATTCAATTTGTTATTTTTTTATTATTTTGTTAGGTAGGAACATTACAACATCTCCCCCATATTGTGTTTTTTAACTGACCCACATATTTTTTTTACGGATAATTAAATTTTTACTTTTTTATTGTTTTGTTAGGTAGGAAAATTACAACATCTCCCCCATATTAGATTGTTTTTGTGGCCGACATTTATTTTGGCCTATAATTAGAAAATTATTTTTTTATTAATACAAATAATGTTACGTAACGTTACATAACGTTACGTAACGTTACAAGATCTCCCCCATAATGGGCTGTAGAGCACCTATCGGCGCAATCAGTATTGCAGCAATGGTAATTTGTAGTAGTCTCGCGCATGAGAAACAACAATAGAAGAGATCCTCCATGCTTAGATTTTATGCTTCCATGAAGGTACCATCTCCACTGGGTCTTCACATAAAGAGAAGAAGTCTCCAATGTCATGAGGTGTACAGCAAAAGAGGCCCTCCATGGTGTATATCCATGCACAATCTCCATGCAAAATAGAGAATGGTTTCTCTCCAAAAATATGTGCAACCATATCTACAAATGAATCTTGATCAGGTCTCTTAATATTTCACCATGGTATAATATTTCAACTCACTCACAACATAAATTTTGGAGAATTGTCTTCATAAACATGCAGAAGGATTCTTCATTAAACTTCTCTACGGGTCTCACTCCATGTAGCAATAAACTTAATGTAGGGAGCAACTCCCAACCTCCTTGTATGCGAGATCTCTCACTTTAGATCTTAGAATCACACATCAACAATATTCACATAGATTTCGTGGGTTGCAAGTACACACTCTTTGCAATGGAGTAGCTCCTTAATACAACGATGTTGGAGAGAGTCTTCATGATTTTCCCTGTATCTCATAAAATTTTGGAGAGAATGCAGTAGCTTAAAAAATGAATGATTTCCAGGCAGAGAGGCTCACCATATGAGTCTTCACACTTCAATGCATCTTCAATAGAGAGATCGCATGTCACCATTAGAGAAGTCTTCAAAGTAAACAACATAGAGCAGTCTTCATGATGATCAAGAGAGAGAAATACATTGAAATCACAACACTTTCACAACAACTCATCATAACAATATGAGTTTGGGTATTCATGCAGGTGTAGAGAGAGAAGTATTCACGGGATTTCTCCACCAATGATTTCACTTTAATGCTCTAAATCCACAACCAACCAGTCTTCAACTAGTCACCATACAAAGAGTCTTTGTCTTCACAACCGATAGCTTCACAAATGGTATTCAAAGAAACCAAGGTTGAAAATATGCATTTTTGTAGACTTTCTTGGAATTAAAATTATAAGGTAGATTTAGATATCCATTTGAGACATAAGCATGAACATATATTTTTATGAGATTCAGAGCTATTTTGGCCTCTAATCAAAGTTGGTTAAACCAAGGTTGAAAATATGCATTTTTGTCAACTTTCTCAGAATTGAGTTTTGAAAGTGGATTTAGGTACCCATTTTAGAGATACGCATGGACACATATTTTTATAAGGTTTGGCGCCATTTTGGCCTCCATTCAAGGTTGGTCAAACCAACGTTGAAAATATGCACTTTTGTTGATTTTCTGCGAATTGAGTTTTGAAAGTGGATTTAGGTACCCATTGGAGAGATAAGAATGGACACCTATTTTTATGAGATTTGGAGCAATTTTGGCCCTCGTTCAAGTTTGGTCAAACCAATGTTGAAAATATGCACTGTTATCGACTTTATTGGAATTGAAATTTTAAAGCATATTTAGATACCCATTTTATGAGATTTGGAGTTATTTTGGCCCTCGTTTAAGGTTGGTCAAACCAATGTTGAAAACATGCACTTTTGTCGACTTTCTCGGAATTGAGTTTTGAAAGTGGATTTAGGTACCAATTTGAGACATAAGCATGGACACCTAATTTAATGAGATTTGGAGTTAGTTTGGCCCTCGTTCAAGGTTGGTCAAACCAAGGTTGAAAATATGCACTTTTGTCAACATTCTTGGAATTGAGTTTCAAAAGTCGATTTAGGTACCCACTTGAGAGATAAGCATGGAAACATATTTTTATGACATTTGGAGCTATTTTGGCCCTCGTTCAAAGTTGGTCAAACTAAGGTTGAAAATATGCACTTTTGTCGACTTTCTAGGAATTGAAATTTTAAAGTAGATTTAGACACCCATTTGAGAGATAAGCATGAACACCTATTTTTATGAGATTTGGAGCTATTTTGGCCCTCATTCAAGGTTGGTCAAACCAAGGTTGAAAATATGCATTTTTGTCCACTTTTTCGGAATTGAGTTTTGGAAGTGGATTTAGGTACCTATTTGAGAGATGAGCATGAAAACCTATTTTTATGAGACTTGGAGCTATTTTATCCCTCGTTCAAGGTTGGTTGAACCAACGTTAATGGTATGCACTTTTGTCATCTTTCACGGAATTGAGTTTTGAAAGTGGATTTAGGTATCCATTTGAGAGATAAGCATGGACACCTATTTTTATGAGATTTTGATCTGGTTTGGCCCTCATTAAATATTGGTCAAACCAAGGTTGAAAACATGCAATTTTTTCGACTTTATCAGAATTGAGTTTTGAAAGTATATTTAGGTACCCATTTGGGAGATAAGCATGAACACATATTTTTATGAGATTTGGAGTTGTTTTGGCCATCGTTCAAGGTTGGTCAAACCAAGGTTGAAAATATGCACTTTTGTCGACTTTCTCAGAATTGAAATTTTAAAGTAGATTTAAATATCCATTTGAGAGATAAGCATGGACACTTATTCTTATGAGATTTGGAGCTATTTTGGCCATCATTCAAGGTTGGTCAAACCAAGGTTGAAAAGATGCACTTTTTTCGACTTTATTGGAAGTGAGTTTTGAAAGTGGATTTAGGTACCCATTTGAGAGATAAGCATGGACATATATTTTTATGAGATTTGGAATTATTTTGGCCATCGTTTAAGGTTGGTCAGACCAAGGTTGAAAATATGCACTTTTGTCGACTTTCTCGGAATTGAGTTTTGAAAGTGATTTAGGTACCGATTTGAGAGATAAGCATTGAAGCTTATTTTTATGAAATTTGGAGATATTTTGGCCCTATGTTATGGAGAGAAACTTCCTATGGCTTGGGGGTACCACAACAGACAATATGAAACCAAAAATCAATCTTTCCCAATACAAAAGAGTAGTAAGCAAATCTAACAGTAAGGGATATAGAATCATACATTGTTCCGGACGGTTAAAGTAGATCCCATTGAGTTTTTCCAATGCAATTGCAATTATAATTTTCTCTCAACAACAACAAACAAAGGAAGCATTATTTACATAAATGTGTTAGCACTAATCTAGCATATATAATCAATCATGTATAAGAAATTAAATACATCCATGGATTGAATATTCATATTCAAAATGCACATGAATTGGACAGGAAAAGATATTTCTATTAATAAATCAGAGATACAATAGTGACAAACTATGTCGGCACTTTTGCGAACCGAATAAACCGAGTCCTCCACCTGGGCCTCCACCACTTCAATCCTCCATCCCTCGATAGCAAGCTCACAAAGCAAAGCAAAGCTTGGGAAGAACACTATGTGCTCCAAGGGACAAAGGGATGCAGACTCAAGTATAAGAAAAAATGAGGCAACAATGGACTATAGTTTCCTTACTCTTCAATTTCTCCTCTTTCAATGTATCGAAGGGGTTCCTTATATAGCACTCCAAAGAGGTAATGGAGAGTTGAATTCAAGCATTCTCAAGCCATTTGGAAGACCAAGAGTCAAGTTATTCAGACTCAAATGAGGAAAACTCCAAAAATATTTGTCATTTTGCACACATCCCGATGTACATGGGTTTGAGGTCAAAAGATGCGTATACACGTGAGTATTACTTTAAAAGTCGTGTATAGGTATAAACATGCAATTGTTGGGGATGATCTTGGAACGCCAAAGCATAATATAATTCCATGGGGTCCAAAGAGTTTGTAGAGGGACAGGGAAGGCCATAAATGTCTGATTTACCTGATGTGGTAAAATCAGCTATAACACCCTCGTTCAAGGTTGGTCAAACCAAGGTTGAAAAGATGCACTTTTTTCAACTTTATCGGAATTAAGATTTGAAAGTGGATTTAGGTACCCATTTTAGAGATAAGAATCTGCACTTAATTTTATGATATTTAGAGCTATTTTGGCCCTCGTTTAAAACAATGTTGAAAATATGCACTTTTGTCGACTTGCTCAGAATTTAAATTTTAAAGTAGATCTAGATACTCATTTGAGACATAAGCATGGACACCTATTTTTATGATATTTGAAGCTATTTTGGCCCTCGTTCAAGGTTGGTCTAACCAAGGTTGAAAATATGCACTTTTGTTGACTTTCTCAGAATTGAGGTTTAAAAGTGGATTTAGGTACCCATTTAAGAGATAAGCATGAACAACTATTTTTATGAGATTTGGAGTTATTTTGGTCCTCGTTCAAGGTTGGTCAAACCAAGGTTGAAAATATGCATTTTTTTCAACTTTCTCGGAATTGAAAATTTAAAGTAGGTTTAGATACTAATTTGAGAGATAAGCCTGGACAACTATTTTTATGAGATTTGGGGCTATTTCGGCCCTCATTCAAGGTTGGTCAAACCAAGGATGAAAAGATTTACTTTTTTCGACTTTCTGAGAATTGAGTTTTGAAAGTGGATTTACTTACCCATTTGAGAAATAGGCATTGGCACCTATTTTTATGATAATTGGAGCTATTTTGGACCTCATTCAAGGTTGACCAAACCAAGGTTGACTGTATGCAGTTTTTTGACATTCTCATAATTGAGTTTTGAAAGTGGATTTAGATACACATGTGAGAGATAAGAGATGACACCTATTTTTATGAGATTTGGAGCTATTTTGGCCCTTGTTAAAGGTTGGTCAAACCAAGGTTGAAAATATGCACTTTTGTCGAATTTCTCAGAATTAAGTTTTGAAAGTGGATTTAGATACCCATTTGAGAGATAAGCATGGACACCTATTTTTATGAGATTTGGAGCTATTTTGGCCCTCATTCAAGGTCGGTCAAATCAAGGTTGAAAATATGCACTTTTTCGACTTCATCCGAATTTAAATTTTAAAGTAGATTTAGATACCCATTTGAGAGATAAGCATGGACACCTATTTTTATGACATTTGGAGCAATTTTGGCCCTCGTTCAAGGTTGGTCAAACCAAGGTTGAAAAGGCACACTTTTGTTGACTTTCTTAGAATTGAGTTTTGAAAGTGGATATAAGTACCCACTTGAGAGATAAGCATGGAAAACTATTTTTATGAGACATGGATTTATTTTGGCCCACATTACAGGTTGGTCAAACCAAGGTTGAAAATATTCAGTTTTTCGACTTTCTTGGAGTTGAAGTTTTAAAGTAGGTTTAGATACCGATTTGAGAGATAAGCATGCACATCTATTTTTATGAGATTTGGGGCTATTTTGGCCCTCGGTCAAGGTTGGTCAAACCAAGGATGAAAAGATTTACTTTTTTGACTTTCTTAGAATTGAGTTTTGAAAGTGGATTTAGGTACCCATTTAAGAGATAAGCATGGACACCTATTTTTATGATTTTTTGAGCAGTTTTGGCACTTGTTCAAGGTTGGTTAAATGAAGGTTGAAAAGATGCGCATTTGTCAACTTTCTCGGAATTGTAATTCTAAAGTAGGTTTAGATACCCATTTGAAAGATAAGCGTGGACACATATTTTTATGAGATTTGGAGCTATTTTAACCATCGTTCAAGGTTGGTCAAACAAAGGTTGAAAATATTTACTTTTATCGACTTTCTGGGAATGGAGTTTTGAAAGTGGATTTAGGTACCCACTTAAGAGATAAGAATGGACACCTTTTTTTTATGAGATTTGGAGCTATTTTGGCCATCGTTCAAGGTTAGTCAACCAATGTTTAAAATATGCACTTTTGTTGACTTTCTCGGAATTGGGTTTTGAAAGTGGATTTAGGTACCCATTTGAGAGATAAGAATGGACACCTATTTTTATGATATTTGGAGCTATTTTGGCCCGTTTTCAAGGTTGGTCAAACCAAGGTTTAAAATATGCACTTTTGTCGACTTTCTCATAATTGAAATTTTAAATTAGAGTTAGATACCCATTTAAGAGATAAGCATGGAAACCTATTTTTTTACGATATTTGGAGCTATTTTGGCCCTCTTTCAAGGTTGGTCAAACAAAGGTTGAAAGGATGCACTTTTGTTGACTTTCTCATAATTGATTTTCGAAAGTGGATTTAGGTACCCATTATAGAGATAATCATGGACACCTATTTTTATGAGATTTGGAAGTATTTTGGCTCTCAATCAAGGTTGGTCAAACCAATATTGAAAATATGCACTTTTGTCAAGATTCTAGGAATTGAGTTTTGAAAGTGGATTTAGGTACCCATTTGAGAGATAAGCATGGACACCTATTTTTATGATATTGGGAGCTATTTTGGCCCTCGTTCAAGGTTGGTTAAACCGAGGTTGAAAATATGCACTTTTGTCGACTTTCTCCGAATTGAAATTTTAAAGTAGATTTTTATAAGATATGGAGCTATTTTGGCCCTCGTCTAAGGTTGATAAGATGTACTTTTGTCATCTTTCTCAGAATTTAGTTTTGAAAGTGGATTTAGGTACCCATTTGAGAGATAAGCATGGACATCTACTTTTATGATATTTGGAACTATTTTTTCCCTCACTAAAGGTGGTCGAAACAAGGTTGAATATATGCACTTTTGTCCACTTTCTCGGAATTCAATTTTTAAAGTAGATTTAGATAGAGATTTGAGAAATAAGCATGGAAACCTATTTTTTATGAGATTTGGAGTTATTTTGGCCCTTGTTAAAGGTTGGTCAAACCAAGGTGGAAAAGATGCACTTTTTTCGACTTTGTCGAAATTGAGTTTTGAAAGCGGATTTAGGTACCCATTTGAGAGATAAGCATGAACACCTACTTTATGAGATTTGGAGCTATTTTGGCCCTTGTTCAAGGTTCGGTCAAACCAAGGTTGAAAATATGTACTTTTGTCAACTTTCTCGGAATTGAATTTTGAGAGTGGATTTAGGTACCCATTTTAGAGATAAGCATGGACACCTATTTTTATGAGATTTGGAGCTATTTTGACCCAGGTTCAAGGTTGGTCAAACCAAGGTTAAAAAGATGTAGTCTTGTCAACTTTATCGGAATTAAGATTTGAAAGTGGATTTAGGTACCAATTTTAGAGATAAGAACCTGCACCTATTTTTATGATATTTAGAGCTATTTTGGCCCTCGTTTAAAACAATGTTGAAAATATGCACTTTTGTCGACTTGCTCAGAATTTAAATTTTACAGTAGATCTAGATACTCATTTGAGAGATAAGCATGGACACCTATTTTTATGATATTTGAAGCTATTTTGGCTCTCATTCAAGGTTGGTCTAACCAAGGTTGAAAATATGCACTTTTGTCGACTTTCTCAGAATTGAGGTTTAAAAGTGGATTTAGGTACCCATTTAAGAGATAAGCATGAACAACTATTTTTATGAGATTTGGAGTTATTTTGGCCCTCATTCAAGGTTGGTCAAACCAAGGTTGAAAATATGCATTTTTTTCGACTTTCTCGGAATTGAAATTTTAAAGTAGGTTTAGATACTAATTTGAGAGATAAGCCTGGACAACTATTTTGATGAGATTTGGGGATAATTCGGCCCTCATTCAAGGTTGGTCAAACCAAGGATGAAAAGATTTACCTTTTTCGACTTTCTGAGAATTGAGTTTTGAAAGTGGATTTACTTACCCATTTGAGAAATAGGCATTGGCACCTATTTTTTGTTAGTTTTTGTACCTATGCAGATGTTCCCTAGGTGACTTTAATTTTTGCCTAAAGTCACTTTAAGAGGGAAAAAGGTGACCCTCACATTAAAAGTCACTTAATGAGACTTTATAACAATAAAGTCACTTTTTGATAAATTTAAGTGGGTGAGTAATTTTATTTATGAGAATTAAATAAAAGGGATTTTTACTCACACTCAATCTCATCCATTGGATTGATTCTTTTTCCACCGTTGGATTAAGATGCCCACTTAGGTTAAACAAAAAGGCTGAGGGAGGAAAAAGGGCATTCACTTTTCATGTTTTTTCAGGAGAAGAGAGAGAGCTGAGCAAGGAGGTCGAGTTTGCTTGAGGGCACGATTTTCCAGATTGTTTACTGAAGTGATTTTGGCGAGCAAGGAGGTCGAGATTGCATTTATTATTTGTATGCACAGAACCTGAGAAGGGTACGGCCTGAGTTTGTTTTCTGCTATACGGCTGCATCATTTATTGGCACAAATATCGAGGGAGTACGGCCTGGGTTTTATGCTGTATGGTGCATTAAATTTTGCACAGATTTCGAGGGGTGTACGGCCTGATTTTTCCTGCTGTACGATGCATTTAATATTTGCACAAATATCGAGGAAGAGCACGACTGAGTTTCTTCCTGTACGGGATGCTAATTAATTGCATAGATTTCGAGGAAGGGTACGGCCAGTCTGCTGCTATACGGACTGCTTTTATTGGAACGAATTCCAAGGAGATGTACGGCCTGTTGCTGCTGTACATTTGCATTTAATTTGGCACAGAAAAGAAGAAGGGTGTACGGCTGGTTTGCTGAGCACTAATTTCCAGAGTCTGAGATAAAGTTTGCCGGTGGAGATAAGTTGTATTTCTCACCATTTTCTGTCCTGTACTTTGCTGAAGAATAATAAAAAATATCTCCTCTCTCTGACTGGTTTTCCCTGTGGGGGTTTTTCCAGGGCTGATTAGCCAAAAATATCTGAGTCAAATTTATGGTGTGCATGTTTAATTGTTTCCAGCCTGTTAGTATTTGATTTTACTGTGTGTTTAAAATTGTTCGGCAAAATTTTTAAGTAGCTTCAAGCTTATGCAAAATCGGCTGAAGTGAAAAACACAAATTGTTCATTTAAACCAGCAAGCAGTAAAACTCAGTTTTTCAACATGGTATCAGAGCAAAGGGGGAAGAAACAGTGATTTTTGCAGACACACAGCAATTTGCAGCATTCAGAAATTTTTGTTATTTTACTTCTGTCAGTGAACAACACTTTGTTGAGTTGTTGTTGAGATGGCTACAGGACTTAGATTGGAGGATAGGCTGGATGGGACAGGGAATTTTGTGCCGTGGAAGGCTAGAATTCTGCTGTTACTTGAAGAGAATGAGTTGTGGCCAGACATAGTGAGGAACACTACTACAAACCCCATTACCATCCCTGCATCTACAGATGCGGCAGCCCTCACAGCCTTCAATAAGAAGGACTGCAAAGCTAGAAGAATTATTCTTGATGCCGTGAAAGATCACATTATTCCTCACATTTCAGGAAAGGACAAGGCACATGAGATGTGGACAGCCTTGACCAGTCTATATGAGAGTTCTAATGAGAACCGGAAAATGGTTCTCAGAGAAAAACTCAAGAGTATCAGGATGAATGGAGGAGAGGGAGTCACCGCTTACCTTACTAGGATTTCTGCAGTTCGGGATGAACTTGCAGCAGTTGGGGAGAAGGTTGCCCCTACAGAGCTTGTGCGGACAGCAGTGAACGGGGCCTCAAAGTCCTGGAGTGCTTTTGTGCAGGCTATAGTGGGCAGGGAGAACCTACCTGACTGGGAGAGGCTATGGGATGACTTTGTGCAGGAGGAGACCAGGAGGGGTCTTGTACAGGGTAGTACTTCTCAGAGAGGGGCTGATGATGAGGATGTGGCTTTGGCAGCCAAGGGTAAGAAGAAGAAGGGTCCCAAGAAGGGTGGGGCCAAGCAGCAGCAGCAGGGACAGTAGAGTGGACAGAAGAAGGACTTGAGTAAAATCAAGTGCTATGCTTGTCAGGCGTTTGCACACTATGCCTCACAGTGTCCAAGCAAGAAGAAGAAGAAGGGGCAGGGACAGCAGACTGCAGCCTCAGCTGAGGTTGATGAGTTTAGTATTGCATTTCAGAGGGAGTTTTCCCTTTATGCTGAACAGATGGAGGGAGAGAGAGTCACCTTAGCCACTAGCATAGATATGGATCAGGACAGTGAGCATTCCTTATTGGCAGGACATGAGGGGGGTCCATCCACCTCTTCTACTTGGTACATTGACAGTGGAGCCACGAGCCACATGACAGGAGCTTGAGGGGTGTTCTCAGAGTTGTCAGAGTCAGGTAGGGATGTGGAGGTTGTCCTTGGGGACAACACCGTTGTGAGAGCTATTGGTAGGGGTACCATCACATTTCAGAGGGAGTTTATGAGTCCAATGACTCTGCGGGATGTGTTGTATGTCCCTGGGCTGAAAAAGAACCTTGTATCAGTTTCCACCATAGAGGACAGGGGTCTTGGGGTGTGCTTTTCGGATGGGAGAATACATGTATATCCCAAGGCTACAGGTATGTCTAGTGCCATGGACATCGGGGTCAGGTGTGGAAAGATGTACAAGCTATTATTTGAGCCACAGTGTGCTTTGGCACATAGCAACATCAGTGAGCTTTGTGAGCTTTGGCATCGAAGGATGGCCCACTTACATCATCCAGCTCTTAGATTGCTGAGGAGCATGGTTACAGGTTTACCAGAGTTCAGCACTGAGCAGGAGGATGTGTGCAGGGGGTGTGCTTTGGGAAAGTAAACCAAGATTGTTTTTCCGAGCAGTGACACGAGAGGTGTCGGGGTGCTTGATTTGATCCATTCTAATATATGTGGTCCCATGCCGTCACGTTCTTTGACAGGCTTTGAGTATTACATCAGCTTCATAGATGACTACTCCAGGAAGACCTGGATCTACTTCTTGAGGAGCAAGAAGTCCGAGCTTGTATTGAGAGTCTTCCAAGGGTTCAAAGCCCTTGTGGAGAAGCAGACAGGTAGACATATCCGAATGTTGAGATCGGACAATGGGGGTGAGTTCACCTCCAAGGAGTTCGATGCTTACTGCGGGCAGGAGGGGATACAGAGACAGCTGACGGTTTCTTATACTCCTGAGCAGAACGGAGTAGCTGAGAGGAAGAACAGGTCTATTGTGGGGGCAGCCAGGGCGATGCTCCATGATCAGGGACTACCTTTCTTTCTTTGGGATGAGGCATGTAGTATTGCAGTTTATGTGCAGAACAGGAGTCCTCACAGGGCAGTGGGGAGCAAGACTCCTGAGGAGATGTATTTGGGCAAGAAGCCTGAGGTGAGCCACTTTCGTATATTTGGCTCGATGACTTACTCTCACGTCCCTTCTGAGAAGAGGACTAAGTTTGATCCCACTGCAGAGAGAGGTATCTTTGTGGGATATGATGAGACTTCGAAGGCTTATCAGATTTACTTACCTTGTTCGCGAAAAGTTGTTGTCCGCCGGGAAGTAAAGTTTGATGAGGAGAGAGCCTTCCGAAAGTCCAGAGAGTTAGAGCAGGGGGAGACACCAGCTCCCACACCTCAGCAGGTACAGGCTTCTTCGATATAGCTTACAGGTCCACAGGTTTCTGGAGGGACAGGATCACAGGGTACAGGTACAGCATCTACTAGTTCAGTGGTTCAGGTGACAGGCTCTTCAGGGACAGTGTCTGGGACAGGTACAGGTTTGAGTCCTCAGGTGACAGCATCGGTAGGCACAGGATCTTCAGTTACTGGTCCTCGGGGTGTTGGACCATCTGGTACTGGGACTTCCTCAGATGAGGAAAGCCCAAGCACAATTTTGGAGGAGCAGACTTCAAGGAAGAGGAAGCCTAAGTGGCTTCAAGAGACCTTGAAGGATGCAGAGGCAGTTGGTAGACCCCGTGAGAGGATCAGGGCAGTAGTGGAGCCTGAGAGGCTTGGTGTGGTGCCTGTTAGGGATGATATGGCTCTTGTTGCATGCCTTCATGACTCTGAGCCATCTACATTTGAGGAGGCTACCCAACATCTGGTTTGGAGAGATGCCATGATGGAAGAGTACCATTCCATCATGAATAATGATGCATGGGAGATAGTACCGAGACCAGAGGGGAAGTCAGTTGTGACTTCCAGATGGCTTTATAAGGTAAAGCATGATGTGGATGGCAGCGTAGAGAAGTACAAGGCTCGATTTGTGGCGCGGGGATTCTCACAGGTTGAGGGAGTCGACTATGATGAGACTTTTGCTCCAGTTGCACGATATTCTTCTATCAGGGCAGTGATTTCTATAGCAGCAAAGATGGGTTGGAGGATCCACCCGATGGATGTGAAGACCGCATTTCTCAATGGTCTTCTGCAGGAGGAAGTATATCTAGAGCAGCCACAGGGATTCTAGATACATGGGAGGGATTCTCATGTGTGCAGGCTGAAGAAAGCCTTGTATGGACTGAAGCAAGCTCCTAGAGCTTGGTACTCCAGGATAGATGAGTATCTGACATCGATGGGATTTCAGAAGAGTGAGGCTGATCCCAACCTTTACTTCATTGTGGTTGGGGTAGATTCGCTCATTCTTTTGTTGTATGTTGATGATCTGTTCATCACAGGTGCTGAGCGTCTCATTGCACATTGCAAGAGAGACTTAGCTTCGGAGTATGAGATGACCGATATTGGGCTGATGCACTATTATTTGGGGATGGAGGTTTGGCAGGAGCCTGGGCATATTTTCCTGGGACAGGGAAAGTATGCAGCTGATATTCTGAGGAGATTTAGGATGGAGGACTGCAGGCCTATGTCTACACCTATGATCACCAACTGGAAGCAACTCCATGCTTCCGAGGGCAAGTTGGTGGATCCCACACTATATCGTCAGCTTATTGGGTCGTTGATGTATCTGGTCAACACTAGGCCAGATTTTTGCTTTGCGTGAACACTCTTAGCCAGTTCATGGTTGAGCCTAGGAGTGTGCACTGGACAGCTGCAAAGCACATTTTGAGATATCTTGTAGGGACAGTGGACTATGGTCTGGACTACAGGGGTTCGGATGGAGTCGGATTGGTTGGTTTTACAGATTCAGACTGGGCAGGTTGCGTGCGGGATCGGAAGATCACTTCCTGTTGTTGTTTCAGTTTGGGCTCGGCAGCAGTGTCATAGTTCAGCCGGAAACAGAGGTCCGTTGCATTGAGTTCAGCTGAGGCTGAGTATATGGCAGCCAGTCAGGCTACTTGTGAAGCACTGTGGCTTCGCAAGCTTTTGGTAGATTTGTTTGATCAGGAGCTTAGGCCTACAGTGATATACTGCGACAATCAGAGTTGCATTCAGCTCTCTGAGAATCCAGTGTTCCATGACAGGTCAAAGCACATAGAGATCAGATATCATTTCATCCGAGACTACGTTCAGAGAGGGGCAGTTGAGCTTCGGCATATTTCTACTGATGAGTAGGTAGCTGACATCTTGACGAAGTCTTTGGGGAGGGGCAAGTTCGTCTTCTTCAGAGATAAGTTGGGAGTGGTACGGAACACCTTCCTCGGTAAGAGGGAGTGTTAGTTTTTGTACCTAGGCAGATGTTCCCTAGGTGACTTTAATTTTTGCCTAAAGTCACTTTAAGAGGGAAAAAGGTGACCCTCACATTAAAAGTCACTTAATGAGACTTTATAACAATAAAGTCATTTTTGATAAATTTAAGTGGGTGAGTAATTTTATTTATGAGAATTAAATAAAAGGGATTTTTACTCACACTTAATCTCATCCATTGGATTGATTCTTTTTCCACCGTTGGATTAAGATGCCCACTTAGGTTAAACAAAAAGGCTGAGGGAGGCAAAAGGGCATTCACTTTTCATGTTTTTTCAGGAGAAGAGAGAGAGCTGAGCAAGGAGGTCGATTTTGCTTGAGGGCACGATTTTCCAGATTGTTTACTGAAGTGATTTTGGTGAGCAAGGAGGTCGAGATTGCATTTATTATTTGTATGCACAGAACCTGAGAAGGGTACGGCCTGAGTTTGTTTTCTGCTGTACGGATGCATCATTTATTGGCACAAATATCGAGGGAGTACGGCCTGGGTTTTATGTTGTACGGTGCATTAAATTTTGCACAGATTTCGAGGGGTGTATGGCCTGATTTTTCCAGCTGTACGGTGCATTTAATATTTTCACAAATATCGAGGAAGAGTACGGCTGAGTTTCTTCCTGTACGGGCTGCTAATTAATTGCACAGATTTCAAGGAAGGGTATGGCCAGTCTGCTGCTGTACAGACTGATTTTATTGGCACAAATTCCAAGGAGATGTACGGCCTGTTGCTACTGTACATTTGCATTTAATTTGGCACAGAAAAGAAGAAGGGTGTACGACTGGTTTGCTGAGCACTAATTTCCAGACTCTGAGATAAAGTTTGCCGGTGGAGATAAGTTGTATTTCTCACCATTTTCTGTCCTGTACTTTGCTGAAGAATAATAAAAAATCTCTCCTCTCTCTGATTGGTTTTCCCCGTGGGGGTTTTTCCAGGGCTGATTAGCCAAAAATCTCTGAGTCAAATTTATGGTGTGCATGTTTAATTGTTTCCAGCCTGTTAGTATTTGATTTTACTGTGTGTTTAAAATTGTTCGGCAAAATGTTTAAGTAGCTTCAAGCCTATGCAAAACCGGCTGAAGTGAAAAACACAAATTGTTCATTTAAACTAGCAAGCAGTAAAACTCAGTTTTTCAACATTTTTATGATATTTGGAGCTATTTTGGACCTCATTCAAGGTTGACTATATGCAGTTTTTTGAGATTCTTATAATTGAGTTTTGAAAGTGGATTTAGATACACATGTGAGAGATAGGAGATGACACCTATTTTTATGAGTTTTGGAGCTATTTTGGCACTTGTTAAAGGTTGGTCAAACCAAGGTTGAAAATATGCACTTTTGTCGAATTTCTAGGAATTAAGTTTGAAAGTGGATTTAGATACCCATTTGAGAGATAAGCATGGACACCTATTTTTATGAGATTTGAAGCTATTTTGGCCCTCATTCAAGGTCGGTCAAACCAAGGTTGAAAATATGCATTTTTTCGACTTTATCCGAATTTAAATTTTAAAGTAGATTTAAATACCCATTTGAGAGATAAGCATGGACACCTATTTTAATGACATTTGAAGCAATTTTGGCCCTCGTTCAAGGTTGGTCAAACCAAGGTTGGAAAGACACACTTTTGTTGACTTTCTCAATATTGAGTTTTGAAAGTGGATATAAGTACCCACTTGAGAGATAAGCATGGACAACTATTTTTATGAGACATGGATTTTTTTTGGCCCACATTACAGGTTGGTCAAACCAAGGTTGAAAATATGCAGTTTTTCGACTTTCTCGTAGTTGAAGTTTTAAAGTAGGTTTAGATACCGATTTGAGAGATAAGAATGGACACCTATTTTTATGAGATTTGGGGCTATTTTGGCCCTCGTTCAAGGTTGGTCAAACCAAGGATGAAAATATTTACTTTTTTTACTTTCTTAGAATTAAGTTTTGAAAGTGGATTTAGGTACCCATTTAAGAGATAAGCATGGACAGCTATTTTTATGAGATTTGGAGCTATTTTGACCCCGGTTCAAGGTTGGTCAAACCAAGGTTGAAAAGATGCACTTTTGTCAACTTTATCGGAATTAAGATTTGAAAGTGGATTTAGGTACCCATTTTAGAGATAAGAATCTGCACCTATTTTTATGATATTTAGAGCTATTTTGGCCCTCATTTAAAACAATGTTGAAAATATGCACTTTTGTCGACTTGCTCAGAATTTAAATTTTAAAGTAGATATAGATACTCATTTGAGAGATAAGCATGGACACCTATTTTTATGATATTTGAAGCTATTTTGGCCCTCGTTCAAGGTTGGTCTATCCAAGGTTGAAAATATGCACTTTTGTTGACTTTCTCAGAATTGAGGTTTATAAGTGGATCTAGGTACCCATTTAAGAGATAAGCATGAACAACTATTTTTATGAGATTTGGAGTTATTTTGGCCCACGTTCAAGGTTGGTCAAACCAAGGTTGAAAATATGCACTTTTTTCGACTTTCTCGGAATTGAAATTTTAAAGTAGGTTTAGATACTAATTTGAGAGATAAGCCTGGACAACTATTTTTATGAGATTTGGGGCTATTTCGGCCCTCATTCAAGGTTGGACAAACCAAGGATGAAAAGATTTACTTTTTTCGACTTTCTGAGAATTGAGTTTTGAAAGTGGATTTACTTACCCATTTGAGAAATAGGCATTGGCACCTATTTTCATGATATTTGGAGCTATTTTGGACCTCATTCAAGGTTGACTATATGCAGTTTTTTGACATTCTCATAATTGAGTTTTGAAAGTGGATTTAGATACACATGTGAGAGATAAGAGATGACATCTATTTCTATGAAAATTGGGGCTATTTTGGCCCTTGTTAAAGGTTGGTCATACCAAGGTTGAAAATATGCACTTTTGTCGAATTTCTCGGAATTAAGTTTTGAAAGTGGATTTAGATAGCCATTTGAGAGATAAGCATGGACACCTATTTTTATGAGATTTGGAGCTATTTTGGCCCTCATTCAAGGTCGGTCAAACCAAGGTTGAAAATATGCACTTTTTTCGACCTTATCCGAATTTAAATTTTAAAGTAGATTTAGATACCCATTTGAGAGATAAGCATGGACACCTATTTTTATGACATTTGGAGCAATTTTGGCCCTCGTTCAAGGTTGGTCAAACCAAGGTTGAAAAGGCACACTTTTGTTGACTTTCTCTTAATTGAGTTTTGAAAGTGGATATAAGTACCCACTTGAGAGCTAAGCATGGACAACTATTTTTATGAGACATGGATTTATTTTGGCCGACATTACAGGTTTGTCAAATCAAGGTTGAACATATGCAGTTTTTCGACTTTCTCGGAGTTGAAGTTTTAAAGTAGGTTTAGATACCGATTTTAGAGATAAGCATGGACACCTATTTTTATGAGAATTGGGGCTATTTTGGAACTCGTTCAAGGTTGGTCAAACCAAGGATGAAAAGATTTACTTTTTTAACTTTCTTAGAATTGAGTTTTGAAAGTGGATTTAGGTACCCATTTAAGAGATAAGCATGGACACCTGTTTTTATGAGTTTTTGAGCAGTTTTGGCACTCGTTCAAGGTTGGTTAAATGAAGGTTGAAAATATGCGCATTTGTCAACTTTCTCGGAATTGTAATTCTAAAGTAGGTTTAGATACCCATTTGAGAGATAAGCGTGGACACCTATTTTTATGAGATTTGGAGCTATTTTAACCATCGTTCAAGGTTGGTCAAACAAAGGTTGAAAATATTTACTTTCATCGACTTTCTGGGAATGGAGTTTTGAAAGTGGATTTAGGTACCCACTTAAGAGATAAGAATGGAAACCTTTTTTTATGAGATTTGGAGCTATTTTGGCCCTCGTTCAAGGTTGGCCAAACCAAGGTGGAAAAGATCCACTTTTTTCGACTTTGTCGAAATTGAGTTTGGAAAGCGGATTTAGGTACCCATTTGAGAGATAAGCATGAACACCTACTTTTATGAGATTTGGAGCTATTTTGGCCCTTGTTCAAGGTTGGGTCAAACCAAGGTTGAAAATATGTACTTTTGTCAACTTCCTCGGAATTGAATTTTGAGAGTGGATTTAGGTACCCATTTTAGAGATAAGCATGGACACCTATTTTTATGAGATTTGGAGCTATTTTTACCCCGGTTCAATGTTGGTCAAACCAAGGTTCAAAAGATGCACTTTTATTGAGTTTCTCAGAATTGAGTTTTGAAAGTAGATTTAGGTACCACTTTAGAGATAAGAATCTGCACCTATTTTTATGATATTTAGAGCTATTTTGGCCCTCGTTTAAAATAATGTTGAAAATATGCACTTTTGTCGACTTGCTCAGAATTTAAATTTTAAAGTAGATCTAGATACTCATTTGAGATATAAGCATGGACACCTATTTTTATGATATTTGAAGCTATTTTGGCCCTCGTTCAAGGTTGGTCTATCCAAGGTTGAAAATATGCACTTTTGTTGACTTTCTCAGAATTGAGGTTTAAAAGTGGATTTAGGTACCCATTTAAGAGATAAGCATGAACAACAATTTTTATGAGATTTGGAGTTATTTTGGCCCTCGTTCAAGGTTGGTCAAACCAAGGTTGAAAATATGCACTTTTTTCGACTTTCTCAAAATTGAAATTTTAAAGTAGGTTTAGATACTAATTTGAGAGATAAGCCTGGACAACTATTTTTATGAGATTTGGGGCTATTTCGGCCCTCATTCAAGGTTGGTCAAACCAAGGATGAAAAGATTTACTTTTTTCGACTTTCTGAGAATTGAGTTTTGAAAGTGGATTTACTTACCCATTTGAGAAATAGGCATTGGCACCTATTTTTATGATATTTGGAGCTATTTTGGACCTCATTCAAGGTTGACTATATGCAGTTTTTTGACATTCTCATAATTGAGTTTTGAAAGTGGATTTAGATACACATGTGAGAGATAAGAGATGACACCTATTTTTATGAGATTTGGAGCTATTACAGGTTGGTCAAACCAAGGTTGAAAATATGCAGTTTTTTGACTTTCTCGGAGTTGAAGTTTTAAAGTAGGTTTAGATACCGATTTGAGAGATAAGCATGGACACCTATTTTTATGAGATTTGGGGCTATTTTGGCCCTCGTTCAAGGTTGGTCAAACCAAGGATGAAAAGATTTACTTTTTTGACTTTCTTAGAATTGAGTTTTGAAAGTGGATTTAGGTACCCATTTAAGAGATAAGCATGGACACCTATTTTTATGAGTTTTTGAGCAGTTTTGGCACTCGTTCAAGGTTGGTTAAATGAAGGTTGAAAATATGCGCATTTGTCAACTTTCTCGGAATTGTAATTCTAAAGTAGGTTTAGATACCCATTTGAGAGATAAGCGTGGACACCTATTTTTATGAGATTTGGAGCTATTTTAACCATCGTTCAAGGTTGGTCAAACAAAGGTTGAAAATATTTACTTTTATCGACTTTCTGGGAATGGAGTTTTGAAAGTGGATTTAGGTACCCACTTTAGAGATAAGAATGGACACCTTTTTTTATGAGATTTGGAGCTATTTTGGCCATCGTTCAAGGTTAGTCAACCAATGTTTAAAATATGCACTTTTGTTGACTTTCTCGGAATTGGGTTTTGAAAGTGGATTTATGTACCCATTTGAGAGATAAGAATGGATACCTATTTTTATGATCTTTGGAGCTATTTTGACCCGTTTTCAAGGTTGGTCAAACCAAGGTTTAAAATATGCACTTTTGTCGACTTTGTCATAATTGAAATTTTGAATTAGAGTTAGATACCCATTTAAGAGATAAGCATGGAAACCTATTTTTTTACGAGATTTGGAGCTATTTGGGCCCTCTTTCAAGGTTGGTCAAACAAAGGTTGAAAGGATGCACTTTTGTTGACTTTCTCATAATTGATTTTCGAAAGTGGATTTAGGTACCCATTATAGAGATAATCATGGACACCTATTTTTATGAGATTTGGAAGTATTTTGGCTCTCAAACAAGGTTGGTCAAACCAATATTAAAAATATGCACTTTTGTTAAGATTCTAGGAATTGAGTTTTGAAAGTGGATTTAGGTACCCATTTGAGAGATAAGCATGGACACCTATTTTTATGAGATTGGGAGCTATTTTGGCCCTTGTTCAAGGTTGGTTAAACCGAGGTTGAAAATATGCACTTTTGTCGACTTTCTCCGAATTGAAATTTTAAAGTAGATTTTTATAAGATATAGAGCTATTTTGGCCCTCGTCTAAGGTTGAAAAGATGTACTTTTGTCATCTTTCTCAGAATTTAGTTTTGAAAGTGGATTTAGGTACCCATTTGAGAGACAAGCATGGACATCTACTTTTATGAGATTTGGAACTATTTTTTCCCTCACTAAAGGTTGGTCAAAACATGGTTAAATATATGCACTTTTGTCCACTTTCTCGGAATTCAATTTTTAAAGTAGATTTAGATAGAGATTTGAGAAATAAGCATGGAAACCTATTTTTTATGAGATTTGGAGTTATTTTGGCCCTCGTTCAAGGTTGGTCAAACCAAGGTGGAAAAGATGCACTTTTTTCGACTTTGTCGAAATTGAGTTTTGAAAGCGGATTTAGGTACCCGTTTGAGAGATAAGCATAAACACCTACTTTTATGAGATTTGGAGCTATTTTGGCCCTTGTTCAAGGTTGGGTCAAAGCAAGGTTGAAAATATGTACTTTTGTCAACTTTCTCGGAATTGAATTTTGAGAGTGGATTTAGGTACCCATTTTAGAGATAAGCATGGACACCTATTTTTATGAGATTTGGAGCTATTTTGACCCCGGTTCAAGGTTGGTCAAACCAAGGTTGAAAAGACGCACTTTTGTCAACTTTATCGGAATTAAGATTTGAAAGTGGATTTAGGTACACATTTTAGAGATAAGAATCTGCACCTATTTTTATGATATTTAGAGCTATTTTGGCCCTCGTTTAAAACAATGTTGAAAATATGCACTTTTGTCGACTTGCTCAGAATTTAAATTTTAAAGTAGATCTAGATACTCATTTGAGAGATAAGCATGGACACCTATTTTTATGATATTTGAAGCTATTTTGGCCCTCGTTCAAGGATGGTCTAATCAAGGTTGAAAATATGCACTTTTGTTGATTTTCTCAGAAATGAGGTTTAAAAGTGGATTTAGGTACCGATTTAAGAGATAAGCATGAACAACTATTTTTATGAGATTTGGAGTTATTTTGGACCTCGTTCAAGGTTGGTCAAACCAAGGTTGAAAATATGCATTTTTTTCGACTTTCTCGGAATTGAAATTTTAAAGTAGGTTTAGATATTAATTTGAGAGATAAGCATAGACAACTATTTTTATGAGATTTGGGGCTATTTCGGCCCTCATTCAAGGTTGGTCAAACCAAGGATGAAAAGATTTACTTTTTTCGACTTTCTGAGAATTGAGTTTTGAAAGTGGATTTACTTACCCATTTGAGGAATAGGCATTGGAACCTATTTTTATGATATTTGGAGCTATTTTGGACCTCATTCAAGGTTGACAAAACCAAGGTTGACTATATGCATTTTTTTGACATTCTCATAATTGAGTTTTGAAATTGGATTTAGATACACATGTGAGAGATAAGAGATGACACCTATTTTTATGAGATTTGGAGCTATTTTGGCCCTTGTTAAAGGTTGGTCAAACCAAGGTTGAAAATATGCACTTTTGTCAAATTTCTCGGAATTAAGTTTTGAAAGTGGATTTAGATACCCATTTGAGAGATAAGCATGGACACCTATTTTTATGAGATTTGGAGCTATTTTGGCCCTCATTCAAGGTCGGTCAAACCAAGGTTGAAAATATGCACTTTTTTCGACTTTATCCGAATTTAAATTTTAAAGTAGATTTAGATACCCATTTGAGAGATAAGCATGGACACCTATTTTTATGACATTTGGAGCAATTTTTGCCCTCGTTCAAGTTTGGTCAAACCAAGGTTGAAAAGGCACACTTTTGTTGACTTTCTCAGAATTGAGTTTTGAAAGTGGATATAAGTACCCACTTGAGAGATAACCATGGACAACTATTTTTATGAGACATGGATTTATTTTGGCCCACATTACAGGTTGGTCAAACCAAGGTTGAAAATATGCAGTTTTTGGACTTTCTCGGAGTTGAAGTTTTAAAGTAGGTTTAGATACCGATTTGAGAGATAAGCATGGACACCTATTTTTATGAGATTTGGGGCTATTTTAGCCCTCGTTCAAGGTTGGTCAAACCAAGGATGAAAATATTTACTTTTTTGACTTTCTTAGAATTGAGTTTTGAAAGTGGATTTAGGTACCCATTTAAGAGATAAGCATGGACACCTATTTTTATGAGATTTGGAGCTATTTTGACCCCGGTTCAAGGTTGGTAAAACCAAGGTTGAAAAGATGCACTTTTGTCAACTTTATCAGAATTAAGATTTGAAAGTGGATTTAGGTACCCATTTTAGAGATAAGAATCTGCACCTATTTTTATGATATTTAGAGCTATTTTGGCCCTCGTTTAAAACAATGTTGAAAATATGCACTTTTGTCGACTTGCTCAGAATTTAAATTTTAAAGTAGATCTAGATACTCATTTGATAGATAATCATGGACACCTATTTTTATGATATTTGAAGCTATTTTGGCCCTCGTTCAAGGTTGGTCTATCCAAGGTTGAAAATATGCACTTTTCTTGACTTTCTCAGAATTGAGGTTTAATAGTGGATTTAGGTACCCATTTAAGAGATAAGCATGAACAACTATTTTTATGAGAATTGGAGTTATTTTGGCCCTCGTTCAAGGTTGGTCAAACCAAGGTTGAAAATATGCACTTTTTTCGACTTTCTCGGAATTGAAATTTTAAAGTAGGTTTAGATACTAATTTGAGAGATAAGCCTGGACAACTATTTTTATGAGATTTGGGGCTATTTCGGCCCTCATTCAAGGTTGGTCAAATGAATAATGAAAAGATTTACTCTTTTCGACTTTCTGAGAATTGAGTTTTGAAAGTGGATTTACTTACCCATTTGAGAAATAGGCATTGGCACCTATTTTTATGATATTTGGAGCTATTTTGGACCTCATTCAAGGTTGACTATATGCAGTTTTTTGACATTCTCATAATTGAGTTTTGAAAGTGGATTTAGATACACATGTGAGAGATAAGAGATGACACCTATTTTTATGAGATTTGGAGCTATTACAGGTTGGTCAAACCAAGGTTGAAAATATGTAGTTTTTCGACATTCTCGGAGTTGAAGTTTTAAAGTAGGTTTAGATACCGATTTGAGAGATAAGCATGGACACCTATTTTTATGAGTTTTTGAGCAGTTTTGGCACTTGTTCAAGGTTGGTTAAATGAAGGTTGAAAATATGCGCATTTGTCAACTTTCTCAGAATTGTAATTCTAAAGTAGGTTTAGATACCCATTTGAGAGATAAGCGTGGACACCTATTTGATTTGGAGCTATTTTAACCATTGTTCAAGGTTGGTCAAACAAAGGTTGAAAATATTTACTTTTATCGACTTTCCGGGAATGGAGTTTTGAAAGTGGATTTAGGTACCCACTTAAGAGATAAGAATGGACACCTTTTTTTATGAGATTTGGAGCTATTTTGGCCATCGTTCAAGGTTAGTCAACCAATGTTTAAAATATGCACTTTTGTTGACTTTCTCAGAATTGGGTTTTGAAAGTGGATTTAGGTACCCATTTGAGAGATAAGAATGGACACCTATTTTTATGATATTTGGAGCTATTTTGACCCTTTTTCAAGGTTGGTCGAACCAAGGTTTCAAATATGCACTTTTGTCGACTTTCTCAGAATTGAAATTTTAAATTGGAGTTAGATACCCATTTAAGAGATAAGCATGGAAACCTATTTTTTTACGAGATTTGGAGCTATTTTGGGCCTCTTTCAATGTTTTTCAAACAAAGGTTGAAAGGATGCACTTTTGTTGACTTTCTCATAATTTATTTTCGAAAGTGGATTTAGGTACCCATTATAGAGATAATCATGGACACCTATTTTTATGAGATTTGGAAGTATTTTGGTTCTGTATCAAGGTTGGTCAAACCAATATTGAAAATATGCACTTTTGTCAAGATTCTAGGAATTGAGTTTTGAAAGTGGATTTAGGTACCCATTTGAGAGATAAGCATGGACACTTATTTTGATGATATTGGGAGCTATTTTGGCCCTCGTTCAAGGTTGGTTAAATCGAGGTTGAAAATATGCACTTTTGTCGACTTTCTCCGAATTAAAATTTTAAAGTAGATTTTTATAAGATATGGAGCTATTTTGGCCCTCATCTAAGGTTGAAAAGATGTACTTTTGTCATCTTTCTCAGAATTTAGTTTTGAAAGTATATTTAGGTACCCATTTGAGAGACAAGCATGGACATCTACTTTTATGAGATTTGGAACTATTTTTTCCCTCACTAAAGGTTGGTCGAAACATGGTTGAATATATGCACTTTTGTCCACTTTCTCGGAATTCAATTTTTAAAGTAGATTTAGATAGAGATTTGAGAAATAAGCATGGAAACCTATTTTTTATGAGATTTGGAGTTATTTTGGCCCTCGTTCAAGGTTGGTCAAACTAAGGTGGAAAAGATGCACTTTTTTCAACTTTGTCGAAATTGAGTTTTGAAAGCGGATTTAGGTATCCGTTTGAGAGATAAGCATGAACACCTACTTTTATGAGATTTGGAGCTATTTTGGCCCTTGTTCAAGGTTGGGCCAAACCAAGGTTGAAAATATGTTCTGTTTTCAACTTTCTCGGAATTGAATTTTGAGAGTGGATTTAGGTACCCATTTTAGAGATAAGCATGGACACCTATTTTTATGAGATTTGGAGGTATTTTGACCCCGGTTAAAGGTTGGTCAAAACATGGCTGAAAAGATGCACTTTTGTCAACTTTATCGGAATTAAGATTTGAAAGTGGATTTAGGTACCCATTTTAGAGATAAGAATCTGCACCTATTTTTGTGATGTTTAGAGCTATTTTGGCCCTTGTTTAAAACAATGTTGAAAATATGCACTTTTGTCGACTTGCTCAGAATTTAAAATTTAAAGTAGATCTAGATACTCATTTGAGAGATAATCATGGACACCTATTTTTATGATATTTGAAGCTATTTTGGCCCTCGTTCAAGGTTGGTCTATCCAAGGTTGAAAATATGCACTTTTGTTGAGTTTCTCAGAATTGAGGTTTAAAAGTGGATTTAGGTACCCATTTAAGAGATAAGCATGAACAACTATTTTTATGAGATTTGGAGTTATTTTGGCCCTCGTTCAAGGTTGGTCAAACCAAGGTTGAAAATATGCACTTTTTTTGACTTTCTCGGAATTGAAATTTTAAAGTAGGTTTGGATACTAATTTGAGAGATAAGCCTGGACAACTATTTTTATGAGATTTGGGGCTATTTCGGCCCTCATTCAAGGTTGGTCAAACCAAGGATGAAAAGATTTACTTTTTTCGACTTTCTGAGAATTGAGTTTTGAAAGTGGATTTACTTACCCATTTGAGGAATAGGCATTGGCACCTATTTTTATGATATTTGGAGCTATTTTGGACCTCATTCAAGGTTGACCAAACCAAGGTTGACTATATGCAGTTTTTTGACATTCTCATAATTGAGTTTTGAAAGTGGATTTAGATACACATGTGAGAGATAAGAGATGACACCTATTTTTATGAGATTTGGAGCTATTTTGGCCCTTGTTAAAGGTTGGTCAAACCAAGGTTGAAAATATGCACTTTTGTCGAATTTCTCGAAATTAAGTTTTGAAAGTGGATTTAGATACCCATTTGAGAGATAAGCATGAACACCTATTTTTATGAGTTTTGGAGCTATTTTGGCCCTCATTCAAGGTCGGTCAAACCAAGGTTGAAAATATGCACTTTTTTCGACTTTATCCGAATTTAAATTTTAAAGTAGATTTAGATACCCATTTGAGAGATAAGCATGGACACCTATTTTTATGACATTTGGAGCAATTTTGGCCCTCATTTAAGGTTGGTCAAACCAAGGTTGAAAAGGCACACTTTTGTTGACTTTCTCAGAATTGAGTTTTGAAAGTGATATAAGTACCCACTTGAGAGATAAGCATGGACAATTATTTTTATGAGACATGGATTTATTTTGGCCCACATTACAGGTTGGTCAAACCAAGGTTGAAAATATGCAGTTTTTCGACTTTCTCGGAGTTGAAGTTTTAAAGTAGGTTTAAATACCGATTTGAGAGATAAGCATGGACACCTATTTTTATTAGATTTGGGGCTATTTTGGCCCTTGTTCAAGGTTGGTCAAACCAAGGATGAAAAGATTTACTTTTTTGACTTCCTTAGAATTGAGTTTTGAAAGTGGATTTAGGTACCCATTTAAGAGATAAGCATGGACACCTATTTTTATGAGTTTTTGAGCAGTTTTGGCATTCGTTCAAGGTTGGTTAAATGAAGGTTGAAAATATGCGCATTTGTCAACTTTCTCGGAATTGTAATTCTAAAGTAGGTTTAGATACCCATTTGAGAGATAAGCGTGGACACCTATTTTTATGAGATTTGGAGCTATTTTAACCATCGTTCAAGGTTGGTCAAACAAAGGTTGAAAATATTTACTTTTATCGACTTTCCGGGAATGGAGTTTTGAAAGTGGATTTAGGTACCCACTTAAGAGATAAGAATGGACACCTTTTTTTATGAGATTTGGAGCTATTTTGGCCATCATTCAAGGTTAGTCAACCAATGTTTAAAATATGCACTTTTGTTGACTTTCTCGGAATTGGGTTTTGAAAGTGGATTTAGGTACCCATTTGAGAGATAAGAATGGACACCTATTTTTGTGATATTTGGAGCTATTTTGACCCTTTTTCAAGGTTGGTCGAACCAAGGTTTAAAATATGCACTTTTGTCGACTTTCTCAGAATTGAAATTTTAAATTAGAGTTAGATACCCATTTAAGAGATAAGCATGGAAACCTATTTTTTTACGAGATTTGGAGCTATTTTGGGCCTCTTTCAAGGTTGGTCAAACAAAGGTTGAAAGGATGCACTTTTGTTGACTTTCTCATAATTGATTTTCGAAAGTGGATTTAGGTACCCATTATAGAGATAATCATGGACACCTATTTTTATGAGATTTGAAAGTATTTTGGCTCTCTATCAAGGTTGGTCAAACCAATATTGAAAATATGCACTTTTGTCAAGATTCTAGGAATTGAGTTTTGAAAGTGGATTTAGGTACCCATTTGAGAGATAAGCATGGACACCTATTTTTATGAGATTGGGAGCTATTTTGGCCCTCGTTCAAGGTTGGTTAAACCGAGGTTGAAAATATGCACTTTTGTTGACTTTCTCCGAATTGAAATTTTAAAGTAGATTTTTATAAGATATGGATCTATTTTGGCGCTCGTCTAAGGTTGAAAAGATGTACTTTTGTCATCTTTCTCAGAATTTAGTTTTGAAAGTGGATTTAGGTACCCATTTGAGAGACAAGCATGGACATCTACTTTTATGAGATTTGGAACTATTTTTTCCCTCACTAAAGGTTGGTCGAAACATGGTTGAATATATGCACTTTTGTCCACTTTCTCGGAATTCAATTTTTAAAGTAGATTTAGATAGAGATGTGAGAAATAAGCATGGAAACCTATTTTTTATGAGATTTGGAGTTATTTTGGCCCTCGTTCAAGGTTGGTCAAACCAAGGTGGAAAAGATGCACTTTTTTCGACTTTGTCGAAATTGAGTTTTGAAAGTGGATTTAGGTACCCGTTTGAGAGATAAGCATGAACACCTACTTTTATGAGATTTGGAGCTATTTTGGCCCTTGTTCAAGGTTGGGTCAAACCAAGGTTGAAAATATGTACTTTTGTCAACTTTCTCGGAATTGAATTTTGAGAGTGGATTTAGGTACCCATTTTAGAGATAAGCATGGACACTAATTTTTATGAGATTTGGAGCTATTTTGACCCCGGTTCAAGGTTGGTAAAACCAAGGTTGAAAAGATGCACTTTTGTCAACTTTATCGGAATTAAGATTTGAAAGTGGATTTAGGTACCCATTTTAGAGATAAGAATCTGCACCTATTTTTATGACATTTAGAGCTATTTTGGCCCTCATTTAAAACAATGTTGAAAATATGCACTTTTGTCGACTTGCTCAGAATTTAAATTTTAAAGTAGATCTAGATACTCATTTGAGAGATAATCATGGACACCTATTTCTATGATATTTGAAGCTATTTTGGCCCTCGTTCAAGGTTGGTCTATCCAAGGTTGAAAATATGCACTTTTGTTGACTTTCTCAGAATTGAGGTTTAAAAGTGGATTTAGGTACCCATTTAAGAGATAAGCATGAACAACTATTTTTATGAGATTTGGAGTTATTGTGGCCCTCGTTCAAGGTTGGTCAAACCAAGGTTGAAAATATGCACTTTTTTCGACTTTCTCGGAATTGAAATTTTAAAGTAGGTTTAGATACTAATTTGAGAGATAAGCCTGGACAACTATTTTTATGAGATTTGGGGCTATTTCGGCCCTCATTCAAGGTTGGTCAAATGAAGGATGAAAAGATTTACTTTTTACGACTTTCTGAGAATTGAGTTTTGAAAGTGGATTTACTTACCCATTTGAGAAATAGGCATTGGCACCTATTTTTATGATATTTGGAGCTATTTTGGACCTCATTCAAGGTTGACCAAACCAAGGTTGACTATATGCAGTTTTTTTACATTCTCATAATTGAGTTTTGAAAGTGGATTTAGATACACATGTGAGAGATAAGAGATGACACCTATTTTTATGAGATTTGGAGCTATTTTGGCCCTTGTTAAAGGTTGGTCAAACCAAGGTTGAAAATATGCACTTTTGTCGAATTTCTAGGAATTAAGTTTTGAAAGTGGATTTAGATACCCATTATAGACATAAGCATGGACACCTATTTTTATGAGATTTGGAGCTATTTTGGCCCTCATTCAAGGTCGGTCAAACCAAGGTTGAAAATATGCACTTTTTTCGACTTTATCAGAATTTAAATTTTAAAGTGATTTAGATACCCATTTGAGAGATAAGCATGGACACTTATTTTTATGAGATTTGGAGCAATTTTAGCCCTCGTTCAAGGTTAGTCAAACCAAGGTTGAAAATGCACACTTTTGTTGACTTTCTCAGAATTGAGTTTTGAAAGTGGATATAAGTACCCACTTTAGAGATAAGCACGGACAACTATTTTTATGAGACATGGATTTATTTTGGCCCACATTAAAGGTTGGTCAAAGCAAGGTTGAAAATATGTAGTTTTTCGACTTTCTCGGAGTTGAAGTTTTAAAGTAGGTTTAGATACGGATTGAGAGATAAGCACGGACACCTATTTTTATGAGATTTGGGGCTATTTTGGCCCTCGTTCAAGGTTGGTCAAACCAAGGATGAAAATATTTACTTTTTTGACTTTCTTAGAATTGAGTTTTGAAAGTGGATTTAGGTACCCATTTAAGAGATAAGCATGGACACCTATTTTTATGAATTTTTGAGCAGTTTTGGCACTCGTTCAAGGTTGGTTGAATGAAGGTTGAAAATATGCGCATTTGTCAACTTTCTCGGAATTGTAATTCTAAAGTAGGTTTAGATACCCATTTGAGAGATAAGCATGGACACCTATTTTTATGAGATTTGGAGCTATTTTAACCATCGTTCAAGGTTGGTCAAACAAAGGTTGAAAATATTTACTTTTATCGACTTTCTGGGAATGGAGTTTTGAAAGTGGATTTAGGTACCCACTTAAGAGATAAGAATAGTCACCTTTTTTTATGAGATTTGGAGCTATTTTGGCCATCGTTCAAGGTTAGTCAACCAATGTTTAAAATATGCACTTTTGTTGACTTTCTTGGAATTGGGTTTTGAAAGTGGATTTATGTACCCATTTGAGAGATAAGAATGGACACCTATTTTTATGATATTTGGAGCTATTTTGGCCATTTTTCAAGATTGGTCAAACCAAGGTTTAAAATATGCACTTTTGTCGACTTTCTCATAATTGAAATTTTAAATTAGAGTTAGATACCGATTTAAGAGATAAGCATGGAAACCTATTTTTTTACGAGATTTGGAGCTATTTTGGCCCTGTTTCAAGGTTGGTCAAACAAAGGTTGAAAGGATGCACTTTTGTTGACTTTCTCATAATTGATTTTCGAAAGTGGATTTAGGTACCCATTATAGAGATAATCATGGACACCTATTTTTATGAGATTTGGAAGTATTTTGGCTCTCAATCAAGGTTGGTCAAACCAATATTGAAAATATGCACTTTTGTCAAGATTCTAGGAATTGAGTTTTGAAAGTGGATTTAGGTACCCATTTGAGAGATAAGCATGGACACCTGTTATTATGAGATTGGGAGCTATTTTGGCCCGCGTTCAAGGTTGGTTAAACCGAGGTTTAAAATATGCACTTTTGTCGACTTTCTCCGAATTGAAATTGTAAAGTAGATTTTTATAAGATATGGAGCTGTTTTGGCCCTCGTCTAAGGTTGAAAAGATGTACTTTTGTCATCTTTCTCAGAATTTAGTTTTGAAAGTGGATTTAGGTACCCATTTGAGAGATAAGCATGGACATCTATTTTTATGAGATTTGGAACTATTTTTTCCCTCAGTAAAGGTTGGTCGAAACAAGGTTGAATATATGCACTTTTGTCCACTTTCTCGGAATTCAATTTTTAAAGTAGATTTAGATAGAGTTTTGAGAAATAAGCATGGAAACCTATTTTTTATGAGATTTGGAGTTATTTTGGCCCTCGTTCAAGGTTGGTCAAACCAAGGTGGAAAAGATGCACTTTTTTCGACTTTGTCGAAATTGAGTTTTGAAAGCGGATTTAGGTACCCGTTTGAGAGATAAGCATGAACACCTACGTTTACGAGATTTGGAGCTATTTTGGCCCTTGTTCAAGGTTGGGTCAAACCAAGGTTGAAAATATGTACTTTTGTCAACTTTCTCGGAATTGAATTCTGAGAGTGGATTTAGGTACCCATTTTAGAGATAAGCATGGACACCTATTTTTATGAGATTTGGGGTTATTTTGACCCCGGTTCAAGGTTGGTCAAACCAAGGTTGAAAAGATGCACTTTTGTCAACTTTATCGGAATTAAGATTTGAAACTGGATTTAGGTACCCATTTTAGAGATAAGAATCTGCACCTATTTTTATGATATTTAGAGCTATTTTGGCCCTCGTTTAAAACAATGTTGAAAATATGCACTTTTGTTGACTTGCTTAGAATTTAAATTTTAAAGTAGATCTAGATACTCATTTGAGAGATAAGCATGGACACCTATTTTTATGATATTTGAAGCTATTTTGGCCCTCGTTCAAGGTTGGTCTAACCAAGGTTGAAAATATGCACTTTTGTTGACTTTCTCAGAATTGAGGTTTAAAAGTGGATTTAGGTACCCATTTAAGAGATAAGCATGATCAACTATTTTTATGAGATTTGGAGTTATTTTGGCCCTCGTTCAAGGTTGGTCAAACAAAGGTTGAAAAAATGCACTTTTTTCGACTTTCTCGGAATTGAAATTTTAAAGTAGGTTTAGATACTAATTTGAGAGATAAGGCTGGACAACTATTTTTATGAGATTTGGGGCTATTTCGGCCCTCATTCAAGGTTGGTCAAACGAAGGATGAAAATATTTACTTTTTTCGACTTTCTGAGAATTGAGTTTTGAAAGTGAATTTACTTACCCATTTGAGAAATAGGCATTGGCACCTATTTTTATGATATTTGGAGCTATTTTGGACCTCATTCAAGGTTGACCAAACCAAGGTTGACTATATGCAGTTTTTTGACATTCTCATAATTGAGTTTTGAAAGTGGATTTAGATACACATGTGAGAGATAAGAGATGAGACCTATTTTTATGAGATTTGGAGCTATTTTGGCCATTGTTAAAGGTTGGTCAAACCAAGGTTGAAAATATGCTCTTTTGTCGAATTTATCGGAATTAATTTTTGAAAGTGGATTTAGATACCCATTTGAGAGATAAGCATGGACACCTATTTTTATGAGATTTGGAGCTATTTTGGCCCTCATTCAAGGTCGGTCAAACCAAGGTTGAAAATATGCACTTTTTTCGACTTTATCCGAATTTAAATTTTAAAGTAGATTTAGATATCCATTTGAGAGATAAGCATGGACACCTATTTTTATGACATTTGGAGCAATTTTGGCCCTCGTTCAAGGTTGGTCAAACCAAGGTTGAAAAGGCACACTTTTGTTGACTTTCTTAGAATTGAGTTTTGAAAGTGGATATAAGTACCCACTTGAGAGATAAGCATGGACAACTATTTTTATGAGACATGGATTTATTTTGGCCCACATTACAGGTTGGTCAAACCAAGGTTGAAAATATGCAGTTTTTCGACTTTCTCGGAGTTGAAGTTTTAAAGTAGGTTTAGATACCAATTTGAGAGATAAGCATGGACACCTATTTTTATGAGATTTGGGGCTATTTTGGCCCCCGTTCAAGGTTGGTCAAACTAAGGATGAAAAGATTTACTTTTTTGACTTTCTTAGAATTGAGTTTTGAAAGTGGATTTAGGTACCCATTTAAGAGATAAGCATGGACACCTATTTTTATGAGTTTTTGAGCAGTTTTGGCACTCGTTCAAGGTTTCGTTAAATGAAGGTTGAAAATAGGCGCATTTGTCAACTTTCTCGGAAACGTAATTCTAAAGTATGTTCAAATACCCATTTGAGAGATAAGCATGGACACCTATTTTTATGAGATTTGGAGCTATTTTAACCATCGTTCAAGGTTGGTCAAACAAAGGTTGAAAATATTTACTTTTATTGACTTTCTGGGAATGGAGTTTTGAAAGTGGATTTAGGTACCACTTAAGAGATAAGAATGGACACCTTTTTTTATGAGATTTGGAGCTATTTTGGCCATCGTTCAAGGTTAGTCAACCAATGTTTAAAATATGCACTTTTGTTGACTTTCTCGGAATTGGGTTTTGAAAGTGGATTTAGGTACCCATTTGAGAGATAAGAATGGACACCTATTTTTATGATATTTGGAGTTATTTTGGCCCTTTTTCAAGGTTGGTCAAACCAAGGTTTAAAATATGCACTTTTGTTGACTTTCTCAGAATTGAAATTTTAAATTAGAGTTAGATACCCATTTAAGAGATAAGCATGGAAATCTATTTTTTTACGAGATTTGGAGCTATTTTGGCCCTCTTTCAAGGTTGGTCAAACAAAGGTTGAAAGGATGCACTTTTGTTGACTTTCTCATAATTGATTTTCGAAAGTGGATTTAGGTACCCATTATAAAGATAATCATGGACACCTATTTTTATGAGATTTGGAAGTATTTTGGCTCTCAATCAAGGTTGGTCAAACCAATATTGAAAATATGCACTTTTGTCAATATTTTAGGAATTGAGTTTTGAAAGAGGATTTAGGTACCCATTTGAGAGATAAGCATGGACACTTATTTTTATAAGATTGGGAGCTATTTTGGCCCTCGTTCAAGGTTGGTTAAACCGAGGTTGAAAATATGCATTTTTGTCGACTTTCTCCGAATTGAAATTTTAAAGTAGATTTTTATAAGATATGGAGCTATTTTGGCCTTCGTCTAACGTTGAAAAGATGTACTTTTGTCATCTTTCTCAGAATTTAGTTTTGAAAGTGGATTTAGGTACCCATTTTAAAGATAAGCATGGACATCTACTTTTATGAGATTTGGAACTATTTTTTCCCTCATTAAAGGTTGGTCGAAACAAGGTTGAATATATGCACTTTTGTACACTTTCTCGGAATTCAATTTTTAAAGTAGATTTAGATAGAGATTTGAGAAATAAGCATGGAAACCTATTTTTTATGAGATTTGGAGTTATTTTGGCCCTCGTTCAAGGTTGGTCAAACCAAGGTGGAGAAGATGCACTTTTTTCGACTTTGTCGAAATTGAGTTTTGAAAGCGGATTTAGGTACCCGTTTGAGAGATAAGCATGAACACCTACTTTTATGATATTTGGAGCTATTTTGGCCCTTGTTCAAGGTTGGGTCAAAGCAAGGTTGAAAATATGTACTTTTGTCAACTTTCTCGGAATTGAATTTTGAGAGTGGATTTAGGTACCCATTTTAGAGATAAGCATGGACACCTATTTTTATGAGATTTGGAGCTATTTTTACCCCGGTTCAAGGTTGGTCAAACCAAGGTTCAAAAGATGCACTTTTATTGAGTTTCTCAGAATTGAGTTTTGAAAGTAGATTTAGGTACCACTTTTAGAGATAAGAATCTGCACCTATTTTTATGATATTTAGAGCTATTTTGGCCCTCGTTTAAAACAATGTTGAAAATATGCACTTTTGTCGACTTGCTCAGAATTTAAATTTTAAAGTAGATCTAGATACTCATTTGAGAGATAAGCATGGACACCTATTTTTATGATATTTGAAGCTATTTTGGCCCTCGTTCAAGGTTGGTCTAACCAAGGTTGAAAATATGCACTGTTGTTGACTTTCTCATAATTGAGGTTTAAAAGTGGATTTAGGTACCCATTTAAGAGATAAGCATGAACAACTATTTTTATGAGATTTGGAGTTATTTTGGCCCTCGTTCAATGTTGGTCAAACCAAGGTTGAAAATTTGCAGTTTTTTCGACTTTCTCGGAATTGAAATTTTAAAGTAGGTTTAGATACTAATTTGAGAGATAAGCCTGGACAACTATTTTTATGAGATTTGGGGCTATTTCGGCCCTCATTCAAGGTTGGTCAAACGAAGGATGAAAAGATTTACTTTTTTCGACTTTCTGAGAATTGAGTTTTGAAAGTGGATTTACTTACCCATTTGAGAAATAGGCATTGGCACCTATTTTTATGATATTTGGAGCTATTTTGGACCTCATTCAAGGTTGACCAAACCAAGGTTGACTATATGTAGTTTTTTGACATTCTCATAATTGAGTTTTGAAAGTGGATTTAGATACACATGTGAGAGATAAGAGATGACACCTATTTTTATGAGATTTGGAGCTATTTTGGCCCTTGTTAAAGGTTGGTCAAACCAAGGTTGAAAATATGCACTTTTGTCGAATTTCTCGGAATTAAGTTTTGAAAGTGGATTTAGATACCCATTTGAGAGATAAGCATGGACACCTATTTTTAGAAGATTTGGAGCTATTTTGGCCCTCATTCAAGGTCGGTCAAACCAAGGTTGAAAATATGCACTTTTTTCGACTTTATCTGAATTTAAATTTTAAGGTAGATTTAGATACCCATTTGAGAGATAAGCATGGACACCTATTTTTATGACATTTGGAGCAATTTTGGCCCTCGTTCAAGGTTGGTCAAACCAAGGTTGAAAATGCGCACTTTTGTTGACTTTCTCAGAATTGAGTTTTGAAAGTGGATATAAGTACCCACTTGAGAGATAAGCATGGACAACTATTTTTATGAGACATGGATTTATTTTGGCCCACATTACAGGTTGGTCAAACCAAGGTTGAAAATATGCAATTTTTGGACTTTCTCGGAGTTGAAGTTTTAAAGTAGGTTTAGATACCGATTTGAGAGATAAGCATGGACACCTATTTTTATGAGATTTGGGGCTATTTTGGTCGTCGTTCAAGGTTGGTCAAACCAAGGATGAGAAGATTTACTTTTTTGACTTTCTTAGAATTGAGTTTTGAAAGTGGATTTAGGTACCCATTTAAGAGATAAACATGGACACCTATTTTTATGAGTTTTTGAGCAGTATTGGCACTCGTTCAAAGTTGGTTAAATGAAGGTTGAAAATATGCGCATTTGTCAACTTTCTCAGAATTGTAATTCTAAAGTAGGTTTAGATACCCATTTGAGAGATAAGCGTGGACACCTATTTTTATGAGATTTGGAGCTATTTTAACCATCGTTCAAGGTTGGTGAAACAAAGGTTGAAATTATTTACTTTTATCGACTTTCTGGGAATGGAGTTTTGAAAGTGGATTTAGGTACTGACTTAAGAGATAAGAATGGACACCTTTTTTTTATGAGATTTGGAGCTATTTTGGCCATCGTTCAAGGTTAGTCAACCAATGTTTAAAATATGCACTTTTGTTGACTTTCTCGGAATTGGGTTTTGAAAGTGGATTTAGGTACCCATTTGAGAGATAAGAATGGACACCTATTTTTATGATATTTGGAGCTATTTTGGCCCTTTTTCAAGGTTGGTCAAACCAAGGTTTAAAATATGCACTTTTGTCGACTTTCTCAGAATTGAAATTTTAAATTAGAGTTAGATACCCATTTAAGATATAAGCATGGAAACCTATTTTTTTACGAGATTTGGAGCTATTTTGGCCCTATTTCAAGGTTGGTTAAACAAAGGTTGAAAGGATGCACTTTTGTTGACTTTCTCATAATTGATTTTCGAAAGTGGATTTAGGTACCCATTATAGAGATAATCACGGACACCTATTTTTATGAGATTTGGATGTATTTTGGCTCTCAATCAAGGTTGGTCAAACCAATATTGAAAATATGCACTTTTGTCAAGATTCTAGGAATTGAGTTTTGAAAGTGGATTTAGGTACCCATTTGAGAGATAAGCATAGACACCTATTTTTATGAGATTGTGAGCTATTTTGGCCCTCGTTCAAGGTTGGTTAAACCGAGGTTGAAAATACGCACTTTTGTCGACTTTCTCTGAATTGAAATTTTAAAGTAGATTTTTATAAGATATGGAGCTATTTTGGCCCTCGTCTAAGGTTGAAAAGATGTACTTTTGTCATCTTTCTCAGAATTTAGTTTTGAAAGTGGATTTAGGTACCCATTTGAGAGACAACCATGGAGATCTACTTTTATGAGATTTGGAACTATTTTTTCCCTCACTAAAGGTTGGTCGAAACAAGGTTGAATATATGCACCTTTGTCCACTTTCTCGGAATTCAATTTTTAAAGTAGATTTAGATAGAGATTTGAGAAATAAGCATGGAAACCTATTTTTTATGAGATTTGGAGTTATTTTGGCCCTCGTTCAAGGTTGGTCAAACCAAGGTGGAAAAGATGCACTTATTTCAACTTTGTAGAAATTGAGTTTTGAAAGCGGATTTAGGTACCTGTTTGAGAGATAAGCATGAACACCTACTTTTATGATATTTGGAGCTATTTTGGCCCTTGTTCAAGGTTGGGTCAAACCAAGGTTGAAAATATGTACTTTTGTCAACTTTCTCGGAATTGAATTTTGAGAGTGGATTTAGGTACCCATTTTAGAGATAAGCATGGACACCTATTTTTATGAGATTTGGAGCTATTTTGACCCCGGTTCAAGGTTGGTCAAACCAAGGGTGAAAAGATGCACTTTTGTCAACTTTATCGGAATTAAGATTTGAAAGTGGATTTAGGTACCCATTTTAGAGATAAGAATCTGCACCTATTTTTATGATATTTAGAGCTATTTTGGCCCTCGTTTAAAACAATGTTGAAAATATGCACTTTTGTCGACTTGCTCAGAATTTAAATTTTAAAGTAGATCTAGATACTCATTTGAGAGATAAGCATTGACACCTATTTTTATGATATTTGAAGCTATTTTGGCCCTCGTTCAAGGTTGGTCTAACCAAGGTTGAAAATATGCACTTTTGTTGACTTTCTTAGAATTGAGGTTTAAAATTGGATTTAGGTACCCATTTAAGAGATAAGCATGAACAACTATTTTTATGAGATTTGGAGTTATTTTGGCCCACGTTCAAGGTTGGTCAAACCAAGGTTGAAAATATGCACTTTTTTCGACTTTCTCGGAATTGAAATTTTAAAGTAGGTTTAGATACTAATTTGAGAGATAAGCCTAGACAACTATTTTTATCAGATTTGGGGCTATTTCGGCCCTCATTCAAGGTTGGTCAAACCAAGGATGAAAAGATTTACTTTTTTCGACTTTCTGAGAATTGAGTTTTGAAAGTGGATTTACTTACCCATTTGAAAAATAGGCATTGGCACCTATTTTTATGATATTTGGAGCTATTTTGGACCTCATTCAAGGTTGACCAAACCAAGGTTGACTATATGCAGTTTCCTGACATTCTCGTAATTGAGTTTTGAAAGTGGATTTAGATACACATGTGAGAGATAAGAGATGACACCTATTTTTATGAGATTTGGAGCTATTTTGGCCCTTGTTAAAGGTTGGTCAAACCAAGGTTGAAAATATGCACTTTTGTCGAATTTATCGGAATTAGGTTTTGAAAGTGGATTTAGATACCCATTTGAGAGATAAGCATGGACACCTATTTTTATGAGATTTGGAGCTATTTTGGCCCTCATTCAAGGTCGGTCAAACCAAGGTTGAAAATATGCACTTTTTTCGACTTTATCTGAATTTAAATTTTAAATTAGATTTAGATACCCATTTGAGAGATAAGCATGGACACCTATTTTTATGACAATTGGAGCAATTTTGGCCCTCGTTCAAGGTAGGTCAAACCAAGGTTTTAAAGGCGCACTTTTGTTGACTTTCTCAGAATTGAGTTTTGAAAGTGGATATAAGTACCCACTTGAGAGATAAACATGGACAACTACTTTTATGAGACATGGATTTATTTTGGCCCACATTATAGGTTGGTCAAATCAAGGTTGAAAATATGCAGTTTTTGGACTTTCTCGGAGTTGAAGTTTTAAAGTAGGTTTAGATACCGATTTGAGAGATAAGCATGGACACCTATTTTTATGAGATTTGGGGCTATTTTGGTCATCGTTCAAGGTTGGTAAAACCAAGGATGAAAAGATTTACTTTTTTGACTTTCTTAGAATTGAGTTTTGAAAGTTGATTTAGGTACCCATTTAAGAGATAAGCATGGACACCTATTTTTATGAGTTTTTGAGCAGTTTTGGCACTCGTTCAAGGTTGGTTAAATGAAGGTTGAAAATATGCGCATTTGTCAACTTTCTCGGAATTGTAATTCTAAAGTAGGTTTAGATACCCATTTGAGAGATAAGCATGGACACCTATTTTTATGAGATTTGGAGCTATTTTAACCATCGTTCAAGGTTGGTCAAACAAAGGTTGAAAATATTTACTTTTATCGACTTTCCGGGATTGGAGTTTTGAAAGTGGATTTAGGTACCCACTTAAGAGATAAGAATGGACACCTTTTTTTATGAGATTTGGAGCTATTTTGGCCATCGTTCAAGGTTAGTCAACCAATGTTTAAAATATGCACTTTTGTTGACTTTCTCGGAATTGGGTTTTGAAAGTGGATTCAGGTACCCATTTGAGAGATAAGAATGGACACCTATTTTTATGATATTTGGAGTTATTTTGACCATTTTTCAAGGTTGGTCAAACCAAGGTTTAAAATATGCACTTTTGTCGACTTTCTCAGAATTGAAATTTTAAATTAGAGTTAGATACCCATTTAAGAGATAAGCATGGAAACCTATTTTTTTACGAGATTTGGAGCTATTTTGGGCCTCTTTCAAGGTTGGTCAAACAAAGGTTGAAAGGATGCACTTTATCGGAATTGAGTTTTGAAAGTGAATTTAGGTAGCCATTTGAGAGATAATCATGGACAACTATTTTTATGTGATTTGGAGCTTTCTTGGCCATCATTCAAGGTTGGTCAAACCAACGTAAAAATAAGCACTTTTATCGACTTCATCGAAATTGAAATTTTAAAGTAGATTTAAATACCCAGTTTATGATATTTTGTGCTATTTTGGCCCTCGTTTAAGTTTGGTCAAACCAAGGTTGAAAATACACACTTTTGTCGACTTTCTCGGAATTGAGTTTTGAAAGTGGATTTAGGTACCCATTTGAGAGATAACATGGACACTTATTGTTATGATATTTGGAGCTATTTTAGCCCTTGATCAAGGTTGGTCAAACCAAAGTTGAAAATATTCACCTTTGTCGACATTATGGGAATTGAGTTTTGAAAGTGAATTTAGGTACCTACTTGAGAGATAAGCATGGACACCTATTTTTATGATATTTGGAACAATTTTGGCCCTCATTCAAGGTTGGTCAATACAAGGCTGAAAATATGTAGTTTTGTCAACTTTATAGGAATTGAAATTTTAAAGTAGATTTAGATAAACATTTGAGAGATAAGCATAGACACCAATTTTTAGGAGATTTGGAGGTTTTTTGACCCTTGTTCAAGGTTGAAAAGATGCACTTTTAATAGTTTCTCGAAATTGAGTTTTGAAAGTAGATTTAGGTACCCATTTGAGAGATAAGCATGGACACCTCTTTTTATGATATTTGGAGCTATTTTGGACCTTGTTCAAGGTTGGTCAAACCAAGGTTGAAAATATTCAGTTTTGTCGACTTTCTCGGAATTGATTTTTTAAAGTGGATTTACGTACGCATTTGAGAGATAAGCATGGAGACCTATTTTATGAGATTTGGAGCTATTTTGGCCGTCATTCGAGGTTGGTCAAAGTAAGATTGAAAATATGCACTTTTGTCGACAATCTCGGAATTGAGTTTTGAAAGTGGATTTAGGTACCCATTTGAGAGATAAGCATGGACACCTATTTTTATGAGATTGTGATCTATTTTGGCCCTCGTTCAAGGTTGGTCAAACTGAGGTTGAAAATATGCATTTCTGTCGACATTCTCGGATTGAAAATTTAAAGTAGATTTACATACCCATTTGCGAGATAAGCATGCACACCTATTTTTATGAGATCTGGAGCTATTTTGGCCCTCGTTCAAGGTTGGTAAAACCAAGGTTGAAAATATGCACTTTTGTCGACATTCTCAGAATTCAAAATTTAAGGTAGAATTAGATACAGATTTGAGAGATAAGCATGGATACCTATTTTTATGAGATTTGGAGCTATTTTTTCCCTCGTTCAAGGTTGGTCAAACTAAGGTTGAAAAAATGTAATTTTGTCGACTTTATCAAAATTGAGTATTGAAAGTGGATTTAGGTACCTGTTTGATAGATAAGCATGGACACCTTTAAGAGCTTTGGAGCTATTTTGGCCCCCGTTTAAGGTGGGGTCAAGCCAAGGTTGAAAATATGCACCTTTTTCTACTTTCTGAGAATTGAGTTTTGAAATTGGATTTAGGTACCCATTTTAGAGATAAGCATGGACACCTATGTTTATGCGATTTGGAGCATTTTTGGCCCTGTTTCATGGTTGGTCAAACCAAGGTTGAAAATATGCACTTTTGTCTACTTTCTCGAAATTGAGTTTTGAAAGTGGATTTAGGTACCCATTTAAGAGATAAGCATGGACACCTAGTTTTATAATATTTGTAGCTATTTTGGCCCTCGTTGAAGGTTGGTTAATCCAACATTGAAAATACACACTTTATCGTCTTTCTTGGAATTGAAATTTTAAAGTAGATTTAGATACCCATTTTATGAGATTTGGAGCTATTTTGGCCCTCGTTTAAGGTTGATCAAACCAAGGTTGAAAATATGCACTTTTTCCCACTTTATTGGAATTGAGTTTTGAAAGTAGATTTAGGTACCCATTTGAGAGATAAGCATGGACCCCTATTTTTATGAGATTGGAGCTATTTTGCTCGTCGCTCAAGGTTGGTCAAAACAAGGTTGGAAATATGCACTTTTGTCGACTTTCTCGGAATTGAGTTTTGAAAGTGGATTTAGGTACCCACTTGAGAGATGAGCATAGACACCTATTTTTATGATATTTGGAGTTATTTTGGCCTGGGTTGAAGGTTGGCCAAACAAGGGTTGAAAATATGCACTTTTGTCGACTTTATAGGAATTAAAATTTTAAAGGATATTTAGATACCCATTTGAGAGATAAGCATGGACACCTATGTTTATGAGATTTGGAGCTATTCTGGCCCTCATTCATAGTTGGTCAAACCAAGGTTGAAAAGATGCACTTTTGTAGACTTTATCGAAATTGAGTTTTGAAAGTTAATTTAGGTACCCATTTGAGAGATAAGCATGGACACCTATTTTTATGAGATTTGGAGCTATTTTGGCCCTTGTTCAAGGTTGGTAAAACTAAGGTTGAAAATATGCACTTTTGTCGACTTTCTCGGAATTGAGTTTTGAAAGTGGATTTAGGTACCCATTTGAGAGATAAGCATGGACACCTATTTTTATGAGATTTGGAGCTATTTTGGCCCTCTTTCAAGGTTGACAAAAGTAAGGTTGAAAATATGCACTATTGTTGACTTTCTCAGAATTGTTTTGAAAGTAGATTTAGGTACCCATTTGAGAGATAAGAATGAACACCGATTTTTTATGAGATTTGGAGTAGTTTTGGCCCTTGTCCAATGTCGGTCAAACCAAGGCTGAAAATATGCACTTTTGTCGACTTTTTACGAATTCAAATTTTAAAGTGGATTTAGATATCCATTTGAGAGATAAGGATGGACATCTATTCCTATGATATTTGGAGCTATTTTGGCCCTCATTCAAGGTTGGTTAAACCAACGTTGAAAAGATGTACTTTTGTTGACTTTCGCGGAATTGAGTTTTGAATGTGGATTTAGGTACCTATTTGAGAGATAATCATGGACACCTATTTTTATGAGTTTTAGAGATATTTTGTCCCGCTTTCAAGGTGTGTGAAACTAAGGTAGAGAATATGCACTTTTGTCGACTTTCTACTAATTGAAATTTTAAAGCTGGTCAAACCAAGGTTGAAAAGATGCACTCTTTCAACTTTCTTGGATTTGAGTTTTTAAAGTGGATTTAGGTACCCATTAGAGAGATAAGTATGGACACCTATTTTTATGAGATTTTGAGCTATTTTGGTCCTCGTTCAAGGTTGGTAAAACCAATGTTGAAAATATGCAATTTTTTTCGACTTTCTCGGAATTGAGTTTTGAAAGTGGATTTAGGTACCCATTTAAGAGATAAGCATGGACACCTATTTTTGTAATATTTGGAGCTATTTTGGCACTCGTTCAAGGTTGGTCAATCCAACGTTGAAAATACACACTTTTATCGTCTTTCCTGGAATTGAAATTTTAAAGTAGATTTAGATACCAACTTTATGAAATTTGGAGCTATTTTGGCCCTCGTTTAAGGTTGGTCAAACCAAGGTTGAAAAGCTGCATTTTTGTCCACTTTATTGGAATTGAGCTTTGAAAGTAGATTTAGGTACCCATTTGAGAGATAAGCATGGACGCCTATTTTTATGAGATTGGAGCTATTTTTCCTGTCGTTCAACTTTGGTTAAACCAAGGTTGGAAATATGCAATTTTGTCGACTTTCTCGAAATTGAGTTTTGAAAGTGGATTTAGGTACCGACTTCAGAGATGAGGATGGACACCTATTTTTATGATATTTGGATTTATCTTGGCCCTCGTTTAAGGTTGGCCAAACAAGGGTTGAAAATATGCACTTTTGTCGACTCTCTAGGAATTTAAATTTTAAAGGATATTTAGATACCCATTTGAGAGATAAGCACAGATACCTATTTTTATGTGATTTGGAGCTATTTTAGCCCTCACTAAAAGTTGGTCAAACCAAGGTTGAAAAGTTGCACTTTTGTCGACTTTATCGAAATTGAGTTTTGAAAGTTAATTTAGGTACCCATTTGAGAGATAAGCATGGACACCTATTTTTATGAGATTTGGAGCTATTTTGGCCCTCGTTCAAGGTTGGTAAAACTAAGGTTGAAAATATGCACTTTTGTCGACTTTCTCGAAATTGAGTTTCGAAAGTTGATTTAGGTACCCATTTGAGAAATAAGCATGGGCATCTATTTTATGAGATTTGGAGCTATTTTGGCCCTCTTTCAAGGTTGACCAAAGCAAGGTTGAAAATATGCACTTTTGATGACTTTCTCAGAATTGTTTTTAAAGTAGATTTAGATATCCATTTGAGAGATACGCATTGACATCTATTTCTATGAGATTTGGAGCTATTTTGGCCCTAATTCAAGGTGTGTCAAACTAAGGTTGACAATATGCACTTTTGTCGACTTTCTCGGAATTGAGATTTTAAAGTTGGTCAAACCAAGCTTGAAAAGATGCACTCTTTTCAACTTTCTCGGAATTGAGTTTTTAAAGTGGATTTAGGTACCCATTAGAGAGATAAATATGGACACCTATTTTTATGAGATTTCGAGCTATTTTGGCCCTCGTTAAAGTTTGGTAAAAGCAAGGTTGAAAATATGCACTTTTTCGACTTTTTCGGAATTGAGTTTTGGAAGTTGATTTAGATACCCATTTGAGAGATAAGCATGAACACCTATTTTTATGAGATTTGGAGCGATTTTGGCCCTCATTGAAGGTTGGTGAAACCAAGGTTGATAATATATAATTTGTCGACTTTCCGAGAATTTAAATTTTAAAGTAGATTTAGATACCCAATTGAGAGATAAGCATCGAGACCTATTTTTACGACATTTTGAGCTATTTTGGCCCTCGTTCAAGGTTGGTTAGACCAAGGTTGAAAATATGCACTTTTGTTGACTTTCTAAGAATTGAGTTTTTAAAGTTGATTTAGGTACCCAGTTCAAAGATAAGCATGGACACCTATTTTTATGACAGTTTTGGAGTTATTTTGGTCCTCGTTCAAGGTTGGTCAAACCAAGGTTAAAAATATGCAGTTTTGTCGACTTTCTTAGAATTGAGTTTTAAAAGTGAATTTGGGTACCCATTTCAAAGTTAAGCATGGACACTTGTTTTTATGAGATTTGGAGCTTCTTTCGCCATCATTCAGGGTTGGTCAAACCAAGGTTGAAACTATGTACTTTTGTCGATTTTCTCGGAATTGAGTTTTGAAAGTGGATTTATGTACCGATTTAAGGGATAAGCATGGACACCTATTTTTATGAAATTTGGAGCCATTTTGGCCCTCACTAAAGGTTAGTCAAAACAAGGTTGAAAATAAGCTATTTTGTCGACTTTCTCGGAATTGAGTTTTGAAAGTGGATTAAGGTACTTTGAGAGATAAGCATGAACACCTATTTTTAAGAGATTTGGAGCTATTTTGGCCCTTGTTCAAGGTTGGTCAAACCAAGTTTGAAAATATGCACTTTTGTCAGCTTTCTCAGAATTGAAATTTTAAAGTAGATTCAGATATCTACTTGAGAGATAAGCCAGTACACTTATTCATATGAGATTTGGAGCTATTTGGCTCTCATTCAAGGTTGGTCAAACCATGGTTGAAAACATGCACCTTTGTTAACTTTCTCATAATTGAGTTTTGAAAGTGTATTTAGGTACCCACTTGAGAGATAAGCATGGACACCTATTTTTATGAGATTTGGAGCTATTTTGGCCCTCGTTTAAGGTTGGTCAAACCAAGGTTGAAAGTATGTACTTTTGTCAACTTTCTCGGAATTGAAATTTTAAAGGTGGATTAGATACCCATTTGAGAGGTAAGCATATACACCTATTTTTATGAGATTTGGAGCTATTTTGGCATTCAAGGTTGGTCAAACTAAGGATGAAAAGATTTACTTTTTTTTTACCTTCTCGGAATGGATTTTTGAAAGTGGATTTAGGTACCCATTTAAGAGATAAGCATGGACACCTATTTTTATGAGATTTGGAGCTATTTTGACCCTCGTTCAAGGTTGGTCAAACCAAGGTTTAAAATATGCACTTTTGTCGACTTTCTCAGAATTGAGTTTTGAAAGTGGATTGAAATACCCATTTGAGAGATAATCATGGACACCTATTTTTTTATGAGATTTGGAGCTATTGTGGCCCTCTTCAAAGGTTGGTCAAACCGATGTTTAAAATATGCACTTTTGTCTACATTCTCAGAATTGAGTTTTGAAAATGGAGTTAGGGACTCATTTGAGAGATAAGCATGGACACCTATTTTTATGAGATTTGGAGCTATTTTGGCCCTCATTCAAGGTTGGTGAAACCAAGGTTGAAAATATGCACTTTTGTCGACTTTATCAGAATTGAAATTTTAAAGTAGATTTACATACCCATTTGAGAGATAAGAATGGACACCTATTTTTTAATGAGATTTAGATCTATTTTAGGTCTCGTTCTAGGTTGGCCTAACCAAGGTTGAAATGATGCACTTTTGTCGACTTTCTGAGCATTGAATTTTGAAAGTGGATTTAGGTACCCATTTGAGAAATAAGCATGGAAACCTATTTTTATGAGATTTGGAGCGATTTTGTCCCTAATTCAAGGTTGGTCAAACAAAGATTGAAAATATGCGCTTTTGTCGACATTGTCGGAATTGAGTTTTGAAAGTGGATTTAGGTACCAATTTGAGAGATTAGCATGGAACCTATTTTTATGAGATTCAGATCTATTTTGGCCCTCTTTTAAGGTTGGTGAAACTAAGGTTAAAATTATGCATTTTTGTGGACTTTCTCGGAATTGAGGTTGAAAATATGCACTTTTTTCATCTTTCTCGAAATTGAGGTTGAAAATATGCACTTTTTTCATCTTTCTCGAAATTGAGGTTCAAGGTTGGTCAAACTAAGGTTGAAAATATGCACTTTTTTCATCTTTCTCAGAATTGAGTTTTGAAAGTGGATTTAAGTACCCATTTGAGAGATAAGCATGAACACCTATTTTTATGATATTTGGAACTATTGTGGCCCTCATTCAAGCTTGGTCAATTCAAGGTTGAAAATGTGCACTTTTGTCGACTTTCTCGGAATTCGAATTATAAAGTTGATTTAGATACATATTTGAGAGATAAGCATGGACACTTATTTTTATGATATTTGGAGCTATTTTGGCTCGTGTTCAAGGTTGGTTAAACCAAGGTTGAAAAGATGTACTTTTTTTTACTTTCTCGGAATTGAGTTTTGAAAGTGGATTTAGGTACTTATTTGAGAGCTAAGCATGGACAACTATTTTTATGAGATTCAGAGTATTTTTGGCCCTCGTTTAAGGTTGGGTCAAACCATGGTTGAAAAAATGCACTTTTTTCGACTTTCTTAGAATTGAGTTTTGAAAGTGGATTTAGGTAGCCATTTTAGAGATAAACATGGACACCTATTTTTATAATATTTTGAGTTATTTTGGCCCTGGTTCAAGGTTGTCAAACTAAGTTTTAAAATATTCTCTTTTGTCAACTTTCTCGGAATTGAAATTATAAAGTAGATTTAGATACACATTTGAGAGATAAGCATGGACGCCTATTTTTTTGAGTTTTGGAGTTATTTTGGCTCTCGTTCAAAGTTGGTCAAACCAAGGTTGAAAAGATGCACTTTTGTCAACTTTCTTGGAATTGATTTTTGAAAGTGGATTGAGGTGCCCATTTGAGAAATAAGCATGGACACCTATTTCTATAAGATTTGGAGCTATTTTGGCCCTCATTCAAGGTTAGTGAAACAAAGGTTGAAAATGTGCACTTTTGTCGACATTTTCAGTATTGATTTTGAACGTGGATTTAGGTACCCATTTGAGAGATAAGTATCGACACCCATTTTTATGATATTTGGAGCTATTTTGGCCCTCGTTCAAGGTTTGTCAAACCAAGGATTAAAATATGTACTTTTATCGATTTTCTCCGAATTGAAATTTTAAAGTAGATTTAGATACCCATTTTATGATATTTGGAGCTATTTTGGCCCTAATTTAAGGTTGGTCAAACCAAGGTTCAAAAGAGATGCCTTTGTCGACTTTGTCGTAATTGATTTTGAAAGTGGATTTAGGTACCCATTTGGGATATAAGCATGGGGAGTCAAGCTAAGGTTGAAAAAATGCACTTTTGTCGACTTTCTCGGAAATGAGATTTGAAAGTGGATTTAGGTACCCACTTGAGAGATAAGAATGAACACCTATTTTTTTGAGATTTGGAGCTATTTTGGCCCTTGTTCAAGGTTGGTCAAACCAAGGTTTAAAATATGCACTTTTGTTGACTTTCTAGGAATTGAAATTTTAAAGTAGATTTAGATATCCATTTGAGAGATAAGCATGGACACCTATTCTTATGAGATTTGGGGCTATTTTGGCCCTCGTTCAAGGTTGGTCAAACCAAGTTTGAAAATATGCTCTTTTGTTGACTTTCTCGGAATTGAGTTTTAAAAGTGGATTTAGGTACCCATTTGAGAGACAAGCATGGACACTTATTTTTATGAGATTTGGAGCTATTTTGGCCCTCGTTCAAGGTTGGTCAAACCAAAGTTGAAAGTATGCACTTTTGTGGATTTCTTGGAATTGAGTTTTGAAAGTGGATTTAGGTACCAATTTGAGGGATAAGCACGGACACCTATTTTTATGAGATTTGGAGCTATTTTGGCCCTCGTTTAAGGTTGGTCAAACCAAGGTTGAAAAGATGCACTTTTGTCGACTTTCTCGGAATTGGTTTTAAAAGTGGATTTATTTACCCATTTGGATGATAAGAATGGACACCTATTTTTATGAGATTTGGAGCTTTTTTTGGCACTCGTTCAAGGTTGGTCAAACCAAGGTTGAAAAGATGCACTTTTGTCGACTTTCTCCCAATTTAGTTTATAACGTGAATTTAGGTACCCCTTTGAGAGATAAGCATGGAAACTTATTTTTATGTGATTTGGAGTTTTTTTTTCTCATGATCAAGGTTGGTCAAACCAGGGTTGGAACTATGCATTTTTGTTGACTTTCTCGGAATTGAATTTTGAATGTGGATTTAGGTACCCATTTGAGAGATAAGCATGGACACTTATGTTTATGATATTTAGAGCTATTTTGTCCCTTGTTCAAGGTTGGTCAAACCATTAGAGGAATTTTGGGGTCTAAAATGGGCCTCCTAAGGAAAATAATAAAATAATAGTTAAAATAATAAAATAATATTGATTAATTTTGGAGGAAGAAAGAAAAAAACTACATTTTGTGTTTGTATTTTCGACATATCTCCCTGTGTTTCTACTCAAATTTCGATCGCGAGAGCTCATTGGATACGGAATTTGATTCCGCATCCAATGAGTACCCACACCGCATACTTTTGACGGACCCCGCTACCCCAAAAACAAGAAATACCTGAAAAAAATGCGATGATGACATCATCATCACGTTTTTTCAGGTATTTCTTATTTTTTGGGTAGCGGGGTCCGTCAAAAGTATGTGGTGTGGGTACTCGTTGGATGCGGAATCAAAGTCCGCATCCAACGAGCTCTCCCAATCGAAATTTGAGTAAAAACACAATGAGATATGTTGAAAATACGAACAAAAAAAGTATTTTTTTTTAATGACAAATATGTCAATTCAACCATTATGGTTGACTTATTTTATTGAAATTCTATTGGTTCTTGAATTCCAACTCGCAAAAACTTATTTTGGCACGTTTTCTTATAAGGCCTATTTTAGACCCCAAATTTCCTCTAATGCAAGGTTGAAAATATGCACTTTTGTTGACTTTCCTGGAATTGAGTTTTGAAAGTTGATTTAGGTACCCATTTGAGAGATAAGCACATAGAAATGTTTTTATGACATTTGGAGCTATTTTGGCCCGTGTTCAAGGTCGGTCAAAGCACGGTTGAAAAGATGCACTTTTGTAGACTTTTTCAGAATTGAGTTTTGAATCAAATTTAGGTACCCATTTGAGAGATAAGCATTGACACCTGTTTTTATGAGATTTGGAGCTATTTTGGACCTCATTCAAGGTTGGTCAAACCAAGGTTGAAAACATGCACTTTTGTCGACTTTTTCAGAATTTAAATTTAAATTTAGATTTAGATATCCATTTGAGAGATAAGCATGGACACATATTTTTATGAGATTTGGAGCTATTTTGAACCTTGTTCAAGGTTGGTCAAACCAACGTTGAAAAGATGCACTTTTTTTGACTTTCTCGAAATTGAGTTTTGCAAGTGGATTTATGTACCCATTGGAGATATAAGCATGGACAACATTTTTAATAAGATTTGGAATTATTCTTTGCCTCGTTTAAGGTTTTTGGTCAAACCAAGGTTGAAAATATGCACTTTTTCGACTTTCTCAGAATTGAGTTTTGAAAGTGGATTTAGGTATCCATTTAAGAGATAAGTATGGACGCCTAATTTTATCATATTTGGAGCTATTTTGACCCTCATTAAAGGTAGGTCAAACCAATGTTTAAAATATGCACTTTTTCGACTTTCTCAGAATTGGAATTTTAAAGTAGATTTAGATACCCATTTGAGAGATAAGCATGGAAACCTATTTTGATGAGATTTGGAGTTCTTTTCTCTGTTGTTCAAGGTTGGTCAAACCAAGGTTGAAAAGATGCACTTTTGTCATCTTTATCAAAATTGAGTTTTGAAAGTGGATTTAGGTACCCATTTCATAGATAAGCATGGACACTTATTGTTATGATTTTGGAGCTACTTTTTCCCTCGTTCATGGTTGAAAATATGCACTTTTTTTGTCTTTCTTGGAATTCAGTTTTGAAAGGAGATTTAGGTACCCATTTGAGAGATAAGCATATACACCTATGTTTATGAGATTTGGAGCTATTTTGGCACTCGTTTAAGGATGGTCAAACCAAGGTTGAAAATATGCACTTTTGTCGTCTTTCACAGAATTGAGTTTTAAAAGTGGATTTAGGTACCTATTAGACAGATAAGCATGGACACCTATTTTTTATGAGATTTGGAGCTATTTTGACCTGCGTTCGAATTTGGCCAAACCAAAGTTGAAAATATGCAGTTTTGTCAACTTTATTGGAATTGAAATTTTAAAGTAGATTTAGATACCCATTTGAGAGATATGCATCGACACCAATTTTGATGCGTTTTGGAGCTATTTTGGAGCTCGTTAAAGGTTGGTCAAACCAAGGTTGAAAAGATACACTTTTTTCAACTTTCTCAGAATTGAGTTTTTAAAGTGGATTTAGGTACACATTTGAGAGATAAGCATGGACACCTATTTTTTTGAGATTTGGAGCTATTTTTTCCCTCATTCAAAGTTTGTCAAACCGAGTTTTAAAATATGCACTTTTGTCGAGTTTCTCAGAATTGAAATTTTAAAGTGGATTTAGATACTTATTTAAGTGATAAGCATGGACACCTACTTTTATGAGTTTTTGAGCTATTTTTTTCTCATTCAAGGTTGGTCAAACCAAGGTTGAAAAGATGCACTTTTGTTGACTCTTGGAATTGAGTTTTGAAAGTGGATTTAGGCACCCATTTGAGCGATAAGGATGGACACCCATTTTTATGAGATTTTGACCTATTTTTTCCCTTGTTCAAGGTTGGTCAAACCAAGGTTTAAAAAATACACTTTTGTCGACTTTCTTGGAATTGAGTTTTGAAAGTGTATTTCGGTACCCATTTTATAGATAAGCATGGGAACCTATTTTTATGAGTTTTGGAGCTATTTTGGCCCTTGTTCAAGGTTCAATCCAAAGTTTAAAATATGCACTTTTGTCGAATTTCATGGAAATGCATTTTTAAAGTGGATTTAGGCACCCATTTGAGAGATAAGCATGGACACCTATTTTTATGAGATTTGGAGCTATTTTTTCTGTCACATGCCCCAATTTTGTAAAATAATGTTATCTTATTTTGATTTTATTCCAAGACATTATGGTAAATTTAATGCTAAGTTGAAACTGATGACTCAATAGAGTCAAGGATGTGGAATGTGATTCTGAATATTTTAATTTTAAATAAATAAAAGTGGAGACAATGGCTTGGGAGAGTTGTTGAAAAGAGTGTTACTGCTCAAGTTGGTGGAGGGAACTAGGTGGAGAGCAAAAAGACAAGTGGCAGCATCCTCAAACACTTCCTATGTTGTAGGTGGCAACCTCCCTACATTTGAGGTCATGATCCCCCAAGAAAGTGGGATCAGAGCAGGTGGCTCAATTAATGACAAACAACCCAAAAAGACCTAGGCAATCTTAATAAAAGTACCCAATGTAGAGAGTTGAGGCTGCTCATTCTAGGAGAAGAATCATTCAGGTGAATGCACTTCAAGGAATTCATTGGGAAGGGAAATTTTGAGGAAGGTGTTTGAGGGGTAAACTGCAGGAAGGTGATCTAGTACAGCCTTGCAACTGAAAGATATTGTTGTAGTGTGCAGAGTTGGTATTGAGGATCAGGACTAGTACTTTGTTGTTTGCTCCACCTAGTTCCAGCCAAGGAGACCAGAACATGCTCGAGGGTCCTGAGAAGTCACTGTTTGAGCGCTCTCCAAGAGTTGGTAGGGAGGAACGACCTCCCATTGCTTTTTTCATCCAACTTTAAAAATAGGTTCCATTATCTTTTAATTTCTGTGTTATATTTTATATCTTTGTGTAAAAAAATAATGAATGATTATATGTTATGCTGTAAATTGTTAAGTTGAAATCTCTTAGTTGTTTCAAGGCTGAATCTATATTTTGATGAAAGATAAATCCTACCTGTATTTTTACCCATCTGGAGTAATCCAGATCGTACTCTAGCACAGGTAATGTGTTTAAATGAATGAAGTATGATAGGAATATGAATGAATAAAATACTTATGCTTTTCTAAGTATTGAATGTTTTCTTTCAGTAGATAGTTATTTTTACAGAAAGATTATTAATTTGTTTGTAGAGTTATTGGTAGAACTAGACTGAGTATTTAAATATCATAAAATAAACAAGAATCATATTACTTACTAACAATAGTATGTTTAAGCATACAATTCATTCTTCTACACAGTATCTACTTCTATAAAATGTACATTTATACTGAAATAGAAGAACTAGTATTATTAGTTGAAAGTTACCTTGTATGTTAAGAAAAGATGTAAAAATAATACGGTTAGTTTATCTCTTTTCCTTTAGTGCTAACTAATTTTCCTGCAACTATCTGAACTCTAAATAAGAACTTGATAAATATTACAATATCCTTTTCTTAGTATTAATAACTATAGGAAAGTAGTAACCCATGCTTAAGTTATTATTAATAAGAAACAGTCCTTATACACTTACAAACAGTATAGATGTAAAGAGTATTGACAGGTAGGAAAGTTCTTGTTTTCTTTCAGCAAGCTTATAGAGATAATTTTATTAAATAAACACAATTACTATAGACTGCTCTCAGTCTTATTTAATAATTTATATAAATACCAACATAAAATTAAGAGGATACATTATTCATAGATAATAATATAATTAATACAAATAATATTATTATTAACAATAAACAGTGATGTTTATAAATTAATAATTCATAAAAATAAACTAAAGAAAACTGTGACAGTAATCGAATTAACAATATAACAATAGAGGAATTAATACTCTATAAAAGTTAAAGAGGATAAACTCTAGCTCATATTCTGAGTGTAATCTATTGTATTTTTATATATTGTAGTAACCTATGTTAAATATAAGATAGTTGTTTTAAAACTATTAAGGAACCAACTAGAAATTTTATGCACAGAAATGAATTACATTACTGATCAACATGTATAAATGTATTTATAAGAGAAATCGTGCTTTTGTTTTACTAACAGCATGCATTTACAGAAATAAATGTCAGGGTTAAAACCATTAAAATTATTACAATTACAAGTACCAAATATTAAAAACCAAATTTACATAAATTATGTAACCATTAATAACCAAGTTTATATAATTTACTCACAGTCCCTTGAAGGACAAATAATAATTTTACTCATAGTCCTTTACTATATAAATATTATAACAAGTATAATTTATATCAAAACAAGGGTTTTTTTACTAGTAAAACCCTAATCTATAACTCCAATCAAAACAAGCAAGGATTAAGTTACGACTGTAAGTATCAGCCTTATGTTTTTATTATAAATCCTTACAGAGTACGCAAACAGAGTATAAAATTCATTACATTTAAGAAGGGTAAAACCCTAACTTTTTACACAGAGTGTAATGTAAATATATGATAAACCAAACAAGTCTACTGACAGCACTGTCATTACAAAAACTACAAACTTTAACCCGGTTGTAAGCCAAAGCTTCAACTAATTACAGTGCTCAGATAAATCGAGTCTACCCTAGGGAGGGTTTGATTCTAAGTATTACAACATTAACCTGTAGAAACAACAACACAACAACATAACTCGTGGCGAGACAAGGGAGGGTTTTCCAAAACCTTGGGCAATTCCATCGACCACCCTAACACTAGTAGAGTGAAAAATCCAACATTTGGACCATGGGGCTTACTCGAAAATGAACGACAATCCACGACCATTGTTGGTGATTGTATTTTTCTCATTGTAAAAGCTTTACGATGGTGAGCACCTGCTATCAAGGTATTAAGAACTCTGTCAGTTAAACAATGCTTTTATAAACCTCACTGTAATAGCAAAGTATTTTTGTAGTAAAGAATTTGAACTTAAAAGTTATTATTCACCTGTCAAAAGAGAAAGACGAGCAGCCTCAACAAAGCCCTGTCACTTACAGGCTTTTCCTTCTTAAACAATTAACAGCATGTAAGGGCATCTCTCACACAACAACGAGCCACGAGAACAGTAACCAGTAACTAAAGCGCACTGTAAGCTACGAAGATAGCGAAAGGAGAACTACACAGACAATAACCCACGAGGAATAGTAATCTCTACAGGTTGTAGAATTAGAATATAGCCATGGAGAATAGATTTTAAACCCACACACTAGTGACAAAAGCAGCACGGAGTCAAGGCACAAGGCAATCGTAGCAAGGAGGAATGACAGCCGCCATGTAAGCCAAGCAGAGCAACCCTAAAGCCATCGTAAACTTCATAATGGAAATGATAAAGGTTAGGTCATGTTGGAGTTTTGTATCCACGACACTTGGTCAGGAGACGACCACATGGTCTCCAATAATCAAACACGCAGTGGGTCGAAGACTATGGTGCCTGTGTAGAAAAAAACCAATTATTAAATCATTGGGATGAGTTTTTAAAACTATAATATTAACCCAATAATTTGCCATGACATTGTTAATCATATGCACCATATCATTTGCTAGTGTAAGGATTAATTTATCAACATATTTGGGTACGTTGGTCTATCGTGGTGACACTTAAACCTTTGTTAAAGCTCGATAATCATTCTTGCATAAGACTCATTTCCACTATAAACCATATGTTATTACAATAGCACAATTACAATATGAATGGTGGCATAACTTCTCGTAAAACTATGTTGTTATTATAAAATAGAAATCAAATAATGCATGTTTATTTTTATATATAGAGAGATCAAGGTTTTCTTCACTATAGATAAGAGATCTATGTTGTATAGAAGAGTTCATGCTAAATCAATCATCAACCATAGTCTCCTTTTATACAAGATTTTAATTTACACATAGGAAATCCTATATACAAGGACTCCACAAATTATAGTTAACATAATAGCTGAGAGGAATATAAACTCTATTTTGATTACGTTTATGATCATAAACCAAGTATAGACTAAATTTCTATCAAACAACAGTTTATGAATGTCTATGAGACTCACCAAAAAAAAGAACAACTCAAATGATAACAGAACTTTGACGTGATACAAAGCTTATTGTAAGAGTACTATTATGGAATTTTGTTTCACAGTTCATAGCAACAATACGTTGATGAATTTTGAGTTACGTCTCAAATTGGAAATTACTAAAAGATTCACCAGATCAATTGGGTAATATGTAGTTATAGAACTTAACAAGATAACTAGAATATGAATGAATCTTTTGAATCCAAAAATTACTAGAACCATAGAGTTCAACATGGAAATAAATATAGGTAACCATGAGCTCATATAGAAAGGAATTATGGTTGTAGTTTGCACAATCGAAGTTATACTATCCAAAAGATAACAGGCTGTAAGTTATCTTGCAGAAGCAAAATGTGGGTCAATAATTACACAGACAAGATAATGTACTATTGCATAAATACTGACAATAACAATCATTATAACATTTACAAATTACACAGACTAAAGTAGAAATACTTTGAATTTAGATTCTAATGCTTAGGGTCGTAAACATATTTTACTGTTGTTACTTACTTTCGGACATGTCTACTAGAAAAACTGAAGGAAGCCAAATGGTTTTACCTTACAGGAGCTGTCTAGAGTTTAGCAGCTTAATTACTAAGCTTTTAAATTGCAAATAAAATATTGTTGACACTTTAAAGATCTTTTAATATATACTCATTCGATCATACCTGTAAACCTATAAGAATCAGTATTCATCTGCGTTAGCATGATTGCTAAGTAAGCCCCGGATTCAAAAGTAGATTCCACCTACTTGACATGAAAAAACTAATCAGTAAACTAAAGTAAACAACACACAAGAAGACTTTGTTCTTGTTACAAAAATAAACTGTTAAGTTATTATAATTCAGATTTATTGAAACTAATTACTTGACTGTTCTTTTATTTGCAATCCATTAGCTGTTAGTAGACCGCAGGTTTTAACATTTATTGTTATCTCAAAATTTTAAATTTTTGTGAAAATTTGGGGTTTTGACATGTGGTATCAGAGCACAAGGTTCAAACACTAGGCCTTGATGAAGCCCAACTAGATTTCATAAAACAGTAAATTAAATTATTATGCTGATGTATTTTATTTTTAAATGTTATTCCATAGAGAATTGTTTTTCTGAAGTTTAACACGCAAGTATGGAAAGGATAGAAGAGTATGCACAGGAGGAGTCTCTAGCTATTGAAACAAGGAATTTACCAAGAGATCCTATACCAGAGGATTTAACTACCAATTCCTCAGCGTTGTTACAAACTTTAAAATATTTAAAAACTGAATGGCCCACACTATGCTTCAGTCTGTCCAATCCGGAAGAAGACTGTTAGCAACATTCATACTATATAGGAAGAGATGACCATTGGGGAATTAGCAAGGAGCATGCCCAGAATTAACGTAGCCTTGGAGAATTGGCAAGCTGAATATCAGACTTCTATGGTGGAAGCAGAAGGTATGATAAATCATACCCCGATAACTATTTTAATTGATCCAGGAGCTAGTCTCAGTTATATTACACCTCAGATAGTGGAAAAATGTAAGTTATCTGTTGATAAGTTTGAGAATCCATGGTTAGTTCAGTTAGCCACTGGGGCTAAAATAAAAGTAACTTGTTTTGTAAAATAATGTGCTTTACCTATGGATAAATTTAAAACTATTATTAAACTTAATGTTTTGCCACTTGGCTCTTATGATTTGTTGATTGGTATGGACTGGTTAGAACAACATAGAGTAATTTTAAACTGTTATGATAAAACTTTCACATGCTTAAACATTGATGAAAAATCAGTAAGTGTTGAAGGTATTCCTGGAAAAACTACTGTAAGGCAGATTTCTGCTTTACAACTTAAAAGAGCTGTTAGAAAAGGATGTAAAGCTTATGCAATAAAAATTACCGATGAGGACAGTAAAATTAAAATAGATAAGTTAAAAGTAGAAGACATCCCAGTCTTAAAAGAATACGTTGATGTATTCCCAAAAGAAATTCCAGGATTACCTCCAAAAAGGGAATTGGATTTCACCATTGAGCTGGTACCGGGTGCAGTACCTAGCTCAAAGGCACCAGGTGTAGTACCTAGCTCAAAGGCCCCTTATCGAATGAACATATTGGAACTTAATGAATTAAAATCTCAATTAAAAGAGTTAATTGATAAAAAATTATATTCGACCAAGTGTGTCTCCCTGGGGGGCACCTTTCATCTTCGTCAAGAAGAAGGACATAACTATGCGACTTTGCATAAATTACCGTCAGTTAAACAAGATGACCATCAAAAATCGATATCCGTTGCCCCGCATAGATGATCTGTTTGATCAACTAGGTGGAGCCACGATGTTTTTGAAAATAGATTTAAGGTTGGGGTATCATCAAGTGAGGATTAAAGACGAAGGCATCTTCAAGACAACCTTTAGAATAATATATGGTCATTACGAATTTGTCATAATTCCATTCGGGCTTACTAATGCCCCAGCTATATTCATGTGTTTAATGAACAACATAATGCATAAGTATTTAGATAAGTTTGTGGCCGTGTTTATCGACGACATTCTAATCTATTCAAAAACTGAAGAAGAACATAAATAAAATCTAAAAATTATTTTGCAAGAGTTGCGAGAACATCAACTCTTTGCAAAGTTTAATAAGTGTGACTTCTTCAAGGATAAGATTCAGTATTTAGGTCACGTAGTGACCAAGGAAGGAATTTCCATAGATCCTGAAAAGATACGAGCAATCGAAGATTGGCCAGTTCCTAAGGATGTGATGGATGTTATATCTTTCATGGACATTACTGGTTACTACCGAAGGTTCATTGAAGGCTTTTCAAAGATAACAAATCCGATAACTTCCTTGCAAAAGAAAGGAAAGAAGTTTGATTGGAATCAGAAATGTGAAGAAAGCTTTAAGAAATTAAAAACTTTATTAACCAGCACACCTATTTTAAGAATAGCATATCCTAATAAAGAATTTGTAGTATGCATTGATGCCTGTAATGATGGCTTAGGCGGTGTTCTGACTCAAGAAGGGCATGTTATTGCCTATGAGTCTAGAAAGTTAAAAGTTCATGAAAAGAATTACGCAACGTATGATCTGGAACTAGTAGATGTAATACATGCCTTAAAGATGTGGCAATATCACCTAATTGGCAGAAAATTTGTTTTAATGACTGATAATAAAGGATTGAAGTATCTTTTAAATCAGCCTAATTTAATGCTAGACAAACTAGGTGGTTAGCTTTCTTAAGCTAGTATGATTTTGAAATCCAGAATATAAAAGGTAAAGAAAATAAAGTTGTTGACACATTAAGTAGGAACACAAGGCTGAATTTTGCAACAGCAATCAACACTTATGTTTCAGACTTAGATGAACAACTTAAAGAAGGAATAAAACAAGATGAAATTTACCAGATTCTACAAGCTAAAACTAAACAAAATCCAACAGAAAATTTAATAAAAGGTTACAGTTTAAATGAAAAATAATTTTTACTGTATAAAAATAAACTGTATGTACCTAACGTACCTAAAGTCAAGCTGTTAATTCTAGATGAAATCCATAAAACACCATATTCAGGTCATCCAGGTTATTAAAAGACTATAACCATGTTAAGAAAAGAGTATTTCTGGCCAAATATGAAAACTTAAGTAGCTGCATATATTGCAAGGTGTTTAGAGTGTCAACAGGTAAAAATTGAACACCAACACCCAGCTAGTTTGCTACAGCCTTTACCTATCCCTAGCTGGAAATGGGAGGTGATTAGTCTAGATTTTATTACTGGACTGCCTAGAAATCAAAATCAAAATGATTCTATTATGGTAGTACTTTATAAGTTAAGCAAAGCAACTCACTTTATACTAGTTAAAACTACTTATAAAGTTGCCAACATAGCTGATATTTTTCTAAAACAGATTTTGTGCTTGCATGGAGTCCCAAAAGTCATAATCTCAGATAGAGATCCTAAGTTTACAGGAAAATTTTGGAGGTCCTTATTTAAAGGGTTGAACACTACATTAAATTTCAGTACTTCTTTTCATCCTCAAACTGATGAACAAACTGAAAGGGTAAATCAGGTACTGGAAGATCTACTAAGAATGTATGTGAAAGACCAGCCTGGTAAATGGGAGGACTATTTACATCTAGTAGAATTTGCTTATAATAATAATTATCAAACATTAGCTAGATTTAGTCCGTTTGAAATTTCATATGGACAGAAATGTAATACTCCTATCTCTTGGAGTAATCCAGTAGATAGATTGGTATTAGGTCCAGAACTGTTGAAAGAAATGGAAGAAATTGTGAAACAAGTGCAGGGAAATCTGAAAGTGGTACAGGATCGTCAGAAAATTCAAGCAGACTTAAAAAGAACTCCAAAGGATTTTCAGGTAGGTGAACATGTGTTCATCAAGGTAAGGCCCAAAAAGATCTCTTTAAGATTGGGGAGTTGTACAAAATTGGTGCCTCGTTACTATGGCCCATTTGGAATTTTGTCTAGGATTGGATAAGTAGATTATCAACTAGCATTACCACCTAACTTAAGAGTACATAATGTTTTTCACATTTTCATTTTAAAGAAATATGTTCATGATGCTAGTCATGTTGTTAACTGGAATGTTGTATAGGTGGAACCAAAATGACAATTTCTGGTGGAACCGGACTGTATCCTCGGGAGAAAGGAAATTACACTTCGGAACCGCACCATTGGATAGGTGAAGGTGCAATGGAAGCACCTTAGTCCTGAAGAAGCCACTTGGAAATTGGAAAGTAAAATGTGAGATGCATATCCAATTCTGTTCCAGGGGATTTCAGAGGATGAAGAATAAATAACATCGAGGATGATGTTATATTCTAAAGGGGTGTGTATGTCACATGCCCCAATTTTGTAAAATAATGTTATCTTATTTTGATTTTATTCCAAGACATTATGTTAAATTTAATGCTAAGCTGAAACTGATGACTCAGCAGAGTCAAGTATGTGGAATGTAATTCTGAATATTTTAATTTTAAATAAATAAAAGTGGAGACAACAACTTGGGAGAGCTGTTAAAAAGAGTGTTACTGCTCAAGTTGGTGGAGGGAACTACGTGGAGAGAAAAAAGTCAAGTGGCAGCATCCTCAAACACTTCCTATGTTGCAGGTGGAAACCTCCCTACATTTGGGGTCATGATCCCCCAAGAAAGTTGGATCAGAGCAGGTGGATCAATTAATGACAACTAACCCAAAATGACCTAGGCAATCTTAATAAAAGTACCCAATGTAGAGAGCTGAGGCTGCTCATTCCAGGAGAAGAATCATTCAGGTGAATGCACTTGAAGGAATTCATTGGGAAGGGAAATTTTGAGAAAGGTGTTTTAGGGGTAAACTACAAGAAGGTGATCTAGTACAACCTTGCAGCTGAAAGATCTTGTTGCAGTGTGCAGAGTTGGTATTGAGTCTCAGGACTAGTACTTTGTTGTTTGCTCCACCTAGTTCCAGCCAAGGAGACCAGAACAAGTTCGAGGGTCCTAAGAAGTCACTGTTTGAGTGCTCTCCAAGATTTGGTAGGGAGGAACGGCCTCCCATTGCTATTGTCATCCAAATTTAAAAACAGGTTCCATTATCTTTTAATTTCTGTGTTATATTTTATATCGGTGTGTAAACAAATAATGAATGATTATATGTTATGCTGTAAATTGTTAAGTTGAAATCTTTTAGTTGTTTCAAGGCTGAATCTGTATTTTGATGAAAGATAAATCCTACCTGTGTTTTTCCCCATCTGGAGTAATCCAGATCATACTCTAGCACAGGTAGTGTGTTTGAATGAATGAAGTATGATCGAAATATAAATGAATAAAATACTTATGTTTTTCTGAGTATTGAATGTTTTCTTTCAGTAGATAGTTATTTTTACAGAAAGATTATTAATCTGTTCGTAGAGTTATTGGTAGAACTAGACCGAGTATTTAAATATCAGAAAAGAAACAAGAATCATATTACTTACTAACAATAGTATGTTTAAGAATATAATTCATTCTTCTACACAGTATCTACTTCTATAAATTGTACATTTATATTGAAATAGAAGAACTAGTATTATTAGTTGAAATTTACCTTGTATGTTAAGAAAAGATGTAAAAATAATACGGTTAGTTTATCTCTTTTCCTTTAGTGCTAACTAATTTTCCTGCAACTATCTGAACTGTAAATAAGAACTTGATAAATATTACAGTATTCTTTTCTTAGTATTAATAACTACAGGACAGTAGTAACCTATGCTTAAGTTATTATTAATAAGAAATAGTCCTTATACACTTATAGACAGTATAGATGTAAAGAGTATTGACAGGTAGGAAAGTTCGTATTTTCTTTCAGCAAGCTTACAGAGATAATTTTATTAAATAAACACAATTACTATAGATTTATCCTGGTCTTATTTAATAATTTATATAAATACCAACATAAAATTAAGAGGATACATAATTCATAGATAATAATATTATTAATACAAATAATATTATTATTAACAAGAAACAATGATGTTTATAAATTAATAATTCATAAAAATAAACTGAAGAAAACTATGACAGTAATCGAATTAAGAAGATAACAATATAGGAATTAATACTGTATAAAAGTTAAAGAGGATAAACCCTAGCTCATATTCTGAGCATAATCTATTGTATTTTTATATACTGTAGTAACCTAGGTTAAATATAAGATAGTTCTTTTAAAACTATTAAGGAACCAACTAAAAATTTTATGCATAGAAATGAATTACATTACTGATCAACATGTATAAATGTATTTATAAGAGAAACCGTGCTTTTCTTTTACTAACAACATGCATTTACAGAAATGAATGTCAAGGATAAAACCCTTAAAATTATTACAATTACAAGTACCAAACATTAAAAACCAAATTTACATAAATTATGTAACCATTAATAACCAAGTTTATATAATTTACTCACAGTCCCTTGAAGGACAAATAATAATTTTACTCATAGTCCTTTACTGTATAAATATTATAACAAGTATAATTTATATCAAAACGAGGGTTTTTGTTTTACAAGTAAAACCCTAATCTATAACTCCAATCAAAACAAGAAAGCATTAAGTTACGGCTGTAAGTATCAGCCTTAAGTTTTTATTATAAATCCTTACAGAGTATAAATCCTTACAGAGTACAAACAGAGTATAAACTTCATTACATTTAAGAAGGGTAAAACCCTAACTTTCTACATAGAGTGTAATGTAAACATATGATAAACCAAACAAGTCTACTGACAAAACTGTCATTACAAAAACTACAAACTTTAACTCGGCCGTAAGCCAAAGCTTCAACTAATTACAGTGCTCAGATAAATAGAGTCTACCCTAGCGAGGGTTTGATTCTAAGTATTACAACATTAACCTGTAGAAACAACAACATAACTCGTGGCGAGACGAGGGAGGGTTTTCTAAAACCCTGGGCGATTCTGTTGACCACCCTAACATTAGTAGAGTGAAAAATCCAACATTCGGACCATGGGGCTTACCCGAAAATGAACCACGAGCCACGACCATTGTTGGTGACTGTATTTTTCTCATTGTAAAATCTTTATGATGGAGAACACCTGCTAGCAAGGTATTAATAACTCTGTCAGTTAAAAAATGCTTTTATAAACCTCACTGTAACAACAAAGTATTTTTGTAGTAAAGAATTTGAACTTAAAAGTTATTATTCACCTATCAGAAGAGAACGCCGAGCAGCCTCAACGAAGCCCTGTCACTTACAGGATTTTCCTTCTTAAAAACTTAATAGCATGTAAGGGCATGTCTCACACAATGGCGAGCCACGAGAACAGTAACTAGTAACCAAAGCACACTGTAAGCTACGAAGACAGCGAAAGGAGAACTACACAGACAATAAGCCATGAGCAATAGTAATCTCTACAGGTTGCAGAATGAGAATATATCCATGGAGAATAGCTTTTAAACCCACACACCAGTGACAAAAGTAGCACGGAGTCAAGGCACAAGGAAATCATAGCAAGGAGGAACGACGGCCTCCATGGAAGCCAAGCAGAGAAACCCTAGAGCCAGCGTAAACTTTGAAATGGAAATGATAAAGGTTAGGTCACGTTAGAGTTTTATATCCCTAACACTTGGTCAGGAGACCACCATGTGGTCTCCAATAATAAAACATGCAGTGGGTCGAAGACTATGCTGCCTGCGTAGAACAAAACCAATTATTAAATCATTGGGACGAGTTTTTAAAACTCTAATATTAACCCAATAATTTTCCATGACACCGTTAATCATATGCACCATATCATTTGCTAGTGTAAGGATGAATTTATCAATATATTTGGGTACGTTGGTTTATCATGGTGACACTTAAACCTTTGTTAAAGCTTGATAATCATTCTTGCATAATACTCATTTCCACTATAAACCATATGTTATTACAATATCACAATTACGATATGAATGGTGCATAACTTCTCGTAAAACGATGTTGTTATTATAAAATAGAAATCAAATAATTCACGTTTATTTATATATAGAGAGAGATCAAGGTTTTCTTTACTATAGATAAGAGATCTATGTTGTATAGAAGAGTTCATGCTAAATCACTCATCAACCATAGTCTCCTTTTATACAAGATTTTAATTTACACATTGGAAATCCTATATACAAGGACTCCACAAATTATAGTTAACATAATAGCTTAGAGGAATATAAACTCTATTTTGATTATGTTTATGATCATAAACCAAGGATAGACTAAATGTCTATCAAACAACAGTTTATGAATGTCTATGAGACTCACACACAAAAAAAGAACAACTCAAATGCCATAACAGAACTTTGACGTGATACAAAGCTTATTGTAAGAGTACTATTATGGAATTCTGTTACACAGTTCATAGCAACAATACATTGATTAATTTTGAGTTATGTCTCAAATTGGAAATTACTAAAAGATTCACCAGATCAATTGGGTAATATGTAGTTATAGAACTTAACAAGATAACTAGAATAGGAATGAATCTTTTGAATCCAAAAATTACTAGAACCATAGAGTTCGACATGGAAATAAATACAGGTAACCATGAGCTCATATAGAAAGGCATGATGGTTGTAGTTTGCACAATCGAATTTATACTATCCAAAAGATAACAGGTTATAAGTTATCTTGCAGAAGCAAAATGTGGGTCAATAATTACACAGACAAGATAATGTACTATTGCATAAATACTGACAATAAAAATCATTATAAAATTTACAAATTACATAGACTAAAGTAGAAATACTTTGAACTGAGATTCGAAATACTTTGAACTGAGATTCTAATGCTTAGGGTCGTAAACATATTTTACTGTCGTTACTTAATTCTGAACATGTCTACTAGAAAAACTGAAGGAAGCCAAATGGTTTTACCTTACAGGAGCTGTCTAGAGTTTAGCAGCTTAATTACTAAGCTTTTAAATTGCAAATAAAATATTGTTGACACTTTAAATATCTTTTAATATATACTCATTCGATCATACCTGTAAACCTGTAAGAATAAGTATTCATCTGTGTTAGCACGATTGCTAAGTAAGCCCCGGATTCAAAAGTATATTCGACCTACTTGACATGAAAAGACTAATCAGTAAACTGAAGTAAACAACACACAAGAAGACTTTGTTCTTGTTATGAAAATAAACTATTAAGTTATTATAATTCAGATTTATTGAAACTAATTACTTGACTGTTCTTTTACTTGCAATCCATTAGCTGTTAGTAGACCGCAGGTTTTAACATTTACTATTATCTCAAAATTTTAAATTTTTGTGAAAATTTGGGGTTTTGACATTTTCCCTCATTCATGGTTGTTCAAACTAAGGTTTAAAATATGCACTTTTGTTGACTTTCTCAGAATTGAAATTTTAAAGTAGATTTAGATACCCATTTGAGAGATAGGCATGGACACCTATTTTTATGAGATTTAGAGCTCTTTTGGCCCTCATTCAACGTTGGTCAAACCAATAATGAAAAGATTCCTTTTTGTTGACTTTATGAAAAGATGAAAGGTGGATGTAAGTACTGATTTGAGAGATAAGCATGGACACCTGTTTTTATAACATTTGGAGTGATTTTGGCCCTCGTTCAAGGTTGGTCAAACCAAGGTTGAATATATGCACTTTTGTTGACTTCTCGGAATTGAGTTTTGAAAGTGGATTTAGTTACCCATTTGAGAGATAAGCATGGACAACTATTTTTATGAGATTTGGATCTATTTTGGCCCGAATTCAGGGTTGGTAAAACCAAGGTTGAAAATATGCAATTTTGTCGACTTTCTCATAATTAAAATTTTAAAGAAGATTTAGGTACCCATTTGAGAGATAACGATGGACATCTATTTTTATGAGTTTTGGAGCTGTTTTGGCTCTTGTTCAGGGTTGGTCAAACCAAGGTTGAAAATATGCACTTTTATCGAATGTCTCAGAATTGAGTTTTGAAAGTGGATTTAGGTATCCATTTGATTGATAAGCATGTACACCTATTTTTAGAAGATTTGGAGCTATTTTGGTCCTCGTTTAAGGTTGGTCAAATCAAGGTTGAAAATAGGCACTTTTGTCGACTTTCTTAGAATTGAGTTTTGAAAGTTGATTTAGGTACCGATTTGAGAGATAAGCATGGACACCTATTTTATGAGATTTGGATCTATTTTGGACCTTGTTCAAGGTTGGTCAAACGAAGGTTGGAAAGATGCACATTTTTCGACTTTCTCGGAATTGAGTTTTGAAAGTGGATTTAGGTACCCATTTGAGAGATAAGCATGGACACCTATTTTATGAGGTTTGGATCTATTTTTTCCCTTGTTCAAGGTTGGTCAAACCAAGTTTGGAAAGATGCACATTTTTCGACTTTTTCGGAATTGAGTTTTGAAAGTTAATTTAGGTACCCATTTGTAAGATAGGCATCGACACCTATTTTTATGAGATCTGGATCTATTTTGGCCCTCATTCAAGGTTGGTCAAACCAAGGTTTAAAAGATGCACTTTTGTCGACTTTCTCAGAAATCAAAATTTAAAGTAGAATTAGATACAGATTTGAGAGATAAGCATGGACACCTATTTTTATGAGCTTTGGAGCTATTTTTCCCCTCGTTCAAGGTTGGTCAAACCAAGGTTGAGAAGATACACTTTTGTATTTTATGAGATTTGTAGCTATTTTTGGCCTCGTTCAAGGTTGGTCAAACCAAGGTTAAAATATGCACTTTTGTCGAATTTCTCGGAATTGAATTTTGAAAGCGGATTTAGGTACCCATTTGAGAGATAAGCATGGGCACATATTTTTATGAGATTTGGAGCTATTTCGGCCCTCGTTCAAGGTTGGGCAAACCAATGTTGAAAATATGCACTTTTGTCGACTTTTTGGGAATTAAGTTTTCAAAGTGCATTTAGATACCCATTTTAGAGATAAGATTGGATGCATATTTTTATGAGATTTAGAGCTAGTTTGGCCCTCGTTCAAGGTCGATCAAACCAAGGTTGAAAATATGCACTTTTGTCGACTTTCTCGAAATTGAAATTTTAAAGTAGATTTAGATACCCATTTGAGAGATAAACATGGACACCTATTTTTTTTATGAGATTTAGAGTTTTTTTGGCATTCGTTCAAGGTTGGTCAAACCTAGGTTGAAAAGATCCACTTTTGTCAACTTTTTCGGAATTGAGTTTTGAGAGTGTATTTAGGTACCCATTTGAGAGATAAGCGTGGACACCTTTTTTTATGATATTTGGAGCTATTTTGGTCTTCGTTCAAGGTTGGTCAAACCAAGGTTGAGAATATGCACTTTTGTCCACATTCTCGGAATTGAAATTTTAAATTATATTTAGATACACATTTGAGAGATAAGCATGGAGAACTAGTTTTATGATATTTGGAGCTATTGTGGCCCTGCTTCAAGGTTGGTCAAACCAAGGTTGAAAAGATGCAGTTTTGTAGACTTTATCGAAATTGAGTTTTGAAAGTGGATTTAGGTACCTATTTGAGAGATAGGCATGGACACCTATTTTTATGATATTTGGATCTATTTTGGCTCTTGTTCAAGGTTGGTCAAACCAAGGTTGAAAATATGCACTTTTGTCGACTTTCTCCGAATTGAAATTATAAAATTGATTTAGATACCCACTTGGGAGATAAGCATGGAGAACAATTTTTATGAGATTCCAAGCTATTTTGTCCCTCGTTCAACGTTGGTCAAACAAGGGTTGAAAAGATGCACTTTTGTGAACTTTCTCGGAATTGAGTTTTGAAAATGGATTTAGGTACCCTTTTGAGGGATAAGCATGTACAATATTTTTATGAGATTTGGAGCTATTTTGGCCCTCGTTCTAGGTCGGTCAAACCAGGGTTAAAAATATGCACTTTTTTTGACTTTTTTGGAATTGAAATTTTAAAGTAGATTTAGTACCCATTTGAGAGATAAGCATGGACACCTATTTGGAGGTATTTTGGTCCTTGTTCAAGGTTGGTCAAATCAAGGTTGAAAATATGCACTTTTGTCAACTTTCTCAGAATTGAGTTTTGAAAGTGGATTTACATACCCGTTTTAGAGATAAGCATTGACACCTATTTTTATGAGATTTAGATCTATTTTGGCCCTTGTTCAAGGGAAGCCAAACCAAGGTTGAAAATATGCACTTTTGTCGACTTTCTCAGAATTGAAATTTTAAAGTAGATTTAGACTCCCTATCTTTTATGAGATTTGGAGTTATTTTGGCATTCGTTCAAGGTTGTTCAAACCAAGGTTGAAAAGATCCACTTTTGTCAACTTTTTAGATTTGAGTTTTGAAAGTGGATATAGCTACCCATTTGAGAGATAAGCATGGACACCTATATTTATGAGATTTGGAGCTATTTTGGCATTCGTTCAGGGTTGGTCAAACCAAGCTTGAGAATATACACTTTTTTCGACATTCTTGGAATTGAAATTTTAAAGTATATTTGGATACCCATTTGAGAGATCATCATGGAGAACTAGTTTTATGAGATTTGGAGCTATTTTGGCCCTCGTTCAAGGTTGCAAAGATGCACTTTTGTGGACTTTCTTGGAATTGAGTTTTGAAAGTGGATTTAGGTACACATTTTAGAGATAAGCATGGACACTTATTTTTATGAGATTTGGAGTTATTTTGGCACTTTTTCAAGGTTGGTCAAACCAAGGTTGAAAATATGCACTTTTGTTGACTTTCTCCGAATTGAAATTTTAAAAGTGATTTAGATACGCATTTGAAAGATAAGAATGGAGAACTATTTTGATGAGATTTAGAGCTATTTTTGCCCTCGTTCAAGGTTGGCCAAACCAAGATTGAAAATATGCACTTTTGATGACTTTGTTGGAATTGATTTTTAAAAGTGGATTTAGGTACCCATTTGAGAGATAAGCATGTACAATATTTTAATGATATTTGGAGCTATTTTGTCCCTCGTTCAAGGTTGGTCAAACCAAGGTTAAAAATATGCACTTTTGTCGACTTTTTTGGAATTGAAATTTTAAAGTAGATTTAGATACCCATTTGAGAGATAAGCATGGACACCTATTTGGATTTATTTTGGCCCTCGTTCAAGGTTGGTCAAACTAAGGTTGGAAAGATGCACTTTTGTTGGCTTTCTCAGAATAGAGTTCTGAAAGTAGATTTTGCTACTCATTTGAGAGATAAGCATGGAAAAATATTTTTATGAGATTTGGAGCAATTTTGGCCCTCATTCAAGGTTGGTAAAACCAAGGTTGAAAATATGCAATTTTGTCGAGTTTCTCATAATTGAAATTTTAAAGAAGATTAAGGTACCCATTTGAGAGCTAAGCACGGATACTTATTTTTATGAGATTTGGAGTTATTTTGGCCCTCCTTCAAGGTTGGTCAAACCAAGGTTGAAAATATTCACTTTTGTCGACTTTCTTAGGATTGATTTTTCAAAGTGGATTTAGGTATCCATTTGAGAGATAAGCATAGACACCTATTTTTTCGGAATTTGGAGCTATTTTGGCCCTCGTTTAAGGTTAGTCAAACCAAATTTGAAATTATGCACTTTTGTCTACTTTCTCAGAATTGAGTTTTGAAGGTGCATTTTGCTACCCATTTGAGAGATAAGCATGGGCACCTATTTTTGTGATATTTGGAGGTATTTTGGGCGTCGTTCAAGCTTGAAAATATGCAATTTTTTCGACTTTATCGGAATTGATTTTTGAGAGTGGATTTAGTTACCCATTTGAGAGATAAGCATGGGCAACTATTTTTATGAGATTTAGATCTATTTTGGCCCTTGTTCAACGTTGGTCAAACGAAGTTTGAAAATATGCACTTTTGTCGACTTTCTGGGAATTGATTTTTGAAAGTGGATTTAGGTACCCATTTGAGAGATAAGCATGGACACCTATTTTTATGAGCTTTAGAGCTATTTTGGCCCTCTTTTAAGGTTGGTTAAACCAAGGTTGAAAATATGCACTTTTGTCGACTTTCTCGAAACTAAAATTTGAAAGTAGATTTAGATACCCATTTGAGAGATAAGCATAGACACATATTTTTATGATATTTGGAGTTATTTTGGCCCTCATTCAACGTTGGTCAAATAAGGTTAAAAATATCAAGTTTTGTAGGCTTTCTTGGAATTGAGTTTTGAAAGAGGATTTAGGTGCCCATTCGAGAGATAAGAATGGACACCTATTTTTATGACATTTGGAGCTACTTTGGTCCTCCTCCAAGGTTGGTCAAACCAAGGTTGAAAACATGGACTTTTATCTACTTTCTCAGAATTGAAGCTTGAAAATGGATTTAGGTACCCATTTGAGAGATAAGCATGGACACCTATTTTTATAAGATTTGAAGCTATGTTGGACCTGGTTCAAGTTTGGTGAAAACCAACGTAGAAATAATGCACTTTTGTTGACTTTCTTGAAATTGAAATTTGAAAGTCGATTTAGGTACCCATTCGAGCGATAAGCATGGAGACTTATTTTAATAAGATTTGGAGTTGTTTTGGCCCTAGTTCAAGGTTAATTAAACCAAGGTTGAAAATATGCACTTTTGTCGACATTCTCGAAATTGAGTTTTGAAAGTGGATTTAGGTAACCATTTGAAAGATAAGCATGGACACCTATATTTATGAGATTTGGAGCTATTTTGGCCCTCATTCAAAGTTAGTCAAAAAAATGATGAAAATATGGACGTTTGTCGACTTTCTCAAAATTGAGTTTTGAAAGTGGATTTAGGCACCCATTTAAGAGATAAGCATGGACACATAGTTTTATGAGTTTTGGAGCTAGTTTGGCCCGCGTTCAAGGTTGGTCAAACCAAGGTTGAAAATATGCACTTTTGCTGACTTTCTTCAAATTGAACTTTTAAAGTAGATTTAGATATCCATTTGACAGATAAGCATGGACACCTATTATTATGAGATTTTGAGCTATTTTGGCCCTCGTTCGAGGTTGTTCAAAGCAAGGTTTGAAAGATTCATTTTTGTCGAATTTCTTGGTATTGAGTTTTGAAAGTGGATTTAGTTACAGATTTTAGAGATAAACATGGACACCTATTTTTATGAGGTTTGGAGCTATTTCGGCCATCGTTCAAGGTTGGTCAAACCAAGGTTGAAAATATGCACTTTTTTCGACTTTCTCAAAATTGAGATTTGAAATCAGATTTAGGTACCTATTTGAGAGATAAGCATGGACACTTATTTTTATGAGATTTGGATCTATTTTGGCCCTCGTTCAAGGTTGGCCAAATCAAGTTTGAAAAAGGGCACTTTTGTCGACTTTGTCGGAATTAAAATTTTAAAGTAGATTTAGATACCCATTTGAGAGATAAGCATGGACATCTATTTTTATGAGATTTGGAGCTATTTTGCCCCTCGTTCAAGGTTGGTCAAACCAAGGTTGAAAAGATACACTTTGTTTGAATTTTGAAAGTGGATTTAGGTACCCATTTGAGAGACAAGCATGGACACCTATTTTTATGAGATTTATAACTATTTTGGGCCTTGTTCAATGCTGGTCAAACCAAGTTGAAAATATGCACTTTTTTTTACTTTCTCAGAATTGAATTTTGAAAGTGGATTTAGGTACCTATTTGAGAGATAAGCATGGACACCGGTTTTTATGATATTTGGAGCTATTTCGGCCATCGTTCAAGGTTGGTCAAACCAAGGTTGAAAATATGCACTTTTGTTGACTTTTTGGGAATTGAGTTTTGAAAGGGGATTTAGGTACCCATTTTAGATATAAGCATGGACACATATTTTTATGAGGTTTAGAGCTATTTTGGCCCTCATTCAAGGTTGGTCATACCAAGGTTGAAAATATGCACTTTTGTCGACTTCCTCAGAATTGAAATTTTAAAGTAGATTTAGATACCCATTTGAGAGATAAGTATGCACACCTATTTTTTTATGAGAGTTGGAGTTATTTTGGCATTCGTTCAAGGTTCGTCAAACCAAGGTTGAAAAGATCCACTTTTGTCATTTTTTTAGGAATTGAGTTTTGAAAGTGGATTTAGGTACCCATTTGAGAGATAAGCATGGAGACCTATTTTTATTAGATTTGGAACTACTTTGGCCTTCGTTCAAGGTTGGTCAAACCAAGGTTGGGAATATGCACTTTTGTCAACATTCTCAGAATTGAAGTTTTAAAGTATATTTAGATACCCATTTGAGATATAAGCATTGAGAACTAGTTTTATGACATTTGGAGCTATTTTGGCCCTTGTTCAAGGTTGGTTAAACCAAGGTTGAAAAGATGCATTTTTGTCGACTTTCTCAGAATTGAGTTTTGAAAGTGGATTTAGGTACTCATTTGAGAGATAAGCACGGACACTTATTTTTATGAGATTTGGGGCTTTTTTGGCTCTCATTCAAGGTTGTTCAAACCAAGGTTGAAAATATGCACTTTTTTCGACTTTCTCTGAATTGAAATTTTAAAGTTGATCTAGATACACATTTGAGAGATAAGCATGGAGAACTATTGTTATGAGATTCAGAGCTATTTTGGTCCTTGTTGAAGGTTTGTCAAACCAAGGTTGAAAATATGCACTTTTGTCGACTTTCTTGGAATTGAGTTTTGAAAGTGGATTTAAGAGATAAGCATGTACAATATTTTTATTAGATTTGGAGTTATTTTGGCCCTCGTTCAAGGTTGGTCAAACCAAGGTTAAAAATATGCACTTTTGTCGACTTTTTTGGAATTGTAATTTTAAATTAGATTTAGATATCCATTTGAGAGATAAGCATGGACACCTGTTTGGAGTTATTTGGCCCACGTTCAAGGTTGGTCAAACTAAGGTTGAAAATATGCACTTTTGTCGACTTTCTCGGAATTGAGTTTTGAAAGTGGATTTAGGTACCCATTTTAGAGATAAGCATGGACACCTCTTTTTATGAGATTTAGAGCTATTTTGGCCCTCGTTCAAGGTTGGTCAAACCAAGGTTGAAAAGATGCACTTTTGACGAATTTATTGGAGTTGAAATTTTAGAGTAGATTTAGATACCCATTTGAGAAATAAGCATGGACACCTATTTTTTTTATGAGATTTGGAGTTATTTTGGCATTCGTTCAAGGTTGTTCAAACCAAGGTTGAAAAGATCCACTTTTGTCAATGTTGGTTATGGAGCTTGATCTTCCATATGCAGAGATGTTATTCAGTCGTGTTTGTACCCTAGGTGTATTGTACACTCGTTACCCAACCTTGGGGTTTTGGGGTGAAGCCCCTGAGAAAATTTTTTGGGATGTTTGTTGGCCAACAAGTTTATGGACCCATGTTATTGGGTTAACCGTAGTATTTTCCCATGGTATTTCCCCAGTAAAAGAAAATAATTGTAATACTGTTGTGTATGGTATTGTAGAATTGTAAACAATCTTTGTGCTTGTGTGAGAGAGACTGTGAGAGCGTAAAGAGGAAGTGCAGTAGTGTTGCTGTAGGTTGTATCCCTTCATCTTTCTGGATGGTAATAAAAGGACTGTCGATTTTTGTGTGGACGTAGCCCATCGTTTGGGTGAACCACATTATATCTGTGTCTCTCTTGTAATGTGTTTAATGTTTTTTGCATCTTGTTTAATGATTTAATTGTGTAACTGTTATTTCTCTATGGTCCTTTTTTCTAAAAATTGGTATCATATCCAAAAGGTCTATTTGGATGGTAAAATCACAGGAAAGAAGGGTTTCTGGTTCAAGTGGGAGCAATGGTGGAAGAAGGAAAGTTTAGGGTTGAGAAATTTAATATCCAAAACTACCAGTTATGGAAGATGCAAATGGAGGACTATCTGTACCAGAAGGATCTATACCTACCATTGGGCAGAAAAGAAAAAATATCGGTGAATTTAAAGGATGAAGAATGGGATGTTCTTGACAGAAAGGCACTGGGAACAATACGGCTGTATGTGGCTTCATCAACGGCTTTCAATATTTTGAAGGAAAAAACAACAGAGGGTGTGATGAGCGCATTGGGTAAGCTCTATGGAAAACCCTTGGCTTCCAACAAGGTATTCTTAATGAAGTGTTTATTTAATATGAATATGTTGGAAGGTGGATTTGTTGCTAACCATTTAAATGAGTTTAATACACTTACTAGTTAGTTAAGTTATGTAAAAGTGAACTTTGATGATGAGGTTAGGGCTCTTCTAATCTTGTGCTCATTGCCAAAAAGCTAGAATAGCTTGGTAATGGATGTAAGTAACGCTATCCCTAGTTCAAACACTCTTAAGTTTGATGATGTTGTTGGTGTTATTATTAGCGAGGAAATGCGAAGAAAAAGCAGAGGTGAGACATCAGGTAATGCGTTGACCATGGAGAGCAGAGGGAGACAAAATGAGAGAGGAAGAAGCCCAGGAAACCATAACAAGTCTAAAATTGTCATATCCCCACATTTTGATCACCAGAAGTGTTGACATTGCCTAGCACCAAGGGGGTCAAAAGATGCATTAAATAAATTAACATAGGATATTTTATTTAAATGTCACTTAGGAGGCATGTACTTGGTATATTAATTGTCATTAAATATTATTATGCAATTAATTAGGTGGAAAATAAGTTTCCATTAACAAGAGGGCCACTTGGGCAAGTCAACTTGCCAAGGGAAAATTAGAAACTATATGACAAAATCAACCAGACAGGAAAAGGGAAAGTTCCAAAATATATGACAAAAGCAATCAAATAAAAAAGAGGCAACAATTGACAAATGAGGGTGCAGTTTCCTTTTTGGAGTTCAGTCATAAAAATAGGAAAGCCAAGAAAAGTTGTAATAAGGAAAAATAACAACTATGGGTCAAGGAAAGAAAAGTTTCCAAATTGGATGAAGGTGGATGAAAGGGAAACATATTTATTGTCTTACACATGCTAATTTACTCAAGGGCGTCGAATTTGCGGCTATGGTTAGGGTTTAGCGAGTGGTAACTTGCTTAACAAGTGATTGACTTGCTTAACAAGTCACCCAGGTTTATTTAAAGACAATTGGACCTCCATTTCCCAGTTTGGATGTTTATTATGTTGATGTTTATGAATATAAGGATTCATTTCTGAGTTTTGTGCCTCAGTCTCTTGGGAGATGTGCCCCAAGGTTCTCATTCCCTCTCTCCTCTTCCCCTCTTCTCCCCTTCTCATTGCAGGTTACATTGGAGCTATGGAGCAACCTCTCTGATTTGATTCAGGACTTGTTAGAAGCCTACAGCCATCCATTACTGTACATCATATTTCATTAACAGGTCTAATATTTTTCAATATCTAAGGGTTCAAACCTCCATGCCCTTCCTTGTATTATGTCAATAAAATACATTGTAATGATGCACAATGTTGAAGAGAGTGTTATAGTTAATTGATGAGCGTAATTTCAATTTTATTGGATGTATTATGATATCATAAACATTCTCTACAATTTTTATTCCAATATGATTCTAAATGGCTGATATTTACTCATTTTAAGTCAACCTAGTCTAGATTTGCATTGGAAAATAACTAGTTTTACTGTAACTCCCATATTTTGAGTTATATGACTCCAAATAACTCCACTATTTTTCTTACAAGTCATTAAAAAACATATATAAGTTATCCAAGTCCAAAATAGAGAATCCAAACCTCCCTTACCATATTTGTAAAGGCTTGAATATGGAGCTAGTGAGCTGCCCGACGAGCTAGTCTCACCTTTACAGCTTGCAGAATATTTTTATTTGCCTAAGAATATGTTATTAAAATTAATGAAACTTTATTTATGATATATTAATTCTAGAACAAACCTCAGCAAATTTCCAGAATCCCCTGGTTGAAACAGACCGAACTACTCTCCTTAGTTTCATGGTTTGGCTGCCTAGAAGCGTGGTAGTAGGTTTTCGCGGTGCGGACTATGAACCCTAAATGGAACCAGATCTAAATGTGTTAGTGGAGAGGAAATTATATGTCTGAAATCTCTTTGTTTTCTTCCCACTGATCACTCTTGTCCTCTACAAAATATCCCAGAAGAAACCATTGTTTTGACCAATCTGAGAAGGCTCTGTGTGAACCAATTAAATTTCAGAATTATTTAAGTAAAATTACAGAATTAAAGTCTTCAGGTATGCACACCATACTTAGGACATTACAGGGGTATCATAGCACTTTCCTTGGCTCATCCTATGGAAAGTAACTCTCACTAGAAAAGTAGCTCAATAATATCTTCAAGTTGCAGTTCTGGAATTAGTTCCATTCATGGGAGATTTAGAATTTGAGTTGTATGAAGAAGATAATTAAAAAATGGATGATCAAGAAGATTTAATAATTTTTATGCAAACAACATTGAAAGGGATGAAATATGTATCCCAAAGCATCATTCATTCAGATCAAGAGACTAGAGAATTCCTTTCCAAGTAGTTGGCAAGCAAACATGGAAAAGGGAGTAGTAGTGTCTCTCAACATGAAGGAAATAAATATGGAGAGTCTATGTTTTCAAAAACATTAAAACATGTAGGTTCTTTGAATACCAATAATCCATCAAGAAAGGAACTAAGTATTTCCACTTCTCAAAGTAAAGGGGAAGAAAAGAAGACCAAAAGTGAAGATTCATTAGAGCCATCTGTACATGGTTTCTTTGAGAGATTATTTGGGTTTTCCCCAAAGAGAGATCAGCCTATCTTCAAAATCCATGAGGATGATGAGTCACCAAATCCTTCTCCAGAAGGAGATGGAGAATATCCATGCACAACTAAAGATCTAACAGTCCAACATCTAGTTGTTGGTAACGTGAAAGGTGAAATGATTCCAAATTTATTTGTGGTTGATTTCAAGATAAGTGTAGAAGAGATGGGGCAGATTGATGATGGTGAGATATCTTTTGGATCTAATCCAAAAGAGAAACACAATTAAGATTTACAGTCACCCCTTGAGCCTCACAAGGGAGCAAAAATTGTGCACATCTCAGTAGGGTGTGAAGCAAAGAAACGGGTGGGTGAACAAGCCATCATAATTCCACCACATAAGGAGGATAACATAACAAATGGTGAGTTGGTAAATTCTGATTTTTATGTGTCATTTTGTAAGTCTGATATGGCAGCCACTTCCAGTGAAGAGTTCAGAATGGTTGAGCCCCCTAGTGACGAGGTTCAGAATTATGGTGCCAAAAATGAATGCAGTATGAAGGATGAAACTTTGAGAGAATATCTTTCTGGTGCACCAAGAATGAATGAGCACTTAAGTTGCAGCCCAAATTATGTTGTTGAGGACTTAAAATATGAATAAATTACAGAAACAACATATGGATCAGATTTTAAAGCCTTGAGTACATTGCATGAAATTGATCTGGTGATGGAAAATGAAGAGGAGGAACATCTACAAGAACCTCATCTTCTTGTAGGGTCATTGAATATGGATGAACAGAAGATCCAAGAGGCCCTAAAAATTCTCCATGACACTCATGATTCAGTGTCAAATATGTGTTTGGAAGATGCTTTAATGGAAGACCAATATTCCTTTGAAGCCATGGAGAATATCCAGAAAGCACTGTCCACAATCAAATGTAATTTCTCACAATTTCTTTCAGATAAAAATGACATGTTTGAGGTTGTTGAGTTACTGCGGGAAGCATCACTGCATGATGACGAAAGTATTTGCATATATGAATAAGAGAAATACAAGCTCAAAGGTGATTTGTTGGCCACCCAAGATTCTTTGAGATACACTCAAAGTGCCGTCTTAGAGTCACAAATGAAGATATAACAATTCCAACAAGAGTGGAAATAATTGACTGAATCCTCAATATTTCCTGAGAGTCGTCCCTTTTGGGTAAATGGCATAAAAGAATACATATAAGAACCTCATGATTGGGTGGACCATGAGGAGCATTCTATTCGGTATGTGTTTAAAGAGTGTGCAGAACAGTTTTATGAGAACCAAGCACTTGATTTCTTTCCAAGGAAACTTGAGTTGTTCCTTGAAGACAGTCACTCTCCTATGGAAGAGTGGGATGAGAGCACCTAATTTGGGCCAGACAATAATGAAAAAGTTTCAGCCATAAGTCTGATTACTGAAGGTTTCAAACATGCAAAGAAGGTTCATAGTTCTTTCCCACATGTCCTAGATTCAGAAACACCAATGGGGAATGAACAGTGGGTGAAGAAATTTTTCTGGTTTGTGTTGCATGCACAACAGGGGGATCATGATTTGTCCCCATGGGAGATAGATCCTATCGCAGAAGAGATGGATAATTATAGATCATATAAATCAGCAATAAATACCTCTGATTCATCCACTAGATGGTTGGATAGAGGAATCACTGAAGAGGAAAATATGGAAGGCAAAAGTTTTATGTCTTGTTGAAGGAAAATTGTTTTTAATATTGCTGACTTTTCTATGATTTGCAAGCAGCATAAAAGGCATGTGTGTGAAGCTAGTTTTGACAAGAATGCATTAGATCTACACATACTTTCAATGTGTGGGTAAATTGATGGATTTTTACACCCTTGGATCAATGGCAGAGAGTTGATCCATTGGATGAAGAGGGGAGCACCTGTTGAGTTCCATAGAGACATATTTGGAATGAAGACCTTGGGAGGATTTTATTTATTTATTTCTGCAATAATTTGTTTGTTGTGACTAACATTGTCTTGACATGTGAACAGAAACAAAGACTTATTTTGCATCTATTATATACCTCCCATACACATGCACATGAGGTGCATTCTGATTTGTATGTGCTTGAGGAGTTTGAGGTCAAGCAATATGAAGATCAAGCACTTGAATGGTTCCTAAGAGATTATGAGTTGCCTCTAGGAAAATGTTGTACAATTTTGGAGGAGGCACATAATCACATTGTCACTCAGAAAAATAATGGAGGAATTTGTGGGTCCATTATCTTGATTGATGAGCATTGTAGGGATTTGGCTAACAATTCTTCACCCCACACTTCTATTTCAGCCACATCATGTGGGGATGAAAATTGGGTGAAAGGATTTTTTATGTTGATGCCACAAGAGGAGCATGATACTTCCACTCTTCAAGTTGAGGTATTGATGGTCAAACCATGGTTTGACAAGTGAATTAGTAGTAGCTGAATTATTCCCACCTGAATCATTTATCATGAAAGTTTGTCTGTCCATTGATTGGGTGGCTAGACACATAATTGAGATGTGTGCACTAGAGGGTAAATATCTTGCTTGCATCAATGGAGAGACATTGGACACATCGAAGAAATTATATGAGCAATGGCATGACAATGTATGGCTTCTATGTGATGATTTTAGTATACATGGAGGGGCATGGGATAACCTCCTCTGTATTCATAACAACAGTGACGTGAGTTCCAGTGCTAGCTTGCACATGGATTTTCATACTTTAGAGAGGCTCAAGATGATTTGGTCCCGCATTAAGGAATTCCATGTCTGGTGGGAGAGTTTAAAAAAAATTCAGTTTGGCATGGGGATAGATGAGCTTCTAGTATGGTGGTATGATTTTCATAACCTCATTTTCATCCTCTATAATGATAAAATTTTGTTGTTTATACTGATGGGTGGAAGGAGGGAGATAAAACCATGGGATCCCAACATTCTTAGGAATGACATAGTTCAAAAGGTGGCAGCAAAATTTGGGTCCTTACAAAGGAGGCAGTGGGATCCAGGAATTCTACTCAGCTACCTTAACTCTGTGGTGCTTTTGCTTGAGGACAAGCAGACTTGGGAGGGCAGGATTGTCATATCCCCACATTTTGATCGCTAGAAGTGTTGACCTTGCCTAGCACCAAGGGGGTCAAAATATGCATTAAATAAATTAACCTAGGATATTTTATTTAAATGCCACTTAGAAGGCATGCACTTGGTATATTAATTTTCATTAAATATTATTATGCAATTAATTAGGTGGAAAATAAGTTTCCATTAACAAGAGGGCCACTTGGGCAAGCCAACTTGCCAAGGGAAAATTAGAAACTATATGAAAAAATCAACTATATAGGAAAAGGGAAAGTGCCAAAATATACGACAAAAGCAATAAAATAAAAAAGAGGCAACATTTGACAAAGGAGGGTGTAGTTTCCTTTTTGGAGTTCAGTCATAAAAATAGGAAATCCAAGAAAAGCTATAATAAGGAAAAATAACAACTATGGGTCAAGGAAAGAAAAGTTTCCAAATTGGATGAAGGTGGATGAAAGGGAAACATATTTATTGTCTTACACATGCTAATTTACTCAAGGGGGTCGAATTTGTGGCTAGGTTTAGGGTTTAGCAAGTGGTAACTTGCTTAACAAGTGATTGACTTGCTCAACAAGTCACCCAGGTTTATTTAAAGACAATTGGAGCTCCATTTCTTAGTTTGGATGTTTATTATGTTGATGTTTATGAAGCTAAGAATTACTTGATGAGTGTTCTGCCTCAGGCTCTTGGGATATGTGCCCCAAGATTCTCATTCCCTCTCTCCTCTTGCCCTCTTCTCCCCTTCTCATTGCAGGTTACATTGGAGCTATGGAGCAGCCTCTCTAAGTTGATTCAGGACTTGTTAGTATACTACAGCCATCCATTAATATACATCATATTTCATTAAAAATTCCAATATTTTTCAATATCTAAGGGTTCAAACCTCCATGCCCTTCCTTGTATTATGTCAATACAATACATTGTAATGATGCACAATGTTGAAGAGAGTGTTATAGTTAATTGATGAGAGTAATTTTGATTTTATTGGATTTAATATGATATCATAAACATTCTCTAGAATTTTTATTCCAATATTATTCGAAATGGCTGAGCTTTACTCATTTTAAGTCAACCTAGTCTACATTTGCATTGGAAAATAACTAGTTTTACTGTAACTCCCATATTTTGAGTTGTATGACTCCAAATAACTCCAATATTTTTCTGATGAGTCATTAACATACATATATAAGTTATCCAAGTCCAAAACAGAGAATCCAAACCTCCCTTACCATATTTGTAAAGGCTTGAATATGGAGCTAGTGAGCTGCCCGACGAGCTATTCTCACCTTTAGAACTTGAAGAATATTTTAGTTTGCCTCTGATATATTATTAAAATTAATGAACCTTTATTTATGATATATTAATTCTGTAAAAAAATTCTGCAATTTTCCAAAATCCTCTGGTTGAAACGGACCGAACTACTCTCCTTAGTTTCACGGTTTGGCTTCCCAGAAGCATGGTAGTAGGTTTCTGTGGTGCGGAATATGAAACCTAAATGGAACCAGATATAAATGATTAAGGGGAGAGGAATTTATATTTCTGACATCTCTTTGTTTGCTTCCCACTGATCACTCTTGTCCTCTACAAAATATCCTAGAAGAAACCATTGTTTTGCCCAATCCGAGAAGGCTTTGTGTGAACCAATTAAGTTTCAGAATAATTTAAGTAAAATTACAAAATTAAAGTGTTCAGGTCTGCACACTAGGCTTAGGAAATTACAAAAAAGGGTAGATCCAAGTCCATATTTAGAAAAATACAGTGTTGGAACTGTGGTAAGAAAGGGAATTTGAAGAAAGACTACAGAGCACCAAAGAAGAAAGGTGAGAGGAAGAAAGAGACTACTCAGGAAGCGAATGTAGCAGGTGATGTGTTAAAAGATGCTTTGATTCTTTAATTAGATAATACTAGTGATTACTATGTAGTAGATTCAGGGGCTTCATGTCAGGCTACACCCCACAGGAAATTCTTTAATGATCATGTTCAAGGTGATTTTGGACGTGTTTTATTGGGGGATGATGAACCATGCAAAATTGTTGGAAAGGGTAAGGTATGAATTAAGTTAAATAGGGGAAGTGAATGGATGCTAAAATATGTAAGGCACATTCCTTCTATGAAAATAAATCTGATCTCAATAGGGCAGTTGGGAGATAGCGGTTGTTTGTTTACCTTTGGAGAAATGTGGTGGAAGATCACTAAAGGATCACTGGTAATAGAAAAAAGGAAATAGGGTAGGTATGTTATATTTATGTCCTCATAATACTGATTATTATATCTCTGTAGCTTCCACAAAAACAGGTGCGACATTGTGGCATCATAGGCTTGGACACATGAGTGAGAAGGGGATGCAGATTCTCCACTCAAGGAAACTGCTTCCAGATCTGAAGCAAGTAAGTTTGGAATTCTATGAGAACTATGTTTATGGAAAACATAAGAGCGTTAGATTCATCAGGGTTGGGAAACAAAAGAAGAGTGAAAATCTAGAGCTTGTCGATAAAGATGCATGGGGACCAACTCAGGTGCAATCTCTTGGTGGCTCTTGTTATTATGTTACTTTTATTGATGATGTAACTAGAAAAACTTGGGGGTTTATTGCATTAGACATAAATCTGATGTGTTTGATAATTTAAAGAAGTGGAAATATTTTCCTGAGAATGAGATAGGAAAAATATTGAAATGTATCAGATCTGATAATGGAGGTGAATACTGCAATAAGGAGTTTGATAGTTACTGTTCACACAATGGGATTCGCAGAGAGAAGACAATCCGTGGAAAACCACACGAAAATGGTGTGTCAAAAAGGATGAACATAACGATCATGGAGCGTGCAAGGTGTATGATATTGCATGTAGGGTTGCCCTTATAGTTTTGGGCTGATGCTGTAAACACTGTTGATTATTTAATATACATAGGGCCTTAAAGAGATTTGCATGGTGGGATTCCAAAGGAGGCATGGACAGGTAAACAGGTAAAATACTCATTTTTGAGAACTTTTGGTTGTGAAGCATTTGTCCATATTGATGAAGATGATAGAACAAATCTTGAAGCTAAATCCAAGATATGTACCTTTATTGGATACGAGCTTGATGATTTTGGTTATTGCTTATGGGATTTTGAAAATCACAAAATAATTAGGAGTAGAGATGTATTATTCAATGAAAATGTTATGTACAAAGATCAGTTGCAGGGAAAGAAAGTGGAAAAGGAAAACACAGAGTACACAGTGCTTGATGAAATCAAAGAAAATGAAGTTCTAAAGGCACCAGAAAATCAAGAACAACAACATGTACCTGAAACTCCTGCAAATGTAAGAAAATATACCAGGTTAAATAGACCCCCTGAATGATTCTCTCCTTCATTGTATTATCTATTGACGATTGATTCTGGTGAACTAGAATATTATGAAGAAACCATGCAGTTAGAAACTAGAAAGAAGTGGGAGAAAGGCATGGATGAGGAGATGGACTCATTGGTAAGAAACTAACTTGGGATTTGGTTAAGTTTCCTACAAAAAAATGGCGTTGCAGAATAAATGGGTTTACAGGTTGAAGGAACAAGATGGAGGCAAGAAGTGGTACAAGGATAGACTTGTTGTAAAGGGGTTTGCACAAATTAAAGGTATATAATTTGATAAAATATTTTCTCCCATTGTTAAAATGACTTCAATTAGAACTATTTTAAGTCTAGTGGTAGTAGAAGATTTGCATCTGGAACAATTAGATGTAAAAACAACATTTCTCCATGGGGATTTGGAGGAAGAGATTTATATACAGCAGCCATAGGGGTATGAGGTCAAAGGGAAGGATAATTTGGTTTGCATGTTAAAGAATAGCTTGTATGGCATGAAGCAAGCTGCAAGGAAGTGGTATTTAAAATTTGATAAGTTTATGATAGAACAAGGTTATGATAACTGTCATTGTGACCACTGTGTTTATATTAAGAGGCTAGATATCAGAAGATATATTATCTTGTTATTGTATGTGGATGACATGCTTGTTGCAGGGTCTAACATGCATGAAATAAATGTGCTCAATGTTGATGTAATTGTAACTTTGAAATGTATTCACTTGTATTTCTTATGTATTGTACCCTGATGTTTATTCCAGGAAGTGTTTGTAATGTAATTGAGTCATGTCATGCCCTGATGTTTGGATCAAGAGTTTCTATAATGTAAACAAGTCATGTCAAGTCAATGTGGGTAACCCTCCTATTGGTCAAGGGTTAAATTCCCCGCAGTTCCGGGGCACCAGGGTTATTAGACTCTCCAAGAGAAGTCGGCCCTAGTAGGTTATTGTCAATTTGAGAATTAGTATAAATAGAGAGTGAGGCTCTCCATTTATCACACACTCACTCACACTCAGTTGTAGCGCATAGTTGAGGAAGACGAAGACATTGGGGCTAGGAAGAAAGAGGCTACTGCTGTCAGGAGATCATCTTACTATATTGGGTTTTACTTTTGGTGCTGATTCTATCTCTGAGGAAGTTGTGGGGTTTTCTCCATTTATGGTTTCCCTGAGGAAAAACACTGTGTTAGTTTTTCAACATTTAAGCTAGCATTATGATAAA
>LPNX010081308.1:263484-314252 GCA_001517045.1 Pseudotsuga menziesii | reverse complement strand
TCTACTACATACTTCCCTTGTCCAAGGAAGATTCCATCTGTATTCTACCACACCACCATACCTAGAACAATAGTGCATCGACACATAACAGGAGCATCACTGGTATTCCACATTCAACCCTGGAACAAAGGCTGGAATCCACTTTACTCTCAGTAAAGCCTAGAATCATCAATAATCTGCCCATCCTGTCGTACCATGTCGAACCTCAGGATCTTCTATAATCACTCCCTCTGAAGCAGAGCATCATACTCCCTCTTTCTTCCGTACTCTATGCACTGAAACATTTTGTACTGGAGTGACAAGTAGTATCCATCTAGGATCAATGGATACTAAGATCCTCTATCTTTAACTTCTTCAAAAGTTCATCTTGCACCCATCTATTAGCTTGTCATATTATTCTTTGTCTTTGAACTGTCGTCACTTGTTCTTCAGAACAAGTCTTCATCCTTCTTTGCTTGTAGGCGATTATGTATGCTATCTTTCCTACAAGTCAAATGCAATTGTATGGTTAGAAACATTTCATAAGGAATAATCATACTGGAAAGCACTTATGCATAAATATATGATCATGCAACTACTTTAGCCAATACAACATTCATCCATATCTCACTGAAACTTTCTAGATGCCTTCCATCTCTACCAAGACATCATTGAGATTGTCCACTAATCCAATATGTCAGCAAAGAGGTTTCATTCTAGATAAGTAGCAATGGAGATTTGTATAGCACCATGAGCTACTTACCCATCGCATGCATATTAGTAGTATACTGTCATTAATGCAAACATCCTATCATGCATAATACAATAACTGAATATAAACAAATGCATAACAAAACAATATCATGAAATGACAATTGAATACTTATCTTTATTTGTTTCATGGGCATACTCCTTCTTGAGTCTTCAGCTTCATCGTCTTCTTCATTCATAGTCGCATCGTTTCTTATCCAAATGCTGAGGTGGATAAGAAGTTCTTCAAGAGTTGATTTCTTCATATTCCTCATTGCTTGAGGGATCTTCTTTTCTTGATCTTCAATTGTTCCCATCTTCTCTTCTCTTCTTATGATTCAAGCTTCTTATTCTTCCCAAAGTTTGCTGAAAGTAATCACTTCCTTCTGGAACACATTCCTTGAATGAATGAATTCTACGATCCTGGGAGGCCATTCAAGGTGGCCATCACCACTTCTGCATTCTTCACTGCTTCTTGTACCGCTTCAAGTTGTTCTTGATTTGAGAGACTCTTATGACTGCATGGTTTCTGCATTCTAGATCTTCACATTCTTCAAATGGTTTCTTTAGGTCATATTCTGATTTTGTTCTTCCCTTCAAATAGCTTGAAATTCAGGAAGACCTTCAACAGCATTGCTTGCAATAGGTAGTGCTCTGTAATGCACATGTGCAAGCCTTCTATGCCAAAGCTCATTTGGCTCTACATGGATCAAGGCTTGTTCTGGATGGCCCTTCAATTCATACAAGCCTCCTTCTTGTTCTCCAATCACTACCGCATCATCGATAGTATTTCCTTTTGGCCATATGATGACTTGACCATCTATGAATGCAGCCCGCATTCCATTTGCATCAATGCTGAAATGGAGAGAAGGTTCTTCTTCAATCCTTGTGAGGTGATTCATGTTCTGACAGTCTTACAAAGGATTCCTTGAATCCCGTCATATGTTTGTAAGCCCCACTATCTATAAGCCAATCATCACTTCCATGAGTAATGTTACCTATGAGAGCTGATATTAGAACATATTCATCCTTGCTTGAAGAATCTTCACTTTCATATCTGGATCTCTTTCTAGATGGTTCATCATACTTTGCAGCATGAGCATGATGTCTTCTTTGGCCTCGTCTCCCTCTGAAACTGGAACCTCCATACTCATGTAGGTGTCCAATCCATTTTATTCAGAGAGATCATATACTTCCAGGCTTGGAAGTTGTCAACTTCCGCAAGCTTTTCACTAAGCTGATGTGATATATCATATTGAAATGAGAACCTCAAATGGAAATAGCAAAGGATTAGATCTTACCGATTTGAGGTGTCCGTCCTTGTCCCGGAGTTCGTTGATCTAGGGTTTGTCACAGAAACCCTAATTTTCAAAACTTGGAATATTTCAGATCTAATTGGATGAACAGATAGATCTCTTCAAATGGAGCTGTCTAATGTACTCCTTTTCTGAAAACAGTAAAGGGAAACTCCCGAAACAGGAAGCCCTAATTTTCTGATTTCTTCTGCAGAAATTCTTGTTACTGTTTCTGTGATATCTACGAAATTACTGATCCTATGTGTCTACAATTTCTCACTAAGGTAATATTGCATGTCCTTGATCCAAAACCACATGTTTCATCAGAATTGGTTTCACCATTTGGGATTTATGATCCTTTTCCCAAGGTAACCTGTTACAGGACTGTTCAGAATAGAGAAGTTGTACGGCATGCCACATGTCACTGGTTCATCTTCTGAGTCTGAACTTTGGACCACAGAAAGTACAGTCCGTTCCATTTCTAGAAAATCTTCAGGAATTCCATTTGGACCTCTTTAGCCCAAGATATTGCAGATCTCCCCAGGTGTCCTGTTTATGGATGATTTCTGGAAGAGGCTAGAACGATAACTTGGAGAGATCATATCTCCAAGAATATAGAGAATAAGAGGCTTCCCTTGGACACAGTGTGCATCATGATTTTATCTTCGTCCCCTGAAATTTTAAGCTTCTAATACTTCGCCAATCTCGGAATATAGCCAGTGTACCAAAACTTAGTTGTTTTAGCATTTAGGGTTTCTCTAGCTTGGGGTCAAACTAGGGTTTGACTTTCCCGGAGTTTTACCCAACCAAATTTCTTGATCCAGGTCTCTAAAATTTGGTTTTGATGAGGAGAACAATCCTATGCTGGTCTCACTCAAAAATTCCTCTTCTGTAGAAATCCCTAAGTTCCACATCGAAACTGAAAATGCTTGAAATTGAATTCCGCATCGACAGAAAGATACACGCTTCAATGGAGAGACATCCTAGCATACTTTTGCTAAAAATATGTGGAGGAAGATCCACAAAATAGGAAGCCCTAGTTCCTGTAGCTGCACAATGTCTTCTTCTCAGGTTAGCTCTGATACCATGTTAGTTTTTCAACATTTAAGCTAGCATTATGATAAGATCTTTTCACTGAGAGAATAACAAGCACAGCAATCACATAAGCACATCACAAGAGACAAGAGACACAAATATTTTAGGAGGGGAAACCATAAATGGAGAAAACCCCTCAACTTCCTCTAAGATAGTATCACCACAAGATGTGATCCCAAAACAGTAAGATGACCTCCCAACACAACAGCAGCCTTCTGTCTTCTGTCAAGCCCAAGAATTTCCTTCTCCAAAGGTGCGCCACACTTGAGAGAGCAAGTGATGTATTTCACAAGTGATAAATAGAGAGACTCACCCTCTCTATTTATATTAGTCCATTCACTTGAATTACCATTTCACACGTAGGCTCGACCTAATAATTACTACTCGAGCCTACACCTTAATTAGTGTATAATAACTCAAGTGCCCCATAACTGTGGGGACTTACCTAATGACTTGAAATGACTTGATTACATTATTAATCCTCCCGATCGGAACATCGGGGCATGACCACATGACTCAAATACATAATAGAAACATCCCGGAATAAACATCGGGTTACAATATATAAATTACATATAAGAATACATTCCGAAGTTACATATACATCAACACACTGTGTTCATTGTCTCTTGTGTTTTATTGCTTTGCTTGTTATTCTCTCAATTAAAGATCCTAATATAATGCTATCTTAATGTTAAAAATATAACATGGTATCAGAGATAACCTGAGAAGTAGACACTATGCAGCTACGAGAACTAGGGATTCCTACTTTGTGGATCTCTCTCCATAGATTTTCAGCAAAAGAAGGTTGGATTAACTCTCCTCCCTAGGGCACATATTTCTGTCGAAGCATAATTCAATTCTGAATTTTTGAATGAGCCCAGGCCTGGATTGATATCCTCCCCAAAATTGAAGTTTAGAGATCAATATCAAAGCTTTTGGTTGGACAGAAATCCAGAAAAGAAAAACCCTAATCTGCTCCTGAACCAGCACTTCATAATTTCAACTCCAAATCCAGATCTGATAGCTTGACCTAGTAAGATATAAATCTTTTGTATTTCCATTTAAGGTTCTTAGTTAAGATGTCTCATCATACCAAGCTTGATTAAAATCTTGAGGGAGATGATAAATTCCGATCCTGGAAGTGTAGGATCTCCCTGGTTTTGGAAAAAAATGAGTTGGCCTCCTACATCCATGAGGAGGTTCCATTTCTAGAAGAAGATGAGGCTAAAGCCTTACATAAGAATAATTTGGTTATGGCAAAGAGGATTATTGCTGATTCAATCAAGGATCACCTCATACCACATGTGTCCTCCCTCAAGACACCTAAAGATATGTTTGATGCCCTAACCAAACTATTTGAAAGGAAGAACATAAACCGGAAGATGACTCTAAGGAACTAGTTGAAGAATGTAAAGATCCAGAATGAGGAGACCATCCATTCATACTTCACAAGGGTCTCCCAAATTAAAGGACAACTTGAAGCAGTAGATGAAGAAGTGGAGAATGTAGAAATTGTGATGACAACCTTGAATGGTCTCCCTAGGTCATGGGATTCTTTCATCCAAGGAATCTGTGCTAGGAAGAAGTTAATCAAGTTCAGTAGACTATGGGAAGAATGTCCACAAGAAGAAGCTCGAATAGCAGCTCGAGAAGAAAAGATGGTAAGTGAAGATCAAGATTTCATAGTACACTCCAAGAAAGGAAGAAGGGAAAATCATCATCACCAAGGTAAGCATTCTCATCAAAAAAATAATTTTGTAAGAAGGGATCCATCCAACCTCAGATGTTATACATGTGATGAAAGAGTACACTTTGCTAGAAGTTGTCCCATGAATAAGAATGGATCCAAGAATAATAATAACTCCAAAAGAAGACATTATGCTCACACTACTGAGGATGATGATCCTCCCATGAGGAAAGTAAAACAAGAAAGTGAAGACTCTTCAAGTGGTGAAGAATATGTTCCGATCTCCGCTCTCACGGGAATTGTCACTCATGGAAGCAAAGATTGGCTTATTGACAGTGGGGATTCCAAACACATGACAAGTTTCAAGAAATATTTTGAGAAACTCTTCGAACATAATTCACCCCATAAGGTGAAACTTGGGGATGACTACCAATATCCCATAAAAGGTAGTGGTGAATCCTCCTACAAGATAGACTCTGGAAAGTCTATGAAAATGAAGGATGTCTTGTTTGTACTAGGACTAAAGAAGAATCTTCTCTCCATATCGACACTGGATGCAAAGGGCATGAGGGTTTAATTTGTAGATGGCCAAGTCCTCATGTGGCCAAGAGGAAATACTATTGACGATGCAATAGTAATTGAGAACAAGAAGGAGGATTATACAAATTGAAGGGTCATCTAGAACAAGATTTGGTCCATGACATAGTAGAGACGAATGAGCTCTAGCATAGAAGGCTTGCACATGTGCACTATAGAGCACTACCACTTGCAAGAAAAGATATTTAAGGTCTTCCAAAAATTCAAGCAAAACATGAAGGAGTCTACAAAGGATGTGCAAAAGGAAAGAATAAAAAGAAGACATTTCCAAGTAGCGAGAGCAAGGCAAAAGGAATATTGGAAATCATCCACTCCGATGATTGCAGACCAATGTCATTAAGTTCATGAACACTCTCTATTTATCACAGTCACTCACACTCAGTTGTAGCACATGAGTGAGAGAGAAGGAGTTGGGTTAAGAGAGAGAACAAATGTTGAAGATCATCTTACTGTATTTGGGTTTTACTATTTCCATTGGTTCTTATTCTACCTCTGAGGAAGTTTTGGGGTTTCCCCGAGGAAAATATTTGTGTCTATTGTCTCTTGTGTTTGATTGTTTTGCATGTTATTCTTTCAGATAAGATCCTAAGATAATAATGTCTAAATTGATAAAAATCTAACACTGATACCAATTGTTGATTTATTGGTCAATACTGAGAGGGGGGGTGAATCAATATTTTTATCTTTTTACTAATTTAACCACTTTTTAAATCTATAATTTAAATACACAGAACACAATTTTAACGTTGAAGCCTAATAGGGTAAACCACCAATACATCCTATTACTGCAAAATTGTTATTTACAAATAGTTTTTCCTGCTGCTACAGATAAGGATGGTATTACACCTTATTTACTAGAAAATAATGGAAGGAGGCTATGACCCCATGGTTTATCAGCTACTATTGAAAGGGTGCTATGACACCCTATTTACCAGCATCCACTGGAAGGAGGCTACGACCCCTGGTTTATCAACTGCTACTCAAAGGATGCTATGACACCCTATTTTGTCAACTACGACTGATAGGATGCTTCTACAACCTATTTACCAGCTTCTGCTGGAAGGAGTAAACAACCCCCTGCCAGCTTGTCGCTTGCCCTAGCTCCACCTTACCACCCTAATATGTTTTCTGTAATATGTTAGATTTATTTTCCCTCCATTGCTCTATCACACCCTGGTCTCTGTCTTATGCTATGGCTACATCGATCTACATGACACATACCCTTTCTCTCACTCATACTTCTGCGTATAAGTATCTTCATGTTTCCTTTGGACGCATATCTTTATTCTAGAAACATACCCTTTCAAAATCATGCCCTTTCAAATTTGATTGTCAAACCAATTCATGTGGACTTCCTCTCCTCCATCAGCGGGAATACTCTATCTTTAGACCTTCGGGATTCTCTTGTTCTCATGCCTATGGGATTCTTTTCTTCCTTTGCAAGCTCTTTGTGGGCTATCTTCATCGCAGGCTCATCTATACATGTTTCTCTCACAAAACATGATCTTCACCTTCCATCTATGAGTTTCATGTTAGATATTATTATTTACCATTTATGAATGTGTTATCTCTAGGGTTGTGCCTCCTATTTATTTTTAAATTTTTGATTATCCTTGGTTTTTATTGTTTTAATTTTACTGTGTTTTATATTTTCTGATTCATTGCTCACCTTTAGGGTTCCTTTTATTTCCTAAAATCATCCAAAACTTCATTTATAAGCTGTGAGCCTGTGTATGAGCAAGATCTGTTGAGAGTATGCCGGGATCATTTTAAGCGAAGGTGCTGGGGTATTGGATTTGGATTGAGTTTCAGGGTTGTAGCACTTAGTCCAAATTTTAGGAAGCTTTCTACAGAGTATATGGTTTCTGCATACAAGAGAACCTACAGCAGGGCAATTTTATTGGATTATGATGGTACTGTGATGCCTCAGACTTCTATCAACAAAACACCCAGTCCACAAGTAATATCTGTTTATGCAGTGACCCTAAAAATGCTGTCTTTATTGTGAGTGGAAGAGGCTGGAAATATCTCAGTGACTGGTTCTCACCTTGCCATAAGTTGGGGATTGCAGCAGAGCATGGCTATTTCATGAGGTGGAACAAGGACGCAGAATGGGAAACTACGCTACCTATTGCAGACTTTGACTGGAAGAAAACAGCAGAGCCCGTTATGAAATTATATACTGAGACTATTGATGGCTCTGCCATAGAAGCTAAAGAAAGTGCCTTGGTTTGGCATCATCAGGATGCTGATCCAGATTTTGGATCATGTCAATCCAAGGAGCTTTTAGATCATCTGGAGAGTGTGCTTGCAAATGAGCCTGTGGAGGTCGAAAGTGGCCAGCATATTGTTGAAGTTAAACCCCAGGGTGTTAGTAAGGGTTTGGCAGCACAACCACTTCTGTCAACAATGGTTGAAAGAGGAAGGCCACCGGATTTTGTTTTGTGCATAGGAGATGATAGATCTGATGAAGATATGTTTGCAAGTATTGCAAGTGCCATGGCACAACCATCTATGGCCTCTATAGTTGAATTATTTGCGTGTACCGTTGGCCAGAAACCAAGTAAAGCAAAGTATTATCTCGATGATACTGTGGTGGTCAAGTCAAAGAGCACTCTCCATGTCAATGGGAAATGTCTCCAAAGAACTTGCTGCAGCGTGATACTGTCCAGACAGAGAACACAAATGCTAACAACAGATAAAGTAAACACCAAGAACAAAGTCCGTGGTTCATTAAGATCGTGCATTACACGTTGGATGTGGAGTTTCAAGCATGTACCAAGGATCGATTATGAATATAAATCATATGACAGGTCATGAGGAAACATTCAAGTGAAAGTTCTCGTCAAAGATGCATTCAAGAGCATCAAAATATTATAGTTAGCAAATTAAGTGACAGAGCGTTGAGTGGCAACTAATCAGTCCCGGGATTTCAGAAATGAGATCAAATCTATATCAAATAATTATAAATTCAGGAAGTTAAAGAAGGCTAAACATCTGTCAGATTTTTGGTCATGAAAATCAAGTATTTCCATATTCGATGGCTGTTCGAGATTAAAGGAAGAAGATTAGCAATAAATTGAACCATCTATCAAACTTTATCTTCGAGTGTTAATTTTCTCCGGATTTCCAGCCATAAATTTAACAGTGGTCAAAATGGCAGTTCTATCATTCGAAGGCTCGAAGGCAAGCGAATACACAAGTGGCAAAATATTCAACAGATTTGATCAATCCAGATTTGAGGGCACTTGACAGATATTGAGGAAGCAGTTCCAGATTTTTTGTGATTGATTTCAGATTTATGATTATCTTTTCCAATATTATTGTACTCTGCTATTTAAGGAGGATCATTTTTTAATGTAAAGGGAGGAGAGGTCCCAGAAAAGGTCTCGATTGAGGAGAAGTCTCGAGAAGGGGACTGGGTTGGCAGTTTTGGGATGATGCTGGATGTATGCTGAACCATTTTCTATATAGCATAATATCTTTACAACTTCACAGGTTCTAGTTTTGAATGTGATATGATGATGTTTTGCAACTTTATATTATGAATTGTTTTCTTCGATAATTATTTTATATCTGTGGTCATTAAAAATCCATGTTATAATTCTTATTGAAGGAAATAGTTATCTTTTGTTTTATAAACAGTTACAGTTACACTTTTTATCTCAGGATCATAGAATCCTTTGCATGAAGCACTGTTTTGAATGTTATGTTATATGAAACCTATGATTTCCATTCCAGCCTTCACTGTCTTACCAGCCTGTTATACACTTTATTTTCTTTGTGAATACTTGTGTTAAACATTTTGATTATCTTATACACATCTGTATATACCCATCTGTCTATACCAGATTTGTTCAGTATAAATTGTGTCATGTTTAACCTATGAAAACTGTGTAAACATATGAAACTAGCCTAGTACTTTGTACTACTGTAAAAATACCTTAGCCTTAAAGCTTTACACCAGTTTGTCTTTTTGAGTTGATTTCATTTGATTTAGTCTTTATCAGACTTAAGATTTCCTAAGCTTGGATCCCCTGTAGTCTAGGTCCAACTTTAGGGATAACAGAATGCACCTCTGAATTAATTTCTGCAACTCAGCTTAACGGTTTCTAGTGCTTCCACAATATCCTTCTCCAGAATTAATCCAGGTGGTTGATCTAATTTTGAATCTCTTCGGTCCGTCGATCTAGCACATATATTTCCTCCTCAAAATTGTATTTCCACACCATGGTTTCCTCATCAACGATTCTCCACCATTGATCTTCATCAGGCGTTTTCCTGACCATTGATCTCCAAATTGCAAGATGCAGACTGTCTGCTTTTTCCTTTCCACAAGATCTTTTCCACAAGCTCCTTTTCGGAAGCTTCTTTCCGCAAGCTCCTTTCTACAAGCTTCTTTCTGCAATTTTCCTTCCGTACCATTGATCTTTTGCGAGTTTTTTCCCGAACTTTGATCTTTCGGATTATGGGATGTGGGATGTAGGATATCGACTGTCTACTTTTTTCTTTCCACAAACTCCTTTCCATAATATTCTTTTCCTTCTACACCGTTGATCTTTCATGAAGTCTTTCCTTACCATCGATCTATGGGATTGTGTGTTGCGGGTTCATAGAATATTTAAACGTTATTTCCGCAATTCCCTTTCCACATTTTCCTTCTGCATCGTCGATCTGTTTTTAGCGGTACTAATCTCAGTCGTCCAATCTTCATCTCTTACGGAACTTCATCCTCCCGCCTATCTTTTGTGGAACTAATCCTCATCCGTTGGATCTCATGCGGGATGCTTCCTGACCATCAATTTTAGATTGAATGCGGATCTCACCATGACTTTGCAGATCTACATGATTTCTTTGCAGAAATCCTCTACGACTGTTTCTAACAGTTTTGAATATTTATATACACAGAGAATTTCATCATGTTGCTGATTATAAGGATTTTATAAACACTCTTGCAGATATAGTTTCTCTGAAGAATTTATAAACACTCTCGCAGATATAGTTTCTCTATTCTTCGATTATTACATACACGCTAACTCCCATTCATTTCACTTTTCTGTAGTTACACTCTTCATTTGTCTAACTAGCTTTGTGATTCACATTGCATATCTACTTCCACTTGACCTCTGTTATTTGTTTCATTAACCCTTGTTTACATCATATTGTCGACACTATCTTGAAATATTTAGATCAGTCATTCATGATGTCTTATCATCCATGTCCATCTCACACATTGCATTTGTTATAAATGAACTTTTATGACATCATCATATGTGTCATGCCACATCCTCAACTATGCCATGCCATGCCATCACTACCTTAGTGATATCATCATTAGGACACCATCATATTCCATGTTATCATATGTGTCATGCCACGTCCTCAACTATGCCATCTCATGCCATCACTACCTTAGTATTTTATTGAGTTTGTCCTACCATCATATCCACTGGTTATTCCCTTGTCAATCATGAACACTTTTGACATCAATGACAACTATATACTCAACATAAAGTATGTACTTTGGTCGAATTTCTCGGAATTGAGTTTTGAAAGTGGATTTAGGTACCCATTTGAGAGATAAACATATATACTTATGTTTATGAGATTTGGAGCTATTTTGGCCCTCGTTCAAGGTAGGTCAAGCCGAGGTTGAAAATCTTGACTTTTGTCGTCTTTGTCGGAATTGAGTTTTGAAAGTGGATTTAGGTACCCATTAGAGAGATAAGTATGGACACCTATTTTTATGAGATTTGGAGCTATTTTGGCCTGCATTCAAAGTTGGACAAACCAAAGTTGAAAATATGCTCTTTTGTCGACTTTCTAAGAATTGAAATTTTAAAGTAGATTTAGAAACCCATTTGAGATATATGCATCTACACCTATTTTTATAAAATTTGGAGCTATTTTGGTGCTCGTTCAAGGTTAAAAAGATGCACTTTTGTCGACTTTCTCATAATTGAATTCTGAAAGTGGATTTAGGTACCCATTTGTGAGATAAGCATGGACACCTACTTTTATGATATTTGGAGCTATTTTGGCCCTTGTTCAAAGCTAGTCAAACGAAGGTTGAAAAGATCCACTTTTGTCGACTTTCTCAGAATTGAGTTTTGAAAGTGGATTTAGGTACCCATTTGAGAGATAAGCATGGATACCTATTTTTATGAGATTTGGAGCAATTTTTTCCCTCATTCCAGGTTGGTCAAACCAAGGTTTAAAATATGCACTTTTATCGACTTTATCGAAATTGAAATTTTAAAGTAGATTTAGATACCCATTGAAGTGATAAGCATGGACACCTATTTTTATGATATTTGGAGCTACTTTTACCGTGATTCAAGGTTGGTAAAACCAAGGTTGAAAAGATGCACTTTTGTTGACTCTCTCAGAATTGAGTTTTGAAAGTGGATTTTGGTACCCATTTGAGAGATAAGCATGGACACCTATTTTTATGAGATTTGGATCTATTTTGGCCCTCATTCAAGGTTGGTCAAACCAAGGTTGAAAGTATGCACTTTTGTCGACTTTCTTGGAATTAAGTTTTGAAAGTGGATTTAGGTACCCATTTGAGAGATAAACATGGACACCTATTTTTATGAGAGTTGGAGCTATTTTGGCCCTCGTTGAAGGTTGAAAATATGCACTTTTGTCGACTTTCTCGGAATTGAGTTTTGGAAGTGGATTTAGGTACCCATTTGAGAGATAAGCATGGATGCCTATTTTTATGAGATTTGGAGCTATTTTGGCCCTCGTTCAAGGTTGTTCAAACCAAGGTTGAAAATATGAACTTTTGTCAATTTTCTCTAAATTGAAATTTTAAAGTAGATTTAGATACCTGTTTGAGAGATAAGCATGGACACCTGTTTTTTATGAGATTTGGAGTTATTATGGCCCTTGTTCAAGGTTGTTCAAACCAAGGCTGAAAATATGCACTTTTTTCGACTTCTTTTGAACTGAGTTTTGAAACTAGATTTAGGTACCATTTGAGAAATAAGCATGGAAACCTATTTTTATGAGATTTGGAGTTATTTTTTCCCTCATTCAAGGTTGGTCAAACCAAGGTTGAAAATATGCACTTTTGTCAAGTTTCTCGGAATTGAGTTTTGAAAGTGGATTTAGTTACCCGTTTGAGAGATAAGCATGGACATCTATTTTTATGAGATTTGGAACTATTTTGGCCCTCGTTGAAGGTTGGTCAAACCAAGGTTGAAAATATGGACTTTTATTGACTTTTTCAGAATTGATTTTTGAAACTGGAGTTAGGTACCCCCATTTGAGAGAGAAGTATGCACACCTATTTTTATAAGATTTTGAGCTATTTTGGCCCTTGTTTAAGGTTGGTCAAACCAAGGTTGAAAAAATGCACTTTTGTCGACTTTCTCGAAATTGAGTTTTGAAAGTGGATTCCGGTACCCATTTGAGAGATAAGCATGGGCACCTATTTTAATGAGATTTGGAGCTATTTTGGCCCTCATTCAAGTTTCAATCCAAGGTTGAAAATATGCAATTTTGTCGACTTTCTCGGAATTGTGTTTTGAAATTGGATTTAGGTACCCATTTGAGAGATAAGTATGGACACCTATTTTTATGATATTTGGAGCTATTTTTTCCCTCATTCAAGGTTGTTCAAACTAAGGTTTAAAATATGCATTTTTGTCGACTTTCTAGGAATTGAAATTTTAAATTAGATTTAGATACCCATTTAACAGATAAGCATGGACACCTATTTTTATGAGATTGGTCAAACCAAGGTTCAGAAGATGTCTTTTTATTGACTTTATCAGAATTGAGTTTTAAAAGTGGATTTAGGTACCCATTTGAGAGATAAGCATGGACACCTATTTTTATGAGATTTGGAGTTATTTTGGCCCGCATCAAAAGCTTGGTCAAACCAAGGTTGAAAAGATGGTCTCTTGTTGACTTTCTCAAAATTGAGTTTTGAAAATGGATTTAGCTACCCATCTAAGAGATAAGCATGGAGAACTATTTTTATGAGATTTGGAGCTATTTTGGCCCTCATTCAAGGTTGGTGAAACCAAGGTCGAAAATATGCAATTTTGTCAACTTTCTCATAATTGAAATGTTAAACAAGTTATAGGTACCCATTTAAGAGATAAGGATGGACACTTATTTTTAAGAGATTTGGAGCTATATTTTTGTCCTCGTTCAAGGTTCAATCCAAGGTTGAAAAGACGCACTTTTGTTGACTTTCTCAGAATTGAGTTTTGAAAGTGGATTTAGGTACCCATTTCAGAGATAAGTACGGACACCTATTTTTATGAGGTTTGGAGCTATTTTTTCCCTCATTCAAGGTTGTTCAAACTAAGGTTTAAAATATGCACTTTTGTCATCTTTCTAGCAATTGAAATTTTAAGGTAGATTTAGATACCCATTGAACAGATAGGCATGGACACCTATTTTTATGAGATTGGTAAAAGCAAGGTTGAAAAGATGCCTTTTTGTTGACTTTATCAACATTGAGTCTTGAAAGTGGATTTAGGTACCCATTTGAGAGATAAGCATGGAAACCTATTTTTATGAGATTTGGAGTTCTTTTGGCCCTTGTTAAAGGTTGGTCAAACCAAGTTTGAAAAGATGCACTTTTGTCGACTTTCTCAGAATTGAGTTTTTAAAGTGGATTTAGCTACCCATTTGAGAGATAAGCATGGAAAACTATATTTATGAGATTTGGAGATATTTTAGCCCTCATTCAAGGTTGATAAAACATACGTAAAAAATATGCAATTTTGTCAACTTACTCATAATTGAAATGTTAAAGAAGATTTAGGTACCCATTTGGGAGATAAGCATGGACACTTGTTTTTGTCAGATTTGGAGGTATTTTGGCCCTCGTTCAAGGTTGGTCAAACCAAGGTTGAAAATATGCACTTTTGTTGACTTAATCAAAATTGAGTTTTGAAAGTGGATTTAGGTATCCATTTTAGAGATAAGCATGTACACCTATTTTTACGAGATTTGGAGCTATTTTTTCCCTCGTTTAAGGTTGGTTAAACCAAGGTTAAAAATCTGCACTTTTCTCGACTTTCTCGAAATTGATTTTTGAAAGTGGACTTAGGTACCCATTTGAGAGATAAGCATGGACACATTATTTTGAGAGATTTGGAAATATTTTCGCCCTCGTTCAACGTTGAAATTATTGCACTTTTGTCGACTTTCTCGGAATTTGGTTTTGAAAGTTGATTTAGGTACCCATTTGAGAGATAAGCATGGAAACCTATTTTTATGAGATTTGGATCTATTTTGGCCCTCGTTCAAGGTTGGTCAAACCAAGGTTGGAAAGATGCACTTTTGTCTACTTCTCAGAATTAAGTTTTGAAAGTGGATTCAAGTACCCATTTGAGAGATAAGAATGGACACCTATTTTTATGAGATTTTAAGCTATTTTGGCCCTCGATCAAGGTTGGTGAAACCAAGGTTGAAGATATGCACTTTTGTTGACTTTCTCGAAATTGAAATTTGAAAGTAGATTTAGATACCCATTTGAGAGATAAGCATGGAAACATATTTTGATGAGATTTGGATTTATTTTGGCCCTCATTCAATGTTGATCAAGGAAAGGTTGAAAAGATGCACTTTTTGTCGACTTTCTTGGAATTGATTTTTGAAAGTGGATTTAGGTACCCATTTGAGAGATAAGAATGGACACCTATTTTTATGACATTTGGAGCTATTTTGGCCCTCGTTCAAGATTAGTCAAACTAAGGTTTAAAATATGCACTTTTATCGACTTTCTCAGAATTGAAACTTGAAAGTGGATTTAGGTACCCATTTTAAACATAAGCATGGACACCTATTTTTATCAGATTTGGAGCTATTTTAGACCTGGTTCAAGGTTGGTCAAACCAAGGTAGAAATAATGCACTTTTGTCGACTTTCTCGGAATTGAAATTTGAAAGTCAATTTAGGTACCCATTCGAGCGATAAGAATGGAGACTTATTTTTATGATATTTGGAGTTGTTTTGGACCTAGTTCAAGGTTTTTGAAAACAAGGTTGAAAATATGCACTTTTGTCGACTTTCTCGGAATTGAATTTTAAAAGTGGATTTAGGTTCCCATTTGAAAGATAAGCATGGACAACTATTTGTATGATATTTGGAGCTATTTTGGCCCTCGTTCAAGGTTGGTCAAACAAAGGATGAAAATATGGACTTTTGTTGAGTTTCTCAAAATAGAGTTTTGAAAGTGGATTTAGGCACCCATTTGATAGATAAGCATGGACACCTATTTTTATGAGATTTGGAGGTACTTTGTATCTCGTTTAAGGTTGGGCAAACTAAGATTGAAAATATGCACTTTTGTTGACTTTCTTGGAATTGAAATTTTTAAGTAGATTTAGATACCAATTTGAGAGATAAGCATGGACAACTATTTGTATGAGATTCATAGCTATTTTCTGGCCCTCGTTCAAGGTTTTTCAAACCAAGGTTTAAAATATGGTTTTTCGTCGACTTTCTCGAAATTGAGTTTTGAAAGTGGATTTAGGTACCCATTTGAGAGATAAAAATGGACACCTATTTTTATGAGATTTTGAGCTATTTTGGCCCTCATTCAAGGTTGGTCAAACCAAGGTTGAAAATATGCACTTTTGTCGACTCTCTCAAAATTGAGATTTGAAAGCGTATTTGGGTACCTATTTGAGAGATAAGCATGGACAACTATTGTTATGAGATTTGGATATATTTGGGCCCTCGTTCAAGGTTGGTCAAACCAAGGTTGAAAAAGTGCACTTTTCTCGACTTTTTTGGAATTGAAATTTTAAAGTAGATTTAGATACCCATTTGAGAGATAAGCATGGACACCTATTTTTATGAGATTTTGAGTTATTTTGGTTCTCCTTTAACGTTGGTCAAAGCAAGATTGAAAAGATGCACTTTTTTCGACTTTCTTGGAATTCAGTTTTGAACGTGGATTTAGGTACCCATTTGAGAGATAAGAATGGACACCTATGTTTATGAGATTTGGAGCTATTTTGGCCCTTGTCCAAAGTTGGTCAAACCAAGGTTGAAAATATGCACTTTTATCGACTTTCTCATAATTGAAACTTGAAAGTGGATTTAGGTACCCATTTGAGAGATAAGCATGGACACCTATTTTTATCATATTTGGAGCTATTTTTGACCTGGTTCAAGGTTGGTCAAACCATGGTAGAAATAATGCACTTTTGTCACCTTTCTCGAAATTGAAATTTGAAAGTCGATATAGGTACCCATTCGAGCGATAAGCATGGAGACTTATTTTTATGGGATCTGGAGTTGTTTTGGACCTAGTTAAATGTTGGTCAAACCAAGGTTGAAAAGATGCACTTTTTTCGACTTTCTCAAAATTGAGTTTTGAAAGTGGATTTAGGTACTCATTTGAAAGATAAGCATGGACACCTATTTTTATGAGATTTAGAGTTATTTAGGCCCTCGTTCAAGGTTGGTCAAACAAAGGATGAAAATATGGACTTTTGTTGACTTTCTCGAAATTGAGTTTTGAAAGTGGATTTAGGCTCCCATTTAAGAGATAAGAATGGCCACCTATTTTTATGAGATTTAGAGATATTTGGCCCTCGCTCAATGTTGATCAAACCAAGTTTGAAAATATGCACGTTTGTCGTCTTTATCGGAATTGAAATTTTAAAGTAGATCTAGATACCCATTAGAGAGATAAGCATGGACACCTATTTTTATGAGATTTGAATCTATTTTGGCCCTTGTTCACGGTTGTTTGAACTAAGGTTTAAAAGATGCATTTTTGTCAACTTTATCGAAATTGAGTTTTGAAAGTAGATTTAGGTACCCATTTGAGAGATAAACATGGAAACCTATTTTTATCAGATTTGGAGCTATTTCGGCCCTCGTTCAAGGTTGGTCAAACCAATTTTTAAAATATGCACTTTTGTTGACTTTCTCAAAATTGATATTTGAAATCGGATTTAGGTACCCATTTGCATGATAAGCATGGACACCTATTTTTATGACATTTGGATATATTTTGGCCCTCGTTCAAGGTTGGTCAAACAAGGGTTGAAAAAGTGCACTTTTGTCAACTTTCTCGGAATTGAAATTTTAAAGTAGATTTAGATACCCATTTGAGAGATAAGCATGGAAGCTTATTTTTATGAGATTTGGAGCTATTTTTCGCCTTGTTCAAGGTTGGTCAAAGGAGGGTTGAAAAGATACACTTTTGTTGACTTTCTTTGAATTGAGTTTGGAAGTGGATTTAGGTACCCATTTGAGAGATAAGCATGGACACCTATTTTTATGAGATTTGTAGCTATTTTGGGCCTCATTCAAGACTGGTCAAACCAAGTCGAAAATATGCACTTTTTTCGACCTTCTCGGAATTGAATTTTGAAAGTGGATCTAGGTAGCCATTACAGAGATAAACATGGACACATATTTTTAATAGATTTCGAGCTATTTCGACCCTCGTTCAAGGTTGGTCAAACAAGGGTTGAAAATATGCATTTTTGTCGACTTTTTGGGAAATGAGTTTTGAAAGCGGAGTTAGGTACCCATTTTAGAGATAAGCATGCACACCTATTTTTATGAGAATTGGATCTATTTTGGCCCGCATACAAGGTTGGTCAAGCCAAGGTTGAAAAGATGCATTTTTTTTACTTTCTCATAATTGAGTTTTGAAAGTGGATTTTGGTACCCATTTGAGACATAAGCATGGGCACCTATTTTTATGAGATTTAGAGTTATTTTTTTCCTCTTACAAGGTTGGTCAAACCAAGGTTGAAAAGATGCGTTTTTGTCGACTTTCTTGAAATTGAAATTGAAATTTGAAAGTAGATTTAGATACCCATTTCAGAGATAAGCATGGACACATATTTTTATGATATTTTGAGTTATTTTGGCCCTCATTAATCATTGGTCAAAGCAAGGTTGAAAAGATGCATTGTTATCGACTTTCTTGGAATTGAGTTTTGAAAGTGGATTTAGGTACCCATTTGAGAGATAAGCATGGACACATATTTTTATGAGATTTTGATCTATTTTGGCCCTCGTACAAGGTTGGTCAAACCAAAGTTGAAAAGATGCACTTTTATCGACTTTCTCGGAATTGAGTTTTGAAAGTGGATTTAGGTACCCAATTGAGAGATAAGCATGGACAGCTATTTTTATGAGATTTAGAGCTATTTTGGCCCTCTTTCAAGGTTGGTCAAGACAAGATTGAAAATATGCATTTTTGTCGACTTACTCGAAATTGAAATTTGAAAGTAGATTTAGATGCCTATTTGTGAGATAAGCATGGACACATATTTTTATGAGATTTTGAGTTATTTTGGCCCTCACTCAACGTTGTTCAAAGCAAGGTTGAAAAGATGCACTTTTGTTGACTTTCTCGGAATTGAGTTTTGAAAGTGGATTTAGGTACCCATTTGAGAGATAAGCATGGACACCTATTTCTATGAGATTTAGAGCTATTTTAGCCCTCTTTCAAGGTTGGTTAAACGAAGGTTGAAAATATGAAATTGAAATTTGAAAGTAGATTTAGATACTCATTTGAGAGATAAGCATGGACATAGATTTTTATGAGATTTTGAGTTATTTTGTCCCTCATTCAAAGTTTGTCAAAACAAGGTTGAAAAGATGCACTTTTATGAAAAGATTTTGAGTATAGATTTGAAATTGGATTTAGGTACCCATTTGTGAGATAAGCATGGACACTATTTTTATGGGATTTGGATCTATTCTGGCCCTCGTTCAAGGTTGGTCAAACCAAGGTTGAAAAAGTGTACTTTTGTTGACTTTCGCAGAATTGAAATTTTAAAGTAGATTTAGGTACCTATTTTTATGAGATTTGGAGCTATTTTTCCCCTCGTTCAAGGTTGGTCAAACCAAGATAGAAAATATACACTATTGTCGACTTTCTTGGATTTGAGATTTGGAACTAGATTTATGTACCCATTTGAGAGATAAGCATGGTGTCCTTCTTAATGAGATTTGGAGCTAGTTTTTCCATTGTTCAAGGTTGGTCAAACTAAGGTTGAAATTATGCACTTTTGTCGATTTTTTCGAAAGTGAGTTTTGAAAGTGGATTTAGGTACCCGTTTGAGAGATAAGCATGGAGAACTATTTTTATGAGATTCAGAGCTATTTTGCCCCTTGTTCAAGGTCGGTTAAACCAAGGTTGAAATTGAATTTTGAAAATGGATTTAGGTACCCTTTTGTGAGATAAGCATGCACAATATTTTTATGATATTTGGAGCTATTTTGGCCCTCATACAAGGTTGGTCAAACCAAGGTTAAAAATATGCACTTTTGTCGACTTTTTTGGAACTGAAATTTTAAACTAGATTTAGATACCCATTTGAGAGATAAGTATGGACACGTATTTGGATTTATTTTGGGCCTCGTTCAAGGTTGGTCAAACCAAGTTTCAAAATATGCAGTTTTATCGACTTTCACGGAATTTAGTTTTGAAAGTGAGATTTAGGTGCCCATTTTAGAGATAAGCATGGACACCTATTTTTATAAGATTCAGAGCTATTTTTCCCTCATTCAAGTTTGGTCAAACCAGGGTTGAAAATATGCACTTTTGTCTACTTTCTCGGAATTGAAATTTTAAAGTATATTTAGATACTCATTTGAGAGATAAGCATGGACACCTATTTTTTTATGAGATTTGATGTTATTTTGGCATTCGTTCAAGGTTGGTCAAACCAAGGTTGAAAAGATCCACTTTTGTCACTTTTTTTGGAATTGGAGCTATTTTGTCCTTTGTTCAAATTTGGTTGAACAAAGGTTGAGAATATGCACTTTTGTCAACATTCTCAAAATTGAAATTTCAAAGTATATTTAGATACACATTTGAGAGATAACCATGGGGGACTAGTTTTATGAGATTTGGAGCTATTTTGGCCTCTATTCAAAGTTGAAAAGATGCGCTTTTGTTGACTTTCTCGGAATTGAGTTTTGAAAGGGGATTTAGGTACCCATTTGAGAGATAAGCATGGACACCTATTTTTATGATATTTGGAGATATTTTGGCACTCGTTCAAGGTTGGTCGAAAGAACGTTGAAAATATGCACTTTTGTCAACTTTATCCAAATTGAAATCTTAAAGTTGATTTAGAAACACATTTAAGAGATAAGAATGGAGAAATATTTTTGTGAGATTCAGAGCTATTTAGGTTGTCATTCAAGGTTGGTCAAACCAACGTTGAAAAGATGCACTTTTTCGACTTTCTCGGAATTGAGTTTTGAAAGTGGATTTAGGTAGCCATTTGAGAGACAAGCATGTCCAATATTTTTATGTGATTTGGAGATATTTTCACCCTCGTTCAAGGTTGTTCAAACCAAGGTTTAAAATATGCGCTTTTGTCGATTTTCTCAGAATTTAGTTTTGAAAGTGGATTTAGGTACCCATTTGAGATATAAGCATGGACATCTATTTTTATGAGGTTTCGAGCTATTTTGGCCCTTGCTCAAGGTTGGTAAAACCAAGGTGTAAAACATGCACTTTTGTCGACTTTCTCGGATTCGAGTTCTAAAAGTTCATTTAGGTACCCATTTGAGAGACAAGCCTGGGTACCTATTTTTATGAAATTTGGAGCTACTTTGGTCATCGTTCAAGGTTGGTTAAATGAACATTGAAAAGATACACTTTTGTCGATTTTCTCGGAATTGAGTTTCGAAAGTGGATTTTGGTACCCATTTGAGAGATAAGCATGGACACCTATTTTTATGAGATTTGGAGGTATTTTGGCCCCCATTCAAGGTTGGTCAAACTAAGGTTGAAAATATGCACTTTTGTCAAGTTTATACCCATTGAAATTTTAAAGTAGATTTAGATACCCATTTGAAACATAAGCATGGACACCTATTTTTAGGAGATTTGGATCTATTTGGTCCCTAGTTAAGTGTTGGTAAAACCAAGGTTGTAAAGATTCACTTTTGTTGACTTTCTCTGAATTGATTTTTGAAAGTAGATTTAGGTACCCATTTGAGAGATAAACATGGACACCTGTTTTTATGAGATTTGGAGCTATTTTGGCCTTCATTCAAGGTAGGTCAAAGGAAGGTTGAAAATTGGCATTTTTTTGGCTTTCTTGGAATTGAGTTTTAAATGTGGAATTAGGTACCCATTTTCAAGATAAGCATGGAAACCTATTTTTATGACTTTTGGAGCTATTTTGGACCTTGTTCAAGGTTGGTCAAACCAAGGTTGAACATATGTAGTTTTGTCGACTTTCTCAGAGTTGAGTTTTGAAAGTGGATTTAGGTACCCATTTGTATGAGATTTGGAGCTATTTTACCCCTCGTTCAAGGTTGGTCAAAACAAGGTTGAAAATATGCACTTTTGTCGACTTTCTCGAAATTGAAATTTTAAAGTAGATTTAGATATCCATTTTAGAGATAAGAATGGACACTTATTCTTGTGATATTTGGAGCTATTTTGGCCCTCATTCAAGGTTGGTCAAACCAAGGTCGAAAAGATGTTGTTTTATCGAATTTCTCGAAAATGAGTTTTGAAAGTGGATTTGGGTACCCATTTGAGAGATTAGCATGGACACCTATTTTTATGAGATTTGGAGCTATTTTGGCCCTCGTTTAAGGTTGGTCAAACCAAGGTTGAAAATATGCACTTTTGCCGACATTCTCCAAATTGAGTTTTGAAAGTGGATTTACGTACCGATTTCAGAGATAAGAATAAAAGCCTATTTTTATGAGATTTGAAGCTATTTTGGCCCTTGTTCAACGTTGGTCAAACCAAGGTTGAAAAGATGGACTTAAGTCAAATTTATAGGAATTGAGTTTTCAAAGGTGATTTAGGTACCCATTTTAGAGATAAGCATGGACACCTATTTTTATGAGATTTGGAGCTATCTTGGCCCTCCTTCAAGGTTGGTCAAACAAGGGTTGAAAATATGCACTTTTGTCGACTTTCTCAGAATTAAAATTATAAAGTAGATTTAGATACCCATTTGAGAGATAAGCATGCACACCTATTTTTATGAGATTTGGCACTATTTTGGCCCTCTTTCAAAGTTGGTCAAACCCAGGTTGAAAAAGATGCACTTTTGTCGACTTTCTGGGAATTGAGTTTTGAAAGTGGATTTAGGTACCCATTTGAGAGATTAGCATGGACATCTGTTTTTATGAGATTTGGAGCTATTTTGGCCCTCATTCAAGATTGGTCAAACCATGTTTGATAATATGCACTTTTGTCGACTTTTTCGGAATTGAGTTTTAAAACTAGATTTAGGTACCCATTTGAGAGATAAGCATGGACACATATTTTTATGATATTTGGATCTATTTTGGCCCACATTCAAGGTTTGTCAAATGAAGGTTGAAAATATGCACTTTTATCGACTTTCTAAGAATTAAAATTTTAAAGTAGATTTAGATAGTGATTTAATGAGATTTGGAGCTATTTTTTCCCGTGTTTAAGCTTTTCAAACGAAGGATGAAAAGATGCACTTTTGTCAACTTTTTCGTAATTGAGTTTTGAAATTGAATTTAGGTACCCATTTGAGAGATAAACATGGAGACCTATTTTTATGAGATTTGGAGCTATCTTGGCCCTCGTTCAAGGTTGGTCAAACCAAGGTTGAAAAGATCCACTTTTGTTTTCTTTCTCGGAATAGACTTTTTAAAGTGGATTTAGGTACCCATTTGAGAGATAAGGATGTAAACCTATTTTTATAAGATTTGGAGATATTGTTTCCCTCGTTCAAGGTTGGTCAAACCAAGGTTGAAAATATGCAGGTTTGTCGACTTTGTAGGAATTGAAATTTTAAATTAGATTAGATACCTATTTGAGAGGTAATCAAGGACACCTATTTTTATGGGATTTGGAGCTATTTTGGCCCCCGTTCAAGGTTGGTCAAACCAAGGTTGAAAATATGGAATTTTTTCGATTCTATTAGAATTGAGTTTTGAAAGCGGATTTAGGTACCCATTTAAGAGATAAGGATGGACACCTATTTTTATGATATTTCGACCTATTTTGGCCATCGGTCAAGGTTGGTCATACCAAGGTTGAAAATATGCACTTTTGTCGAGTTTCTCAGAATTTAAATTTTAAAGTAGATTTAGATACCCATTTGAGAGATAAACATGAACACCTATTGTTATGAGATTTGGAGCTATTTTGTCCCTTGTTCAAGGTTGTTCAAACCAAGGTTGAAAAGATACACTTTTGTTTCCTTTCTAAGAATTCAGTTTTGAAAGTGGATTTAAGTAACCAGTTGAGAGATAAGCATGAACACTTATTTTTATGAGATTTAGAGCCATTTTGGCCCTCCTTCAAGATTGGTCAAACCAAGGTTGAAAATATGCACTTGTGTCGACTTTATCGTAATTGAGCTTTGAAGGTGGGTTTAGATACCCATTTGAGAGATAAGCATGGACCCTATTTTTATGAGATTTGGATATATTTTGGCTCTCGTTAAACGTTGGTCAAACAAAGGTTGAAAATATGCAATTTTGTTGACTTTCTCGCAATTGAGTTATGAAAGTGGATTTAGGTACAAATTTGAGAGATAAGCATGAACACCTATTTTTATGAGATTTGGAGCTATTTTGGCTCTCGCTCAAGGTTGGTCAAACCAAGGTTCAAAATATGCACTTTTTTCGACTCTCTTGGAATTGAAATTTTAAAGTAGATTTAGATATCCATTTTAGAGATAAGCATGGACACTTATTGTTATGAGATTTGGAGCTATTTTGGCCCTCATTCAAGGTTGGTCAAACCAAGGTAAAAAAGATGCACTTTTGTCGACATTCTCGGAATTGAGTTTTGAGAGTGGATTTAGGTCCCCATTTGAGAGATAAGCATGGACACCTATTTTTATGATATTTGGAGCTATTTTGGCCCTCGTTTAAGGTTGGTTAAACCAAGGTTGAAAATATGCACTTCTGTCGATTTTATCCAAATTTAGTTTTAAAAGTGGAATTACGTACCCATTTGAGAGTTAAGCATGGACACCTATTTTGATGAGATTTGGAGCTAGTTTGGCCCTCGTTCAAGGTTAGTCAAACCAAGGTTGAAAATATGCACTTTGCTCAACTTTCTAGGCATCGAAATTATAAAGTATATTTACATACGGATTTGAGACATAAGCATGCACACCTATTTTTATGAGATTTGGAGCTATTTTGGCCCTCATTCAAAGTTGGTCAAACCAAGGTTGAAAAGATGCACTTTTTTTTACTTTCTCGAAATTGAGTTTTGAAAATGGATTTAGGTACCCATTTGAGAGATAACCATGGAACCTATTTATATGATATTTGGAGCTATTTTGGCCCTCGTTCAAGGTTGTTCAAATCAATGTTGATAATATGCACTTTTGTCGACTTTCTCAGAATTCAGTTTTGAAAGTGGATTTAGGTATCCATTTGAGAGATAAGCATGCCACCTATTGTTATGAGATTTGGAGCTATTTTGGCCCTCGTTTAATGTTGGTCAAACCAAGGTTGAAAATATGCACCTTTATCAACTTTCTTGGAATTGATATTTTAAAGTAGATTTAGATACCCATTTTGTGATATTTTGAGCTATTTTGTCCCTTGTTTGAGGATGGTCAAACCAAGGTTGAAAAGATGCACTTTTGTTTACTTTTTCGGAATTGAGCTTTGAAAGTGCATTTAGGTACCCATTTGAGAGATAAGCATGGACACCTAGTTTTATGAGATTTGGAGCTGTTTTGTCCCTCATTCAAGGTTGGTCAAATGAAGGTTGAAAATAAGCACTATTGTCGACTTTCTCAGAATTGAATTTTTAAAGTGGATTTAGGTACCCATTTGAGAGATAAGGATGGACACCTATTTTTATGATATTTGGAGTTATTTTTTGCCTCGTTCAGGTTTGGTGAAACCAAGGTTGAAAATATGCACTTTTATCGATTTTCTAAGAATTGAAATTTTAAAGTAGATTTAGATACCCATTTGAGAGATAACCATGGACACCTAGTTTTTTGAGATTTGGAGCTATTTTGGCCCTCCTTCAAGGTTGGTCAAACCAAGGTTGAAAATATGCACTTTTTTTAGTTTATCAGAAATGAGTTTTGAATGTGTATTTAGGTACCCATTTGAGAGATAAGCATTGACACCTATTTTTATGATTTTGGAGCTATTTTGGCCCTTGCTCAAGGTTGGTCAAACTAAGGTTGAAAAGATGCAGTTTTTTGGACTTTCTCAAAATTGAGTTTTGAAATTGGATTTAGGTACCCATTTGATAGATAAGAATATACACCTAATATTTATGAGATTTAGAGCTATTTCGGCCCGTGTTAAAGGCTGGTCAAACCAAGGTTGAATATTTGCACTTTTGTCGACATTCTCATAGTTGAGTTTTGAAGGTGGATTTGGGTACTCATTTGAGTGATAAGCATGGACACCTATTTTTATGCGATTTGGAGCTATTTAGGCCCTCGTTCAAGGTTGGTCAAACCAAGGTTGAATATATGCACTTTTATTGACTTTTTTGGAATTGAAATTTTAATGTAGATTTCGACACCCATTTGAGACATAAGCATGGCACCTATTTTTATGAGATCTGGAGCTATTTTGTCCCTCGTTCATGATTAGTCAAACCTACATTGAAAATATGCACTTTTGTCGACTTTCTTGGAATTGAGTTTTGAAAGTGGATTTAGCTACCGATTTCGGAGATAGGCATGGAAACCTATTTTATGATCTTTGGAGCTATTTTGGCCGTCCTTCAAGGTTGGTCAAGCCAAGGTTGAAAATATGCACTTTTGTCAACTTTCTCAGAATTGAGTTCTGAAAGTCGATATAGGTACCCATTTGAGAGATAAGCATGGATACCTATTTTTATGACATTTGGAGCTATTTTTGGCCCTCGTTCAAGGTTTTTCAAACCAAGGTTGAAAATATGCACTTTTGTCGGCTTTCTTAGAATTTAAATTTTAAAGTAGATTTTGATACCCATTTGAGATAAGCATGGATACCTATTTTTACAAGATTTGGAGCTATTTGGGCCCTTGTTCAAGGTTGGTCAAACCAAGGTTGAAAAGATGCATTTGTTCGACTTTCTCGGAATTTAGTTTTCGAAGTGGATTTCGGTACCCATTTGAGAGATAAGCATGGACACCTATTTTTATGAAATTTTCAGCTATTTTGGCCCTCGTTCAAGGTTGGTAAAACCAAGGTTTAAAATATGCACTTTTGTAGACTTTCTAACAATTGAGTTTGGAAAGTGGATTTAGGTGCCCATTTGGGAGATAAGCATGGACACTTATTTTTATGAGATTTGGAGCTATTTTGGCCTTCGTTCAAGGTTGGTCAAACCAACGTTGAAATATGCACTTTTGTCGACTTTCTCAGAGTTGAGTTTTGAAAGTGGATTTAGATACCCATTTGAGAGATAAGCATGGACACCTATTTTTATGAGATTTGGAGCTATTTTGTCCCTCCTTAAAGGTTGGTCAAACCAAGGTTGAAAATATGCAATCTTTTCGAGTTTCTCGGAATTGGGTTTTGAAAGTGGATTTAGGTACCCATTTCATAGGTAGGTATGGCCACCTATTTTTATGATATTTTTAGTTATTTTGGCCTTTGTTGAAGGTTGGTCAAACCAAGGTTGAAAATATGCACTTTTGTCGACTTTCTTGGAATTGAAATTTTAAAGTAGGTTTGGATACCCATTTGAGAGATAAGAATGGACACTTAATCTTAAGGGATTCAAAGGTATTTTATCCTTGATTCAAGGTTGGTCAAACCAAGGTGGAAAAGATGCACTTTTTTCTACTTTCTCGGAATTGATTTTTGAAACTGGATTTAGGTACCCATTTGAGAGATAAGGATAGACACCTATTTTTATGAGATTTGGAGTTATTTTAGCCCTCGTCCAAGGTTGGTCAAACCAAGATTGAAAATATGCACTTTTGTCGACTTTCTTGGAATTAAAATTTTAAAGTATATTTAGATATCCATTTTAGAGATAATAATGGATACTTATTCTTATGGGATTTAGAGCTATTTTTTTCCCTGATTCAAGGTTTGTCAAACCAAGGTCGAAAATATGCACTTTTGTCTACTTTCTCGGAATTGATTTTTGAAACTAGATTTAGGTACCCATTGTCAGGATTATTAATCCTCCCTTGTCCAAATTTGGTCATATGTCTAAATCAGAAGTCATGTCTAAATCGGGAGTCCATCCAGTCTATTTATAGTAATTAGCACCATTGGGTTCACTTTACCTAATTATGGCACATGTTTCAGTTACTAAAGTGTGGGGAACACTAATTGAGGCTTACTGCCACTAATTGCACTTAATTGCATCAGTTTAGGAGCATCCTAGACCAATCCCTACAATTTAGGAAGCCAATGGGAGTGTCAAAACCAACCAAGATTAGTTCAGTCCAGTTGATGACTAGTTAAGCTAAGTTAGGAGTCAGTTACATTCAGTTCTAGTCCTCTACATTCAGTTAGCACTAGGTTTACTTGACTGCACTCAGGAGGGGCGCATTTCTCACCTACCACAGTGACTTAGCCTTAGTCAACACTGAATGTAACACTTGAGTTGTGTTTTAGAGATCTGATGAACTCCGATTATGGTTTAGACAAGGTTAGTTAACTATTGAGTCCTCCAATAGTGATTTAGACAAGGTCTTAGTTACCTATAGTCAGGTAGAGTCTATCAATTCGAATTTCCTCATGTGGATTTGAATTTCATGTGGCTATTAAAGCCATTGTATTTCATTGTAATTATTATCCGATTACTTTTTGATTAATGAAAGCATTCACAGCTGCAAGCCATTTTTGCACTGTTTCATTCTTCAATTGCTGAGTAAATTGTGTGATCTATTTTGTGAGTTGTGTGTTTGTCCATAGATCTAAGTACTCAATTTAATAAGGTATCAGAGCCTCGGCGGACAAGACACCTCTCCTCCTTAGATATCCAACTGGATCATTTTTTTTGAGCAAATTGCTCCTTCCAGTACTGCACCAGAAGTGAATAATTTACCACTTAATATTCCATGTTAGGAAATTGTTGATCAAGCTTGCTTGATTAACTATGCTAGGTGTTGTGGAAATTCCAAAAGTGTAGAGTGTCGACCTTACTTTGTATGTTTGATTGTGTGACAGGTTATCAGCTTTTCTTACAGCATTCGCTACAAGCAGCTTCTTCTTCTCACTGCATTCGCTACAGCAGCTCAGTCCTTCTTACTACATTCAAAATGGCTAATCCAGTGGAGCCTCTCACTCCCTTCAACTATCACCAGTGGAAGGATGACATGGTGGTAATGCTCTACACTAATCAACTCTTCAGACTCATAGAATAAATAGAGGAAGAGCCAAAATCAGATGAAGACAAAGCTAAGTACATGAACAGGATTGATGAAGCCTATGGACACTTGCTCTCCTTAGTCTCTAGATATCTTCGATTTCACATCCAATACTTGGAGACTCCCAAGGAGTTTTGGGACAAGCTTGCCTCCTTATTTGATAAGCAGGATGAGATGAAGATCCGTCAGCTAGAAAATGATCTGATTACTCTCAATCCATCCAATTTCAAATCTCCGAATGAATTCTTCACAAAGTTCAAGAACCTAATATATCAGTTGAAGCAATGCAAAGTGAAGAAGGATGAATATCAGCTCATCCTTTCCATTCTCACAAAGCTCAATGCAGACTACTGAGTCTTTTTATCCACCTTCCAAATAGTAAGGATCACTACTCCAAATTGGAAGATGCCCACTCTTAATGCCTTCATCCAATCTCTTATTTCTGAGAATGATAAATTGATCCAAATGGGGATCATTCGATCTCCCAAAGATCTAGCTCTGGTTGCAAGAGTACATAAGGTAGTGAATGACAAAGGGAAGCAAAGGGATGAGTCTCCTGTGAAGAAAGAGAAGTCAAAAGAACCTTCAGGTTCAAAGAGAAGCAAGAAGAATGGAAAAGGCAAGGTCCTCTACTCTTACTATGGAAGGAGATTTCATTCAGAAAGCTCCTGTATGAGAAGACAACTTGATGAAATGGCTCTTCTTTTGAAGAAACATAACATTTCTCTACCTGCTAGCACAAGGAAGGATGACTCTGAAGAAGAAGAATATGAAGAATCCCAAAGGAAAGGCCATGCACTGAAGGCTTGCTGCACATCATCACATGTCTTCCTCATTGATTCTGGAGCTTCCAACCATATGGCTACATCTAGAGAATCATTCTCTTCTTTTCAGTCCTTTGATGGTCCTAGTATTCAGATGGGAAATAACAGTAAAGTCAAAACAAATGGGAAGGGCTCTGTCAAACTTGAACATGGAAGGTTCAAAGATGTGCTTCAAACCTGTTATCTGTCTATCAGATGACCCATACTAGATCTGCAAAGCAACTGATATTTGGTCCTGACTCAGTGGAGATCACAGATATCTCTACTGGGAGCATCATAGCAAAGGGTAATGCAAATCATGCTTCAAAAACATATGAGTTCTCACATTTCATGCCTCCTTCAGAACCAGTGCACTCTCAATAGCCACTTGCAAGGGAAGGTAAAATCATTGCATCTACTTCTTTTACAGCTTCTACTAGTATTGCAGATCCATCTTTATCAATTTATGACCTTGAGATTTAGGTGACTCAGATCTAGATTCAGTCCCTACTTCCAAACTGGAATCTAGGAAGATGACTGGAAACTCACCTGACACTTAGAAAGGAAAGACCCTTTCGCTATGTCATGCTATCTTACCTCCTTCAGGGAGATGTAATAGACTCCCTGTAAGATGCTATATGGTAAGGGCTCAGTCTCACTACATTCAAAATAATGGATATGATCATACACCTCTTCATTCAGCAAGTCCTCCTTCCTTCCATCATCATTTTTGGAGAAGAAGGAGAAGTCTACATGCTAGGCCCTAGAATACCTGTGCACAACACACTATGCATGCTGCTTCGCTACCTCACAAAGATGAAGATTGCAGCAACATATTTTCAAGTTTTTCAAACTTGAGACCTGATTCTACCTGCTTAGATAGATGGGGGGATTTTTTCCCATGTGGTTTTTTCCCTAGCTCCTTGTATTAAGCAGTTACTTTATTTTACTTGATGTAATGGGTGACCTATGGTCTTAGTTACTAGGTCCCATAGAATGTCCAAGTTAGCATTTAGGGGGGGTGTTAGGATTATTAATCCTCCCTTGTCCAAATTTGGTCATATGTCTAAATCAGGAGTCATGTCTAAATCGGGAGTCCATCCAGTCTATTTATAGTCATTAGCACCATTGGGTCCACTTGGCCTAATTGGGGCACATGTTTTAGTTACTAAAGTGTGGGGAACACTAATTGAGGTTTGCTGCCATTGATTGCACTTAATTGCATCAGTTTAGGAGCCTCCTAGACCAATCCCTACAATTTAGGAAGCCACTGGGAGTGCCTAAACAAACCAAGGTCAGTTCAGTTCAGTTGATGACTAGTTAAGCTAAGTTAGGAGTCAGTTACATTCAGTTAGCACTAGGTTTACTTGACTGCACTCAGGAGGGACACATTTCTCACCTACCATAGTCAGTTAGCCTTAGTCAACACTGAATGTAACACTCCAGTTGTGTTTTAGAGCTTCGATGAACTACGGTTATGGTTTAGACAAGGTCAATTAACTATTGATTCCTCTGATAGTGATTTAGACAAGGTCTTAGTTACCTACAGTCAAGTAGAGTCTATCAATTTGAATTTCCTCATGTGGATTTGAATTTCATGTGGATATTAAAGCCATTGTACTTCATTGTAATTATTATCCGATTAATTTTTTATTAATGAAAGCATTCACAGCTACAAGCCATTTTTACACTGTTTCATTCTTCAATTGCTGAGTAAATTGTGTGATCTATTTTGTGAGTTGTGTGTTTGTCCACAGATCTACGTGCTCAATTTAATACCCATTTGAGAGATAAGGATGGACACCTATTTTTATGAGATTTAGAGCTATTTTGGCCCTCGTTTAAGGTTGGTCAAACCAAGGTTGAAAATATGCACTTTTGTCGACTTCTTTGAATTGAGTTTTGAAAGTGGATTTACGCACCGATTTGAGAGACAATAATTGACGCCTATTTTTATGAGATTCGGAGCTATTTTGGCCCTCGTTCAAGTTTCATCAAAAAAAGGTTGAAAAGATGCAGTTTTGTTGACTTTATAGGAATTGAGTTTTGAAGGTGGATTTAGGTACCCGTTTTAGAGATAAGCATTTACACCTATTTTTATGATATTTGGAGCTATTTTTTTCCCTCGTTCAAGGTTTGTCAAACCAAGGTTGAAAATATGCACTTTTGTCGACTTTTTCGGAATTGAATTTTGAAAATGGATTTAGGTACCCATTTGAGAGATAAGCATGGAAACCTATTTTTATATGATTTGGAGCTATTTTGACCCTCGTTCAAGGTTGGTTAAAACAAAGGTTGAAAATATGCACTTTTGTCGAGATTCTTGGAATAGCATTTTGAAAGTGGATTTAGGTACCCATTTGAGAGATAAGCATGAACACCTATTTTTATGAGATTTAGAGTTATTTTGGCCCTCGTTCAAGGTTGGTCAAACCAAGGTTGAAAATATGCACTTTTGTAGAGTGTCTCAAAATAGATATTTTAAAGTATATTTAGATACCCATTTGAGTGATAATTATGGATATGTATTTTTATTAGATTTGGATCTATTTTTTCCCTCGTTCAAAGTTGGTCAAACCAAGGTTGAAAAGATGCACTTTTGTCGACTTTATCAGAATTGAGTTTTGAAATTGGATTATGGTACCCATTTGAGAGATAAGCATGGACACCTATTTTGCCTGCGTTCAAGGTTGGTTAAAGCAAGGTTGAAAATATGCACTTTTATCGACTTTCTCAAAATTGAAATTTGAAGGTAAGTTTAGATACCCATTTTATGAGATTTGGAGCTATTTTGTCCCTTGTTCAAGGTCGGTAAAACAAAGCTTGAAAATATGCACTTTTATCAACTTTCTCAAAATTGAAATTTTAAGGTAGATTTAGATACCCATTTGAGAAATAAGCATGGACACCTATTTTTATGAAATTTTGAGCTATTTTGGCACTCATTGAAGGTTGGTTAAACCAAGGTTGAAAAGATGCACTTTTGTTGAGTTTCTTATAATTGAGTTTTGAAAGTGGATTTAGGTACCCATTTGAGAGATAAGTATGGACACCTATTTTTATGAGATTTGGAGCTATTTTGGCCCTCGTTCAAGGATATTCAAACCAAGGTTGAAAATATGCAGTTTTGTCGACTTTTTCAGAAAATAAATTTTAAAGTAGATTTAGATACACATTTGAGAGATAAGCATGGACACCTATTTTTATGAGATTTGGAGCTATTTTTTCCGTCATTCAAGGTTGGTCAAACCAAGGTTGAAAAGATACACTTTTGTTGACTTTCTAAGAATTCATTTTTGAAAGTGGATTTAGGTAACCATTTCAGAGATAAGCACGAACACCTATTTTTATGAGATTTAGAGCTATTTTGGCCCTCCTTCAAGATTGGTCAAACTAAGGTTGAAAATATGCACTTGTGTCGACTCTATTGTAATTGAGCTTTGAAGGTGGATTTAGATACCGATTTGAGAGATAAGCATGGACCTTATTTCTATGAGATTTGGATAAATTTTGGCCCTCGTTAAAAGTTGGTCAAACGAAGGTTGAAAATATGCAATTTTGGCAACTTTCTCGCAATTGAGTTTTGAAAATGGATTTAGGTAAGAATTTGAGAGATAAGCATGAACAGCTATTTTTATGAGATTTGGAGCTATTTTGGCTCTCGTTCAAGGTTGGTGAAACCAAGGTTGAAAATATGCACTTTTTTCGACTCTCTTGGAACAGAAATTTTAGAGTAGATTTAGATATCCATTTTAGAGATAAGCATGGACACTTAATCTTATGAGATTTGGAGCTATTTTGGCCCTCATTCAAGGTTGGTCAAACCAAGGTCGTAAAGATGCACTTTTGGCGACATTCTCGGAATTGAGTTTTGAGAGTGGATTTAGGTACCCATTTGAGAGATAAGCATGGACACCTATTTTTATGATATTTGGAGTTATTTTGGCCCTCATTTAAGGTTGGTTAAACAAAGGTTGAAAATATGCACTTTTGTCGATTTTATCCAAATTTAGTTTTAAAAGTGGATTTACGTACCAATTTGAGAGATAAGCATTGACGACTATTTTTATGAGATTTGGAGCTATTTTGGCCCTCATTTAAGGTTGGTCAAACAAAGGTTGAAAAAATGCACTTTTGTCAACTTTATAGGAATTGAGTTTTGAAAGTGGATTTAGGTACCCATTTTAATGATGAGCATGGACACCTATTTTGATGAGATTTGGAGTTAGTTTGGCCCTCGTTTAAGGTTGGTGGAACCAAGGTTGAAAATATGCACTTTTGTCAACTTTCTAGGCATTGAAATTATAAAGTATATTTAGATACAGATTTGAGACAAAGCATGGACACCTATTTTTATGAGATTTGGAGCTATTTTGGCCCTCGTTCAAAGTTGGTCAAACCAAGGTTGAAAAGATGCACTCTTTTCGACTTTCTCGGAATTGAGTTTTGAAAATGGATTTAGGTACCCATTTGAGAGATAAGCATGGACACCTATTTTTATGATATTTGGAGCAATTTTGGCCCTTGCTCAAGGTTGTTCAAATCAATATTTATAATATTCACTTTTGTCGACTTTCTCAGAATTGAGTTTTGAAATTGGATTTAGGTATCCATTTGAGAGATAAGCATGACGACCTATTGTTATGAGATTTGTATCTATTTTGGCCCTTGTTTAATGTTGGTCAAACCAAGGTTTAAAATATGCACTTTTATTGACTTTCTTGGAATTGAAATTTTAAAGTAGATTTAGACACCCATTTTGTGATATTTTGAGCTATTTTGGTCCTCGTTTAAGGATGGTCAAACCAAGGTTGAAAATATGCACTTTTGTTTACTTTTTCGGAATTGAGTTTTGAAAGTGGATTTAGTTACCCATTTGAGAGGTACGCATGGACACCTAGTTTTGTGAGATTTGGAGCTGTTTTGTCCCACATTCAAGGTTGGTCAAACGAAGGTTGAAAATATGCACTTTTTCGACTTTCTCAGATTTGAGTTTTGAAAGTGGATTTAGGTACCCATTTGAGAGATAAGGATGGAAACCTATTTTTATGATATTTGGAGTTATTTTTTGCCTAGTTCAGGGTTGGTGAAACTAAGGTTGAAAATATGCACTTTTATCGACTTTCTAGGAATTGAAATTTTAAAGTAGATTTAGATACCCGTTTGAGAGATAATCATGGACACCTATTTTTTTGAGATTTGGAGCTATTTTGGCCCTCCTTCAAGGTTGGTCAAACTAAGGTTGAAAATATGCACTTTTTTGAGTTTATCAGAATTGAGTTTTTAATGTGTATTTACGTACCCATTTGAGAGATAAGCATGGACACCTATTTTTATGATTTTTGGAGCTATTTTGGCCCTTGCTCAAGGTTGGTCAAACTAAGGTTGAAAAGATGCAGTTTTTTGGACTTTCTCAGAATTGAGTTTTGAAAGTGGATTTAGGTACCCATTTAAGAGATAAGAATGGAGATCTATTTTTATGAGATTTGGATATATTTTGGCCCTCTTTCAAGGTTGGTGAAACCAAGGTTGAAAAGATGCACTTTTGTCGACATTCTCAGAATTGAGTTTTGAAAGTGGATTTAGGTACTCATTTGAGAGATAAGCATAGACACCTATTTTTATGCGATTTGGAGCTATTTTGGCCCTCGTTCAAGGTTGGTCAAACCAAGGTTGAAAATATGCACTTTTATCGACTTTTTCGGAATTGAAATTTTAATCTAGATTTAGACACCCATTTGAGACATAAGCATGGCACCTATTTTTATGAGATCTGGAGCTATTTTGGCCCTTATTCACGGTTAGTCAAACCTAAGTTGAAAATATGCACTTTTGTTGACTTTCCCGGAATTGAGTTTTGAAAGTGGATTTAGCTACCCATTTGAGAGATAAGTATAGAAACCTATTTTATGATATTTGGAGCTATTTTGGCCGTCCTTCAAGGTTGGTCAAACCAAGGTTGAAAATATGCACTTTTGTCAAATTTCTTAGAATTGAGTTCTGAAAGTCAATATAGGTACCCATTTGAGAGATAAGCATGGATACCTATTTTTATGAGATTTGGAGCTATTTTGGCCCTCGTTCAAGGTTGTTCAAACCAAGGTTGAAAATATGCACTTTTGTCGGCTTTCTTAGAATCTAAATTTTAAAGTAGATTTTGATACCCATTTGAGAGATAAGCATGGATACCTATTTTTACAAGATTTAGAGCTATTTGGGCCCTTGTTCAAGGTTGGTCAAACCAAGGTTGAAAAGATGCATTTTGTCGACTTTCTTGGAATTTAGTTTTCAAAGTGGATTTCGGTACCCATTTGAGAGATAAGCATAGACACCTATTTTTATGTTATTTTCAGCTATTTTGGCCCTTGTTCAAGGTTGGTAAAACTAAGGTTTAAAATATGTACTTTTGTGGACTTTCTAAGAATTGAGTTTGGAAAGTGAATTTAGGTGCCCATTTTGGGATATAAGCATGGACACTTATTTTTATGAGATTTAGAGCTATTTTGGCCCTCGTTCAAGGTTGGTCAAACCAATGTTGAAATATGCATTTTTGTCAACTTTCTCGGAGTTGAGTTTTGAAAGTGGATTTAGATACACATTTGAGAGATAAGCATGGACACCTATTTTTATGAGATTCGGAGCTATTTTGTCCCTCCTTAAAGGTTGGTCAAACCAAGGTTGAAAATATGCAAATTTTTCAAGTTTCTTGGAATTGAGTTTTGAAAGTGGATTTGGGTACCCATTTCATAGATAAGTATGGACACCTATTTTTATGATATTTTGAGCTATTTTGGCCTTCGTTCAAGGTTGGTCAAACCAAGGTTGAAAATATGCACTTTTGTCGATTTTCTTGGAATTGAAATTTTAAAGTAGTTTTGGATACCCATTTGAGAGATAAGAATGGACACTTATTCTTATGCGATTTGGAGCTATTTTATCTGTGATTCAAAGTTGGTCAAACCAAGGTCAAAAAGATGCACTTTTTTCAACTTTCTCAGAATTGATTTTTGAAACTGGATCTAGGTACCCATTTGAGAGATACGGATGGACACCTATTTTTATGAGATTTGGAGCTATTTTGGCCCTCGTTCAAGGTTGGTCCAACCAAGATTAATTATATGCACTTTTGTCGACTTTCTTGGAATTGAAATTTTAAATTAGATTTAGATATCCATTTTAGAGATAATAATGGACAGTTATGCTTATGGGATTTGGAGCTATTTTGTCCCTGATTCAAGGTTTTTCAAACCAAGGTAAAAAAGGTGCACTTTTGTCTACTTTCTCGGAATTGATTTTTGAAACTAGATTTAGGTACCCATTTGAGAGATAAGGATGGACACCTACTTTTATGATATTTGGAGCTATTTTGGCCCTCGTTTAAGGTTGGTCAAACCAAGGTTGAAAATATGCACTTTTGTGGACTTCTCTGAATTGAGTTTTGAAAGTGGATTTACGCACCGATTTGAGAGATAATAATTGACGCCTATTTTTATGAGATTTGGAGCTATTTTGGCCCTTGTTCAAGTTTGGTCAAACCAAGGTTGAAAAGATGCAGTTTTGTTGACTTTATAGGAATTGAGTTATAAAGGTGGATTTAGGTACCCATTTTAGAGATAAGCACTTACACCTATTTTTATGATATTTGGAGCTATTTTTTCCCTTGTTCAAGGTTTGTCAAAGCAAGGTTGAAAATATGTACTTTTGTCGACTTTCTCGGAATTGAGTTTTGAAAATGGATTTAGGTACCCATTTGAGAGATAAGCATGGAAACCTATTTTTATGAGTCTTGGAGCTATTTTGGCCGTAGTTCAAGGTTGGTTAAAACCAACGTTGAAAATATGCACTTTTGTCGAGTTTCTTGGAATAGCATTTTGAAAGTGGATTTAGGTACCCATTTGAGAGATAAGCATGGACACCTATTTTTATGAGATTTAGAGCTATTTTGGCCCTCGTTCAAGGTTGGTCAATCCAAGGTTGAAAATATGCACTTTTGTAGAGTTTCTCATAATTGAAATTTTAAAGTATATTTAGATACCCATTTGAGAGATAATTATGGATATGTATTTTATTAGATTTGGATCTATTTTGGCCCTCGTTCAAAGTTGGTCAAACCAAGGTTGAAAAGAGGCACTTTTGTCGACTTTATCGGAATTGATTTTGAAAGTGGATTTTGGTACCCATTTGAGAGATAAGCATGGACACCTATTTTTATGAGATTTGGAGCTATTTTTTCCCGCGTTCAAGGTTGGTCAAAGAAAGGTTGAAAATATGCACTTTTATTGACTTTCTCAAAATTGAAATTTTAAAGTAAGTTTAGATACCCATTTTATGATATTTGGAGCTATTTGGCCCTAGTTCAAGGTTGGTCAAACAAAGCTTGAAAATATGCACTTTTATCAATTTTCTCAGAATTGAAATTTTAAAGTAGATTTAGATACCCATTTGAGAAATAAGCATGGACACCTATTTTTATGAAATTTCGAGCTATTTTGGTGCTCGTTGAAGGTTGGTTAAACCAAGGTTGAAAATATGTACTTTTGCTGACTTTCTCAGAATTGAGTTTTGAAACTGGATTTAGGTACCCATTTGAGAGATAAGTATGGACACCTATTTTTATGAGATTTGGAGCTATTTTGGCTCTTGTTCAAGGTTATTCAAACCAAGGTTGAAAATATGCAGTTTTGTCGACTTTTTCAGAAATTAAATTTTAAAGTAGATTTAGATACATATTTGAGAGATAAGCATGGACACCTATTTTTATGAGATTTGGAGCTATTTTTTCCTTTGTTCAAGGTTGGTCAAACAAAGGTTGAAAATATGCACTTTTGTCGGCTTTCTCGTAAATGAGTTTTGAAAGTAGATTTAGGTACCCATTTGAGAGATACGCATGGATTCCTATTTTTATTAGATTTGGAGCTATTTTGACCGTCGTTCAAGGTTGGTCAAACCAAGGTTGAAAATATGCACTTTTATCGACTTTCTTAGAATTGAGTTTTGAAAGTGGATTTAGGTATCCATTTGAGAGATAGGCATGAAGACCTATTTTTATTATATTTGGAGCTATTTTGGCCCGCGTTCAAGGTTGGTCAAACCAAGGTTGAATATATGCACTTTTGTCGACTTTCTCAGAATTGAAATTTTAAAGTAGATTTAGGTACCCATTTGTTGGGACCAATATAGAAGGGCATAAGTGATATGGAATTCTTCCTAAATATGGGAAAAAGAGTAAAAATAAGAAGGAGAAGGAGTTGCGACATGGGAAACAAGATCAAGGAAAAAGGGAAAGATGTTGCGAGTAAAGAAGGAAGAAAAGGAGAAAGGAAAAGAAAAGGCACGTGACGAGGAAGTTGCACCAATTTTGTAATCTAAGATAGAATTTTAGAGTAGTAGATGTGATGACACAAAAAAATATTTGCGGAAGCGGGCGTGCAGAGAAGGTAAAGGACGAAAAGTGACATTAAGGCATGATGCGAAGAAGCAGCAGCCCTTGGTGATCGTGGGTATGAGCCTGACTGGAGCTGGCAGAAACCACACTCGTAAGGAATTTTTGTAAGTCATGCCGATAGTGCCTCTTTGGTCGTATTTTGCTAGAATTGGAAAGACATCATGTGGGTTGAAGATAGTAAGTCAACTAAGATAATGACTGTAGCTGAGTCTGTTAGAGTCTGAATCAAGTCATGATTGAGTCTGTAACAAGAATGTATGGGAATATATTGAGTCTATAATAAGCATATAAAAGGAGAAACCCAAGTTTTACATGGGGTAGCCAGTCAATTAGTTATCCTATTAGCTAGTTCTTGTTTAGACTCTTTTTTAGTAGAGTAGAGGATACAATATTTTTGAGGAGGAACCTATGGATCGTTGAGTGCATCAAAGTAGGTGTATCTATAGCTGAGTGTGCAGACAGGTAGAGAAGACTAAGTCGATCCAGGTTTTGTGCGGATCACTAAGTTGGAGTAGAGTAGAGTGATAAAGATAAAGAAGACTAGAGAGCATTAGAGGGGAAACAAGTCTATAGAGATAGAAGAGAAGATCTTGAACAGAGACTGTAGCCTTATGTATAGACAAAAGGTGCATCTATTTTCTCATGCCAATTCCAAATGAAGAGAATCATGTGGTTTTTTCCCGGATGGGTTTGCACGTTACATGTTCTGTATATGTGTGAATGTTGAATAGCTTAGACAAGTTCCTATTTACTGTGTTAATGATTGATTGGTTATTGTGCTTAACAAGATAACTGTATGAATGTTGTATTTCAAGTAATGAATATATCTGTGATCATTTTTCACTGTTCCTTTGCATAATATTGGATAACTAAGGGGGAGTAATACTTCAGTATTAATGGTTAAAGTGAAAACAACCAACCCACCTTCCCGATATTCATTGGAAACCTTGCAGCAGGGCTAAGGACTTAAACACCCTCCCACACAAACTATGGAAACATGGTCCTGGAAGTTATGCATAATAATTGATATATCTCAGGTGAAACGACATCTATGTCACAAGTGCTGTTGGCTGGGCACTATCTGTGAGGATGATATCTTGGGATTTAATGCGTTGACCAGAGAGAGGGGACTGAACCTGGGTCACAGGGGGGAAAAGGTCAATAAATGGTTGCATTTTCGGGACTTTAAAGTGTGTGTTGAGGTATATGTTCCGACATCCCTTGAAACTAGAGATCCAAAGTTGGGTGGACACAAAAGAGATAGAGTTTGCATAGAAAGAAAGTGAAGGATCTTGGTGGATGTCGCTGGAGTGGTTAGAAGGGAACATATTTTTGGACATTCATGAGATTTTCTTTGCCAAGTTTTACACTTTGTTGTATGAACAGTTTTCTAAGTTGACAACCATGAAAAATAATTATCAAGGAGGGGAACCCACATAGTGGAATCTAGCCTTGATTGAGCGGATGAAAAGAATCAACAACCCTATTTCAAGGGTTGTGGACTTCTGGGTAGATAGTATCATAGAAGGATATATCACTGAGTTTGTTGTTGAAACGATAACCTATTACAAGGAGACCAAGAGAAAAAAATTTCAAGGACCATGCATTAGATATCTTTCATCTTGGAAGATGTGGATCAAAATTCTCATATGTGAAAAGGGCATTCTTAGAATGATAGATTGAGAAGAAAAGGGTGGCTATGTATCAACAGAACCCTGATGTGAGATGTTATTAGGAGAAGGTGGAACTGAACTAGACTCTGGATTTTTGAGAAGCGAAAGGAGATTCAGGTCCGACGAAATGCGAAAAACACTGTTTAGATGAGGCATTTGAAGCACAGATAAATAAGAAGAAGGCTACGAGTTTACATCATACCTAGACGAAGGCTCATGTGACGAGGAAGAAGAGTACCAGCTAATCTCCTAGGAATATGAATAATCCAAGGAGTCTATTGAAGCTCCAAAACCAGAATGTGTACTCAACTTCGGATGGTACCAGAGGTAAGAACATGAGAACCATCTCTAAGTATTTATGTAAATACGAGTAGTACTAACGTTATAAATAGCGGGAAAGGAAGTATGACTAGTCCACATTTTGTTCCTACTATACCACCAGTTAATACAGTACCGAGTAACCCAATCGCTGGAACTAACATTAAGCTCCCAATATTCAATGGGAATGGGTTGGAATACCTAAAATAACATTAGTTCCTATGTGACACCATCTTGACTGTATGATAGATATAGGATGAGAACATCAAGAAAGCGCAGATGATTATGATTCTACGAGGTCGTGTGCTAGACTGGTATATGAAGTTTTCCATAGTACTAGTGGGAGTGGTCCCAAAGAAACTCAGTGAGATTCGACTTGAATTGATTGTTGAATTTAAGAAACCGAAGTATGAATCACAGTGTATCACTGAGATCAAATATATTAAGCAGGTACTGACAGAGCCTGTTTGGGACTTTGAATAGATATTTAAGACATTAATGGCCAAGGTCAGTTTTCAAATGTCATATGTGCAACACAAGGAATGGTTCATAGTCATCTTGTTGCCACACATCTGAAATTTGTTGATGCAATAGAAAATTGTGTCGTAGACAAAGGCTCTAGAGATAGCTATGAAGCTAGAAGCCTCACTAGTTGGAGACACTGGCTTGGGAATGATGCAAATTCAGTTGTAGCTGGCCAATCTTACGGTGCAACTACATGACATCAAAAGAGGCAAATAATTTCAGGAAGAGCTTTGGTGTACCAGGTGCAGAATATATGGACACCATATGGATAATTTCCCGGTGCACATGAATTATGTCGTAGTAGGTGCACCGAGCCAATTAAACAACCAGGGTATGCCTTGGTGCAAAGTATGCCAGACTAGAGGTCACAAGTCCGAGGAATGTTTTTACTTTCAAAATATTGTAAGTGCCCCTGCTAGTATTTATTGTAAGTTTTGTACATCATTAGGGCATGATTAAAAGGATTGTCGAGACTTCCAACTGCTCCAGGAAAAAATGATGGATACCTACCTAATGAAGAATGAGGAAAAAATGCATGTTGAATGATCACAACCTCAGTATCAGCCTACACAGTTTTAACAACAACAATATCCTCAACTGCAATACCAACCAAACCAGTATCCTCAATAACAACAATACCCTCCATAAAGGGGGGGTGGGAACTTTAAAGGTTGAGGATAGAAACCAGGAGGAGAATTTGGTCGAGGAAGAGGCCAATTTGTATGATATAATTGTGCATAGCCAGGACACTTTGACTGAGATTTTCAAAGTCCTAAAAGAACTTGTACATATTTTAAAGCATTTGATCACACCGTAGAATAGTTTCTGCAACTTATTGTGAAATGGCATGCTAGAACTATCGTTAACCCCAATTCGGTGCATAATCAGAATCCAAACCCCAATCTAAATATTCAAATGATTTTTACTGAACCAAGACAACCCAACCTTGTTGTAGTTACAAGAGGAGGTGTTGCGGCGGGAGCATACCAAAGTACACCACAAGGACATCTGCAGGTGCGACCTACGACCCAAAATAAAGCTTTTCTAGATGTCCAAAATGAGAAGTAAGTATTCTTGTAAGTGCGACAAGACTTTGTTGATACAAATCAACTGTCGACATTGGGACAAGTGAGATCTATGAACAAAATTTTTGAACATCTAATTAGACGATCGTTCACCAAAAAGGTTAGTAAGCTCAAGGAATTTTTCAAAAGATTCTTAGCACTATTCCATGACAAATATGTTGTCGCAGAGTTGACAACACTCATAGAATAAAACAAAACAGACCTGCACCCTGAAAGAAGAGTCAATCAAGTTGGAAGCAAAGAGAAAACAAGCCGATAATTTCTAATGACTACACAGATAAGAGATTATGATATGGACTATATCATACTCGAATTGGGATCAGATGTCAATATATTGACAAGACAAACATGGGAAAGAATTAAAAATCCACAAATGGACTGGTCTCCTATTTAGCTACGGCTTGCAAACCAGTCACAGGTGCTACCAATCGGTAGAATGTACCAAGTTCCCGTGGATGTCAAAGGCTTGAGAAAATATTTCGAATTTGAGGTCATTGACATCGTTGATGAAAAAAATCCCTACTCCGCGTTTCTAGGGATTGATTGGGCTATTAATAACCAGACAATCATAAACTTCAAGAAAAGGATCCTGTCTTTTGAGGATTCCATAATGAGAGTGGTCGCATCCATTGATCCCCTTGAAGGGCACCGTTATGTTGAGCCTGTACATAGCGAAGGGAAAGAGAACTATTTGGATCAGCTGTATAATATCATGTCTTTGAAGGAATATTATATTAACCCCACATCTGATGGAAACTTGAGTTGGCGCAGCGTAAGGTTGTGCATGTCTGACTCAGGCAAAGCCCTAGAAAATTCCAGAACACGTTGCATGAAGTATCAATGTGCAAATGTGAAAGGATCAAAAAAATTGTTTGAAGAGTAGGAATCGAAGCAAGCCCGCTTCCTATGTATGAAGGATTGCCTAACCTTGCATCATTCTTATAATAATCAAAGTAATCCCGTTAAGTACATATGAAGGATTTCCCGACTGTCTAATCTGGATTGTGTATTGAAATATACACTCGCCAGATGGTTGGGTAGACATAAACAATCTATCTCAGACTGGTCGCAATGTAGAAGACTGATGGAGATCATATTTGGAGATGAAATCAGCTACGCTGATCAGAAATACATAGGATTGTCAGATCCCGGAAAACATATTGAGCAATGTCGCATGGCTTGGAAAGCATATCAACGATGGGAATGGGTTCATTAATTCATCCATACCTTGGAAATGGCACCCATAATATGGTACACTTCAGAGGAGCTGCGACAAGGAACTACCGAGTGAAAAGTTTAACTCTAAACTTTACCCAGACATTTGAATTTACAAGCAAACATCCCATAGTCAATGTTGCACTACAGACAATAAAGGAGAATATCTTGGAAGAAATACTGACTGTAGAGGTACACTGTCACCAATGCCCCATGACTACTCACAATTGGATGGAGTGCTACAATATCACTGGAGAACCAGATGACAATGACCCACTAGAGATAAATATAACTAAGTCAAAAGGTATATGTTCAATAGAAGGAGCTCCTATAACTACTGATAAGTTTTTAAAATTGCTTAAAATCAAGAAACTGAATATTGGATCTGAGGAAAACCCGAAGTTTGCCAATATTGGGGAATATTGGGATGAAGAGACTCTGGCAGAAATCACTGATTTATTACATGAGTTTCAGGATCTGTTCCCTACGAAGTTCTCTGAAACGAAAGGCATAGTAGGAAAGAAATGAAGATACCCATGAGACCTGATGCAAAACCATTCAGACAGTGATCATAGTGATTGAACCTGCATTATAAGGATAAATTTAAAGCGGAGCTTAATCGAATTTTGTAAGTAGGAGTCATAGAAACAATCGAGGAATCTGAATGGATCAGCCTGATCATGGTACAAGACAAGAAGACCTCAGGGGAAGTCAGAATTTGTGTTGATCTTAGGAAACTTAATTATTCTTGCTTGCATGACCCATTCCCAACTTGATTTACAAATGAAGTATTGGAAAATGTTAGAGGATAGGAGATGTATTCATTTACAGAAGGATTCTCAAGATACCATCAGGTCTCCATTACCAAAGAAGACCGCTACAAGAATACCTTTTCCATGGAATGGGGATGCTACCAATACATAGTAATGCCCTTTGGACTCAAAAATGGGCTTGCAATTTTCTCCAAAATTGTAGTTTCTTCCTTTAAAGAATATATACAAAAATTTCTTGAAGTTTATTTTGATTATTGGACAATTTTTGGTCTTATAAAACATCACATAGAAAGTCTTAGAATGATGTTGGAATGATGTCGTCAGTACCAAATTGCCCTCAATTTGAGGAAGTGTATTTTTTGTGTGCCTTTTGGGGCTCTGTTAGGTCATGTGATTTTTCATGATGGGATTTTGGTTGATCCAGCTAAAATTTCCATCATCTTGGACTTACCACCACCTACCACAGTTAAACAATTACGAGCAACGCTAGGGCATATAGGATATTACAAAAAGTTCATCAAAGGATATGCACAAGTGACTGCTCCGATGGAGAAATTATTGAAAAAACATACCAAGTTCCAATGGATAGATGGATGCCAAGAAAGTCTGGATAAGTTTAAAAAAAAATGGCCACTACACCTATACTCATATTTCTAGATTGGAAAAAATAATTCCATGTTCATGTAGATGCATCTTCCATGGCGCTAGGAGTGGTACTAATGCAACCAGGAGAAGGAGATATTGATCACCCCATTGCTTTTGCTAGATGGAAATTATCAACTGCAGAAAAAAAATACACCACAATAGAGAGAGAAGGAATTGCGATGGTCTATGCATTGTAGAAATTCAGACATTACTTGTTGGGAGGGAATTTTAAAATATACACTGACCATTATGCATTGAAATATTTGGTTAACAAACTAATGCATGTAGATGCTAGAGATTTTTGCCGTAGCTGTTATGTCTGTCAACGCACGGGTAAGCCATCAAGAAGGGATGATATTCCTTTAGTTCCACAAATCACACTACATGAATTTGATAAATAGGATGTCTACTTTATGGGGCCTATTAGTCCAACAGGGAAGCTCACAGGAGCTAGATACATTGTCACTGCGACGGATTACCTAACTCAATGGGTAAAGGCTGCACCTGTCAAGGATTGTACTATTGCAATGGCAGCAAAGTTTCTATTTGAGAATGTGGTGACCAGGTTTGGATGTCCTAAAATGTTGGTTAGCGATCAAGGTATGCATTTTTTTAATTAGTTGATTGAAGAAATAAGAGATGAATTTCATATACAGCATAGAAAAACAACTCCATACCAACTGTGGGTGCATGGAACGGTCGAAGCATTCAATAAGATTATGGAAAATGTGCTCACTAAGGTCTGGAACAAAAGAAGGGATTTCTGGGACCACAAATTTCCGCGGTCCTATGGGCGTATCGTACAACATGTAAGAAGTTATCTGGACAAACACTGTTCAGATTAATGTACGGACAAGAGGCTGTCATGGATATGGAATATATTGTCCCAAGTTTAAAAGTGGCAGCCATTACCGAAATTACTGATGTTAATGCTATCGAAGAATGCTTACTTCAGGTAATACACTTGGAAGAAGAACGCTTTACTGCAGGTTTCCATCAAAATGTCGAAAAACAAAGGAAAAAGGCATGGCATGGAATACATATCAAGAAAAAGCAATTTTTGGTGGGAGGTCTTGTTCTTATGTACGACAGTAAGTTTTTCAAGCACCCTAGCAAGTTGAAGACACATTGGTTGGATCCATATGTGGTGAAGGAAATCACTGATGGAGGAGCAGTGAAATTAGAAAAAACTTGATGGTATGGAAGTCAGAGGCCTCATTAATGGCAACCGGTTGAATCCTTATTTAAAAAGAAACGTGTAATGATGATGATAACCATGTTGTAGGAGATGAAGGATGATTGTGACCTTTACACAAGCCCTGACGACCAGAGGCTGGAACTAAAAAAAATGGTGTGTAGATATAATGATGCAGAAAGATTGCTGAAATGACAAATATCTAGTCTGTAGACCCTATGAAAATTCAAAGCTGATTGCAAGTGATGTTAAGGGTCACTTCTGCCATTAGTATCACGACGTCACAACAAAAAGGGGCGGCGTAGCTGGCTCGTCGACCTAAGGAGTCGGATCAAGAACCCACGTGATGATCCATGTTATCATCATGCTACTCGATGGTGGAGCATGTGAGGAATTAACGGATTTAGTGTTGGAAGCAACCACAGGTGATGATTCAGTAATTTTCCAACTCCTTAAAATACCGCACTTGGAGCTATGCTAAGATACAGAATGAGTGGGAATTAGTGAAGAAAAGGGATGACTAACTATTGTGGTGGAAATAACAAAAGGGGTCCTGATAAGGAATCTATACTTACTTTTATTCCTCAGAAATATGTTGTTCGATGTGTTTTCCTGCTGCTTGGAAATTCGGTCACTTGGGGGTTATCATGCAGAAGCAACTCCAACCATCGGGGTGATCATGTTTATCACACTGGTGAAACCTTTTGATGTCGGGAAAAATGGACTCGCCTTAGGGGAGCTAGACAAGGAAGGACAAGCAGTGGCAACAACTCCACCCCTAGAATACATCCCACCAAAACCCCAGGACAAGGTTGGTAAAAAGTAATTGCCGCAGTGCATAGTATCCATTGCTAGGGTTGGGGGGTCTGAACAAATGCTCAGAATAGGAGATGGCTAACTAAAGGTATATATCATCACCATAATCAGTGAAAAATTCCAAATCTAAGGAAGGTGATGATGCATCCAAGGATGTGTTGCATTGGCTTACCCTGGAAGAAGGATCTAGCCCAACTATGAGCCCATAGCTCTCGCTAACATTGTCCTTAACAAACATATCGACCCCTTGCTAGTTAGAGCAACCACAGTGAGCTTTGAAGCTTATTGGGATGTAGTGGACTCCTTCATGAGTAATGATGAACTGGATTCGGAAGGGAGGAAAGACAAACATGGGTCGCATCAAGGGTTTTAGTTGGAAATGCGGACAAGGAACACTGGTGTTCATGATAGGTCCTTCAAGCCCCTCGTTCTACCGCTACATCCTACCCTACTGAGCGGTGCAAACATATAGGAGCAGATAAGAATGACAACTCTGTCAAGGATTTATTTTTTTTGATAAGCAGGATTGTCGTCTAGGGTCCGGCAAAGCTAACTGTGTTACCAGGTGAAGTCAAGGCTACAAGGAAGCAAGAAATATATAGAAAAAACATAAACCTTCCCACCAGCTGTGAACATAGACACAATATATTATCAAACACAAAATGAACATAAAAGGAGAAAGCAAAAAGAGTCATGAGGCTAATTTAGCCTATGCACCAGAAGGTACGTAACGTCGTAGCCTCAGTTGAAAGCAACATGCTGGAACACATCAGTTCTGACCTGGTGGAGAACATGGAGAAGATTGAGGAAGAAGTGCGTGCATAGAAGGAGAAACTATTGAAAATAATGGAGGATTTTTAGACTCAAATTTGCACTTGTCAGTTTATGGAGCAATAGCTCGTGTTTCTTGGGATGAGCCACATGTGAGTGGTGGGGGCCTGTTGGGAACATGATAGAAGGGAATAATTCATATGGAATTCTGCCTAAGTAAGGGAAAAAGAGTACAAAACAGAAGGAGAAGGAGCTGCGACGTGGGAAACATCATCAAGGAAAAAGGGAAGGATGCTGTGACAAAAGAAGGAAGAAAAGGACAAAGGAAAAGTAAAGGCATGGGATGAGGAAGTTGAGCCAGTTTTGTAGGCTACAATGAAAGTATAGAGTAGATGATGTGATGACATGGCAAAATATTTACAGAAGCAGGCATGCAGAGAAGGTATCGACCGAAAAGTGACAATAATACATGATGTGGAGAAGAAACAACCCTTAGCGATCGTGGGTATGAGCTCAACTAGAGCTAGTAGAAACCACATGCATAAAGCATTTTTGTAAGTTAGGTCGATAGTGACTCTTTGGTTGAATTTTGCTAGAATAGGAAAGACAACCTGTGGGCTGAAGATAGTAAGTTGGCTAAGATAACGACTGTAGCTGAGTCTGTTAGATTATGTATCAAGTCATGATTGAGTCTATAACAAGCATGTATGGGTATATATTGAGTCTGTGATAAGGCTATAAAAGGACAAACCCAAGTTGTACATGGGTTAGCTGCTCAATCAGCTGGCCTATTAGCTAGTTCTTGTTTAGATGCTTTTTGAACAAAGTAGAGGATATAGCAGTTTCGAGGAGGAAACATTGGATAGTTGAGTGCATTAGTGTAGGAGGATCTGTAGCTGATTGCGCAGATAGGTAGAGAAGGTTGAGTCAATTTTGGCTATGTGTGGATCGCTGAGTAGGAGTAGAGTAGAGCATAGTGATAAATATAGAGAATAACAGAGAGAATGAGAGGGGAAAGAAGTCTGTAGAAATAGAAGAGAAGATCTTGAACAGAGTCTATAGCTTTATGTACAGACAAAAGGTTCATATATTTTCTCATGCCAATGCCAAATGAAGAGCACCTTATGTTTTTTTCCTGGATGGGTTTCGATGTTAAATGTTGTGTATCTATGTGCATGTTGAATAGCTTAGACAAGTTTCTATTTACTGTGTTAATGATTGATTGGTTATTGTGCTTAACAAGATAACTGTGATCATTTTTCATTATGCCTTTGCGTAAGATTGGATAACTAAGGGAAAGTAATACTTCAACATTAATAGTTAAAGTGCAAACCACCAGCCCATCTTCTTGGTCTTTGTTGGAAACCTTGGCGTAGCGCTAAGGACTTAAGCACACTCCCACAGAAACTGCAGAAACATGGTTCTGGAAGTTACCCATAAGAAATGAGATATCTCGGGTGAGACGACCTCTATGTCGCAGGTGCTGTCAGCTGGGCTATGCTCTGATCGACCGATATCTTGGGCTTTGTTGCGCTGACCCGAGAGAGGGGAATGAACCTGGGTCGCAGGGGGGTAAAGGAAAAATACATTTGAGGGATAAGCATGGATACTTATTTTTATGAGATATGGAACTATTGTTTCTCTCGCTCAAGGTTGGTCAAACCAAAGTTGAAAAGATGCACTTTTGTTGACTTTCTCAAAATTGAGTTTCGAAAGTGGACTTAGGAACCCATTTTAGAGATAAGAATGGACCCCTATTTTTATAAGATTTAGAGAAATTTTGGCCCTCGTTCAAGGTTGGTCAAACAAGGTTGAAAATATGCACTTTTTTCGACTTTCTCGTAATTGAAATTTTAAAGTAGATTTAGGTACCCATTTGATAGATAAGCATGGACACCTATTTTTATGAGATTTGGAGCTATTTTGGCCCTTGTATTAATTCTTGCACATGATCTAGGAACTAAGATTCAATCTCATCAAAGAATTATTAACAATTACTCATGAATTGGAAATTTTGAGGAACCAAATAGGTCTCCTCTCTGTATATTATATAAACAATAAAGGATTACAATACCATGCATGATCAATGGCTTAACTCAATGAAGAATTCGAATAACTAAGGGAAAATTCGAATTCCCATGCATGAGTCTAGATTAACTGACTCTTTGCCATGCAATACCACTCAGTTAACCACTTGACAAAAAACCTTAATTGACTCACCAATCCTAACTGAAGTTGGAGTGCAATAAATGACTTAATCTCAACTGAAGGAGATCAAACACATGTCATAGCAACCAGCCATCAAGTGCTAGTACTGCAAGACTCCAATAAACCTTGATGAGGTTAACTGAAGCTGAACTGACCATCAGAAGTTGGTGAAGGCGCCTAGTTCACTCCAGCTCATTAAATAATAATAAAATAATCAATAAATAATGATTAAATAATATATTTAATGCATGGAGGTGCCTTAACTGACTGTAACTGATTGGTTGAACTGAAAGTAACCCCCAGTTAGCAATTAGGTGCATGAATGTCACCTAGATCACCCCTGGAGTGCTCCAATTAGCCTCCTTGACTGTAGGAAAGGCTAAGTTAGCCTCCTTGACTGTAGGTAGGCATGGGAGTGACTGGGATGATGGTAATTAATGCTCCTTGATGTTAATTAAACTTAGGATAGTGGTTTAACTAGGCCAATTTTGACTGAAGAGTGTGTATGATGGTAGATGTCTCCAACACCCCACCTTAAGCTATACTCAGGAAGAGTTAGAAAACATAGATGCATAAAATGCTAGGGCCCTAGAAACTAAGGCCATAGGTCAACC